>VZRX01011810.1:0-32987 GCA_013398075.1 Notiomystis cincta
CAAGATCATCCCACGACAACATACTTTAGCCCTCTCTGGAATAAGGAAAGGAAATACTGCTGAAGGTCACTGCATCCCAGTGGTGTAATACTGCTAAGTAGCACAGCCTTTGATTCCATTTTCCCCCCTCATACCATCATCCTTACATCTTCATCTAATGAAGTAACATTCCCTTTTATCCCTAACCAGTATATGCAAGTAATATCCATGCTCATTGCTGAATATAATACCTAGATAGATTACATACATGGGAATGAAAAGCAGTGCTACCCTAAGCTCTCACTGCCTACCAATTGGTTTCTAATAATACCCGGCATTGTCGCTGTCTGAAGTCTCAATGTTACATTTATTTTCCTATGTGAATATCATACTAAGTGCTGTATGTGTATATTAAGACCATACATGAATTAGAACCACTCAAAAAGTCACTCTATCTGTCATTAAAACATGTGAAAAGTTAGTGCCAATAGTCCAAAACTCAAGGTAATTGAGGAAGGGATGCATTTGTTCTTCCTGAAGCAAAAAGAAAAAAAAAGCTACTTGTGGCAGACTTGGCTTTCATAAATGCATCCTGCATATGTATAATTTATATAGTGTGCCACACTGTTCAGAGTTGTGTAGGAAGAAAGAGAAGGCCACAGAGAAAAAGCAGATATTAGCTTGCTGCTTTGACAATGAGCATGTGCAAATAGATTCTTCTTTGGCTTGCATGCACAGCAGAAGTTGGAAGTACCAGCTGTGTATCATTGATCCAACTGTTTATCCACGATGAGACACGACAGTGAAATTCATTCTTCAGGTTGGCACTGGTCTCCCTGAAAGTGGAGTAAGTAGCACAGAACTGTGCAGAAGGCTTAAATGCTTTGACTTCAGTATGACTGGCTGATAATAATAATAATAATAATAATAATAATAATAATAATAATAATAATAATAATAATAATAATAATAATAATAATAATAATAATAATAATGAGGTGAGAGCCTCAGGTATTCACACATGCCGATAGATAAACCATGAGGCATACACCTGAGAGAGCCATCACTCTCTGGAAGATACAGACACTACTCAGGTCTGGTTAACCTCCTGCAGGGACATCTGAGACAATGACCACGAACCCAAACCCAGAGATCTGCCTCATTTACATCAACAAGAAAACGAGTTTTGCCTATTATTTAGAAGCTAGCTCTACCACAACTATAATTTCTTCTACAAATGACCTTGTTTGGCAGGTTTTGGAGCTGTATCATTTCTAAAGTTCCTGTTTGTTAAAAAGGAGTCTGGAATAGTCCATGACTTTGCACACTGATTTTTACCTTGCTTGAAGGAACTGCAAAGGACATCGAAGTCAAGAAATACTTTTGCCCAAGACATCTTATTTTAAATGTTTGAGTGGAGGAGGGTTTTTTTGGTTTGGAGTTTTTGGTGGGTTTTTGTTTGTTTTTTTTTTTTTTTTTAATCTATTACATTTGTATTGCTTTTAGTATTATAAGGCTTTTTAATATCAACACTGATTAGTATCAGAAGAGCAAAAAACTAGCAGAAAAATATATGCATTTAACTTACCAGAAAAAAACTTTTGATTAGTGTTATATCAATACATATGCAGTAAGTATTTACATTACATCAATACAATCTACTTAGATGAAGTGTTATAAATATCACAAAACCTCAGAGACTAGAAGCAGACTTGATATATATTATTAATAGACTAAAAGATAACTCAGCTGAATTGCATTATTAAGTGTCTGCTCTAGATACTGTAGCTCTTTTCCCACGAGTAAGGAAGCTCTTCATAAAAATCCTAAAATTTTGAAAATCATCTACTGCATGAGCCAGAAATCATTTCTGGCTTAACTCCAAGGACTGCAGGGAAGTTGAGTAATTTTTAAATGATGAGACCAAATCCAATTCTGCTATACATTTAGAATGGTCTGTTAAGTACATCCAGAAGTTTTATGTCACCTGATGGAGCAGTCTTCAGGTCACACACGGGAGGATATAATTAAAGAACAAAGGCAATAAATATTTAAGAGGCAACAGACAAAGTTCAATGTTTTTAACTTATTTAAGGTAAAATTAATACTTCATTATATAGATGTATAGATGTAATTAGCTCAGTTTTAAACTAACATTATAAAACAATTCTTAAAAAATTATGGAATCTTACTATGATATAATAAACTAGCAAATTTAGATTATTATTTTCACATTTTTCTTTACTGGTTCTTGTCTGGCACACAACATTGGACTGGTTTACCTTGAAAAAGGTACTATGCCTTAATTCAGGTAAATATCACTTACAAGCTAAGAAATCATGATTTAAAATCATCAGTGGAGGTTCAGCTGGGCTCTGACTTTTCCTGTGACACATCCCCATTTTGGAGGGCACAGACCACCCCAGGACTGGGGCTTTACCTGAGCTTTGTGTAGAGCACAGCTTTAAACAGCCAAGCCACATGAGGGCAGGGATCCTGCAGAGGGTAACCCGAGGGGGGGCTCTGCAAGCCCATACTAGACAGGCACAAACACATTTTTAGGACTGAGACTTCAGCAGCATGAGAAATATCATTATTATAGAGTTTAGCTACACACATTGCCTTTAGATCCCACCAACCTCACTTTTTAGTTTAATTTCATTTCAGGCATCGAAATGAATCTCTTCCATGACCAAGACAAAGTGCTTACCATGTACTACTGCTGGAAGGACTGATCTGGGTACAGATCTTATGTCAGAGCCAGAGCAGTGACCCATCCAAAGCCAAACCTAGGAAGTATTTTGATGCTTTTCTGATGCTACTATTCTCAGGAAAAAGAGCTACAGGTCAGAAATCAAGTGCTCAGCAGCAAAATAGTGCCACAGAAAACATAAAGGCCAAGTGGATGAATACAGATCACATTAGCACAACCTCTAACAATGGCAATGCTCTGCAGGATTTAAAAATCCCAGAGACCTGTGCTTCAGCTGTCCACTGAATCACCTGTCCATAAAGAACATTAACTCCTGCAGTTTTGTAACTGAAATCTTACATTCTTCAGGAGAGCAAACAGCTCTTGAATTATTTGTTTTATTCTACTGTAACTGGGGCATTTTGTACAACATGTTTTCCTTGAATACTTGAGGTTTTGTACCTGTAACATCCAACTTCTTTAAAGATTTAGGAATTTCTCCTAAAAAAAACCTCCAGTGCTTTAATCTTACAGAAGTTTTTTTATCAGTGACAACACATGATTGTTACATTACCTACAGTGTTAATCTGTTTTTTTTAAAAGCTCTTCTGCTATTCTGAGAATCTTTTGATTTAAGAGTCTAAATATATTTTAAAATCTATACTTCTGCCACTTTTGACTTTGACTCTTTTGGTCAAGAAGGTTATACTAAACACAGGGAGTCTTTTCTAGTCACCTGTTCAGAACATAAATACAGCCCTAGAATAGATTGGGCAATTTCAGATAAGGATGCCTTTGACTCAAACCTGCTAAAATCATTTAGCACTTCCCCTTGTCTGTTTTTCAGCAGTCAGCCCCACAGGTTGGCAGGGCACAGCAAGTGCCAGCTCTGTCCCCAGGAGCAGCAGGATGAGTGCAAGAGCCCAGAGCAGGACCCCGCAGCCAGAGCCCACCTGGCTGGATGTGAGCAGGGAGGGGAGGCAGCCCCGAGGCTGTGCTGGGAACACCTCAGGCTCCAGCAGCAGCACCCACAGCCAGGCACACCTACAGCAGAAAGAAAGTGCTGAAATCCAGCTAAGAAATCAGCCTGTGGGGCAGGGCCCTCAGCAAGGCACAGCCACCACAACAGCAGACAGAGCAAGCTAAAGCAAGGTTCGAACAGGGACTGCTGCCTCCTGGCTGAGCTTAAATGTGTCCCTGAGCAGGGGGTGGGTGAGGGCCCAGGTGAGGCTGGGCAGGGCTCTTGGTGGTGCACTCAGCACATCAACTCTTCCAACTGCCTAAGGAGCTTGGTTTTAGGGCAAAGCTGCTTGCATGGGATGGTACTCAAAATACGTGTAGGCTTTTATAATTTATGAGGGTTACTGATCTGCGCCTTTGACTGACCGGTTTTTCTTTAAAGTATTGATTAATGACTGGATTGATTGTATTTATTGAACTGTAGCAGGCAGTTTATCTGGCCCATAACCCTATTTTATTTCTACATCTTAATGCAGTGGACCTTCCAGCTATATAGGTAATGTCTTTTATCAACCAGTTTTTAAAAAAAACTCTAGAGCTGGGTCTTTTACTTGAAAAGACAGGAGGATCTTGGTATAACTTGATACCAACTAAGTACTAATCTAGTACTTTTCGCCTTCCAATTCTTTGAACAGAGAGCTGATGAATGCAATACCCGAAGTAGTGCCTTGTATGATATATTGTAGGCTTTGTGGTCTGTTAAATAGAAAAGACTTTCAGGATTACTTTAGGGCATACCAAAGAAATGTTCTCGAAGGGGAAGCTATAGGTCAAGGCCAAATGCCTAGATCTCCTCTCTAAGGTGTCTTTTTATTAATTTTACTCCAGTAAAAAGACTTTTTCCAGAGCCAGTTATTTCTTAACATTTAGGAGTTTTGTAAGGAATTCTTCGTTAGGAATACAAAACTGACAATGGAGTCAGAACTACCCTTACAGGTGTTTTGGGGTTTTTTATCAGAAAATTGTACATAAATTCTTTTCATGCATATTTTAGGACAGGAAAAAACCAAGAGCATTTCTTTTCCAGACACTCAATTTTTATGTTTATTTTTGTTTGGGTTTGTTTGTTTGTTTGTTTGTTTTGTTTGGGTTTTTTCCTCTTTATTACTGCTTGGGTTTTTTTCCTAGGATTATGTTAGGGGACAGCTGGGGACATTCTGATATATTTAGCTGCATATTATTTGTGCTATTTGTATTCATCAGGTATGCATTCCATGAAAAATGTATTTCTATGTATTTATACTGAGTGAGGGGCAACACTACTTTCACAGGCTGCAAGAAGATTACAGGGGCTCATCATCACACTGCATGTGTAATCTTACAAGTCCTTTTTCTCACCATGTGATTAAGTGCTTGGTTGCGGGCAGACATGCTGTGTGTTTCTTACGCAACGCTGTAAAGAGGAAACTGATCTGCTGATGGAGGCTGCTCGGAGCTTGCTTTATGTTTAAATCTCCTGGAATGGTTTTTTAAGACAAAGCTGCTTCCTAGAGAGCTTGCGCTGATGTTGAACTATACATCAAACAACAGCGTCACATCATTTATGCCACAGGATTGTTCTTAGATGTAAACACAGATGTGTACACTCTCCTTCTCTACAAGACCGTGAGCATCTGTTGCTCGTAGAAGAAGCGCTGGTTGGAAATCACAGGATGAACGGTTGTACACGACCCCTACAGGATTTAAATTACAGTAGAAGGAACCGAAATTCAGAGTTGGAATGTCGACGCCTAAGCGATGCGATGTTTTGTTGCTGCTCTCCAAACGAAGCGCTGCGAGCGGCACAGGAGTTTCCGCTCCCGGGACGCGCCCCCGCGCCAGCGGGGCTCCTGGGAGGCGGGCGAGCTGCCGGCCCGGGCTGGACCTGGGGCCGCAGCCACGTCGCTGCCCGGGACACCGTGCGGGGCGTGGGGGGCGGCACGCCGGGGTCCCGTTATTGAACAGCCCTGCCCCGGCCCGGGCCAACTTCTTCGGGAAACCGCACGCCGGCGTTCGAGCCTTCCGCGGCAGCGCTCGCCAATAGCTCCGGCCGCCGCCGCCGGCAGCGGGCGGAGCGGAGGCGGGCGGGTTTGAAAGGGAGGCGCCGGCTGCCATGTAAGCGCCGGCCGGGAGCGCCGCCGTTCGTAGCGGCTGAGCTGGGAGCGGCCACCGCTCCGGCCCGTCCTGCGGTGCCGCCCTCGCTCCGGGCATGGGAGCGGAGCTGAACGGGGTGGCCGGAGCGGAGCTGAGCTGCCGCGGGGGCGGCCCCCGGGAAACCCCTGGCCCATGGCCTTCATCATGATGAAGAAGAAGAAGTTTAAGTTCCGCGTGGAACTGGAGCTGGACGAGCTTTCCTCCGTGCCCTTCGTCAACGGCATCCTCTTCTGCAAGGTGCGGCTGCTGGACGGGGGCAGCTTCAGCGGGGAGTCTTCCCGGTAGGTGCCTCCGGGGCTCGCAAGCCGGGGTCTGCTGTGCTGCCCGCCCCCGCAGGGGAGCCGCCCCCGTCCGACGGGCTCCGCTCGAGTCCGCGTCCCCTCGAGAGCAGGGGGAGCCCGGCCGCCTCTGCAGCCCCTGCGCCCGCTCCTCGGCTCCCTCGGCGAGCCCGGGGCTCAGCGGTTCGCGCGGGCGGGCGGGGACCCGCGGAAAGGAGGGGGCGGCTGCCCGGGGCTCCTCGCGGCTGTGGCCGTGCTGCTCGCCTTTCCCCTCGCCGAAGGGGAAGCTCCCGTGGCACCGGGCCGGCTGGCGGGCTTCTCGTCCCGCCTGCTTTGCCAGCGTCAACGGCGAGAGAACACATGTGGGAGCGCTTGGAACTCCTCGTCTGCGTGGCTGCTCGCTGCCTGGAGTCGTAACGCTGTAAAATAAATACTGAGGCTCCTAAACACGGAATAACAGGGGAGATGGATCCTTGAGTGATGAGGGTTGTCCCAGAGAAACGGGTGTCTTGTGCCATAATGCCTGGAGCTGCTGAGCGGATGAGTAACAGGAGGGGAGAGAATTTCTTGTCCCCAAGCCTGTAGTCTGAGCTGTCCCCTGTGAGTTGTGCGATCTTATTGTTTAATTATTGGACACTGGTTTGCTGTGTTTCGTTCTGTGGATATTTACACGGAGAGCTGAGTTCCATAGAAAAGTCCTCAATTTTTCCTCTAAGTGCTCAGGTCGTGTGTTACTGACTCTGTTCATGCTCAGTTCTGCAGTGCCAAGTGCAGCAAGGCAGATGTCTTTTTTCCTCTTTTTTTCCTTCAGTTGTGCCTCAGCAATGGAGCAGTCATCTGTCACGACAGTGGCTCCCCGATCCACTGGTAGCGGTTGGTAAATAGAGTGCCAGTGTGTTATTTTTTTCCGAGTACCAGGCAGAGGCAGAACCTTGGCAATAGAAAGGGTGTGCTGTGGCTTTAGGTCTGGGGAGGAGGAGACTCCTCTCCCATAACACTTGTTCTTGTTGTATAAGTCATTATTTAATATTATTACGAAAAGGATTTACTGGAAAATGTCTCATAGAATTCTGGGAGAAGACTAACAAATCCATGAATATTCAGTTATTATCTTATTAAAATACTGTTGTTACAGAGCTTTCTAAATTATCTCCTTTAGATTCTGTAAATTAAATTAATCAAGGAGAAGGACTAAAAATGGAACTTTGGCCTAGAACTTCCTTATTTAACCATTCCATTATACTAGCATGTATAATTGAAGATAAATTTTTCTTCTGTATGGTTTGAAGTTGTTCAACTCGTCAGTGCTCTGTTCTCATTTCATGTCTCCAGCGTTTTTCTTGTGGGCGACCTCATAAGTAATAGATGATGATGACAGTCATGATTCAGGCACTAATGTGCCCTTACTGTCCCACTCCAGCCCTTACTGCCCTGAAGTCATTCTCACGGGCTGACATCCATCTTCTGGACAGGATCTCTATTTTCAGGGAGTTGGTTTCAGCGGAGCTGAATGGTTTTGACACATTATGGTGATCTTAGTCTTTTTCACTTTGCCTATTCATGATGCTAAAATTAAATGCTTGAAAGCCTACATTCATATCTTTATGAATGGTCTATTAGAGTAATATGTGTTTGGTAGGATGTAGTGTGTGTAGGGAAACCAGTGTAAAAAATTGTGTTGCAGCTGAAGTTTAGAAATTGTTCCATTTTCTTTTTCTGGGGCTACAGCTTAAAAACTAACAGCAGTGGAACATATGCTGGTATATCAAGGTCCCTGTGAGTGTAACTCATTCCTGCTGGACTGAGAAGTGTTTGGGTATGCTGGTACAAAGGTAAAGAATTCTTCTGCAGTGTTCTTTCAGTGACAGTTTAGGGAGTGCCTTTGCTCTTGGCTTAAGAATTAACAAATGAATTTTCAGGGTAGTGATTCAGCAAAGGGCTGAATAAATAAGGAAGAAATTAAGTCTACATCAGAGGGGCAATATTTCAAAACTTATCAGTTGCAAACCTTCTGATGGCCATGATTTTCTACTTGCATGCATTTGTTAGTTTCACTGTGAGCTGGCAGTTATATCCCTAAAGCAGTGATCTTGTCAGCTTTATAAAAGACATTCAAAGAATTCTTATGTTTCAGAAAGTAATAGACAAACTCATTCCACAAATTTCATAATACAGGGAGGAGCTGACTGTTTTCTTAATAGCTTTATTTCTGTTACTCACTGAAGTCTAGTAAACTATAATTATTTTGGGGGAATTTATGAAGTTCTCAAGTTGATACCCATACAGACCAATACGTGCTGCTTCTTGCCTTAGAAAGTAAAAAAAAAAAAAAAAAGAAGTCCTATCAACAGTCTATAAACCACCTTAACATTATTTCCACAGCTTACTCACAGAGAAGAATGTCATGAAAACTCAGGGCAGCAGTTGCCTTAGGAAACAGGCACATATGTATGTAGCAGGTCGTCATGAAAACAGTTTCAAGTGATTGTCTTGTCACCCCACTGTAGATCAGGCTGTATGAACAATGAAAGTCCTGATCCTGTAAGCAGTGTGGTACCTTCACCATCCCTCTGATCATTGATGTGAGATGTAAAGAAGACAGGTAAAAGCTCAAGCTACTGAACAAGGTTTTTTCGCTTCCCAGATCTTTGCTGAGAAAGAGCTACCTAAGAAATATGTAATGGAGACATGGGCCATGTTACTGAAGAGTCGTCACAGTCCTGTTATTTTCTGGCTCCCACTGATGTGTGCCTGAAGTGTACAGGTGAAACCAGGATGTACAGTGCAGTACACAGTGATCTGGCTGGTGTGTAAATAGCAACCACATCACTTTGCATTTTTGTGTTTGCATGTAGTTGTTTAGTAGTGCCAAATAAAATTTTGATCCAAGGACATTGACCATCCAAGCAGCAGCAGTATTTAAACTGGGGAAAAAAGTCTGAGAGTTTCTGCAAAAGCAGGACCCTGGAATTGTGGCAAGAATCAATGTGTTACAAGCTTTGACTCTAAAGCAGGGAAAACCGTGAAGGGCATTTTGGAAGGGGTGAGGATCAGTTTGGTTGTTTCAGCAAGCTGACAATCAGCCATACCATGTAATTCCAGCTCTCCTCTTTGTGAAACTGCTTCATGGCATGACTTCTGGATCTTTAACGTTGTGTTTTTAGATGTTAGCATAAAGGCTGCATTTTCAGCCAATAGACTGTGGATGTATGCAAAGTTATGCTAACTTTTTACATTTTCATT
Organism: Notiomystis cincta; assembly: GCA_013398075.1. NCBI lineage: Eukaryota > Metazoa > Chordata > Aves > Passeriformes > Notiomystidae > Notiomystis > Notiomystis cincta. Next base: position 9,346 of record VZRX01011810.1, read on the forward strand.
TAGGAAACTTCCTTAGCTCAAGCCTGGTTTCCTGTGTGGCAAGGCATCTTCCTACCTTTCCGTGGGCCAGAGACAATAGATCTCTCTCTTTGAAATTGGATACATTAATACACCACACTTGTGCAGATTCCAGGATACTGTGTGTCTATATACTGCCTGCTCATAAAATACTGCACACATAATGGCTAATGCACCATAAAAGGACAGAAGATAATTTCAGGGCAGAAATTACACCTATGAATATTTTAATCAGAAAAGAAATACTATTTTAAGGTACAGACTTGACTAAACACTAAGCATATTTATTCATGGCAATTCTAATGTAGATATAAGTATATAGCAAGTATAGGCTTTCTGCAACTGCCCTCATTTTAACAGGCTGAATCAAAGATTGATAGGTCCCTAGAGTAGGTAAGTGAGGCTCACAGGCTGAGCTGTTGCTCAATCAGTAGTAAATGAACAGATGGAATATGAGGAAATCCAAGAAATTTTGGGAATAAGGATCTGATTTCTTGAGGGTGTACTTTCCATGCTGCACTCTATTGACTGAGGCTACAGTAGCTGTAAGCTTGCTAGTTCCATTTTTAGCTTGGTTTCCAGCTGCACCCCACTCACGAAAAGGACTTGGTTGGTGTGTTCTTCTGACTGCAGCCTTCAGTTTGGTCCCCTTCCTTTGAGATCTGCTTTCTGACAATTTAGACTGCTGATGTTTCTGTCTTCTTGCTTTTACACAACAACATTCTAAACTAAGAAGCTGATTATGACTGCTGTATGTGACAGAGATTTAAGGTGGCCAAGAGCTATAAGTTTTTCATCAAATAATTTTATTTTCCAACGGATTCTAGCAATGTGGGGATTTTTATGTACCCTCTTGAGTCCTGAGAGGAAGTCTTGGGAGGTCATGCATGAATATATTTATTCGAAATAGGTACAGGCTAGAGCATGTAATTGTTTTCTGTAGAAATTGACTTCTTATCTGCCAGATAAGTACTTCTTACTTCTAGTGATGCATAGCCACTTCCTTCTTAACTACATCTAGTTTTTGTGTCACCAGCAAGTAGGTTTTCTGCCTCACTGGATTCTTCAAGCTGTCTTTTTACCATTCTTTTCCTGATTGCTGCTATTGTATTTGAAAGGGAAAAACTCTCCTGATAGTAACACAGCTTTACTAGCTCTCTGTTTTTAAACAACAGTACTTGTTAGAAAAACACACCTGTCACATATAGTCACTGTCTCTATCACTCTGATCTTCCTGCATGATTGTATGAATCCTGCTGACAGTCTTCAGAGCTGGATAATGCTACTTCTAATAGCTTTTTCAGCTGTAACTGGATTTGCAGTTGAGGAACCAGAAATAAAATAAGTCTTCAAGTACTGTGTGAAACATTGCCAGTGGAATAAAAATCCTGCCTTGCAATTTTGTAGCTGCTTTTCTCAGATTCTCGAATGTCCACTTAATGTTTCCTCAGTTATGAAGAGACACTTGGTCTCAGCAGCTTTCAGACCCTCTCCTCTGTAGGGAGGAAAAGGTAAGAAGGAGAAGTTCTCTAAACAACATGTCCTTTTTTTCAAGATTTAGTTTCTTTTTACTTCTCCTTTCATTAATAGTTACAATAAAATGTGTTTAGTCAAATGATTCAAAGAATATGCTTGAGAAAAACCAAATAATTAATCAGATGAGTAAAGAATATACAATTAGTTTTGAAGGGCTTCATTTCTGGGCTACAGTAGGAGAAAATAAAATATTTGTACAGTCTGCTCTTTGCATGGAGTGTAACTGGTTACTGCAAGTATGAAAGGGCTCAATCTTGCGAGACTTCTGTTACTGGAATTGTAAGTACTGATAAGAGATGTATCAACAGCTAACTTGTCACAAAAACAGTTTCCAAGAAGAGATCCATGACAGACATCTGTTAAAGGGGGAGAGGCGGTGGGAAAAACTTTCATGCTTGAGGTGCCTGGCTGGTGCAGAAGAACTGGCACCAGGGTTTAAAAGAGCTGGTGATGGTTTGTTGGTTTGTTTTTTCCCCTGACCTCGGCACAGTACATGGAGTACAGCATTTTTCTGCCATAAACTTGCCATTTGCAAGTACCATAGCACCAAATTGCCTTCATATTTTAAGGACTATTTCTGTTCATGGGATAATTTAGGGTGAAGGGGAATGCTGGAGAACACACAGTCCAACTGCCTGCTGAAAGCAAGGCTAATTTCAGTTGGATCAGTAAGCTCAGAGCTTTGTCCTGTCAGCTTTAGAAAATCTGCAATGATGGAGATGCCAGTTCTTGTAGACAACCTGCCCTGCTGCTTCACCCCTTTTATTGTGAACATTTTTTTCCCTTATTGTCCTGGAATTTACCTTGTTATTGCCTTTCTTCCTTTCTCTGTTCCCAACTAAGAAATGTCTGGCTCCATCTTCTAACTTAGCAGAGATGGCTGCAGATGGTAATTAGACCTTCCTTCATCTCATCATCAGATTGTAAAAATCCCATGTTTCCAAATTCTCCTGCATCAGAGAATAATTCATCCCTGACTCGAGTCCCTCATCTCACACCCCCTGGACTTTCATCGGTTCATCAGTCTTCTGCTGAGAAGGCCCCAAAGCCAAGCACAGTGCTGCAGATAAAGTCTCAGATGTTCAGTTTCCTCTGACTTGCTGACTACAGTCTTCTAATGCAGTTTGCCCTTCACAGTGCTAATTCCCTTCTAGGTCTCTGCATTTGCCTGTAACCAGCAGTTTTTCATCCACGATTAGTTTATACGTATTTTATAGGAAATTGTTGACATGAAATGCTGCTAGTTAAAAATGTAACCTGTTTTATTATGAGTAAAAACATGTAGAATAGAAAATGATTACTCTGTTCGAATTTTGCATGTAACAGCAAATTAACTGGAGAGCTGTGTACTGTAAACAAGTGGAGCTCTTCCTGCAGAGACAGCTGTTTGCTTAGTCCTGAAATTTGTGAACTGTTGAAGCTCTGTTTGTAAATTACTTGTTTTGTTCAGTTTTTTAGCAATGCTTAGGAAAGTGTTTTTGTTGGAGAAAATGTAGCATCTTATATGCCTCAGGCATAGGGGAAACAGAATATTAAAGGAAAAGTAAACTGAATTTGTTCCTGAATGGAGAAATATATTAAAGCTTTGCATAAGCTTATTGCTACAGCATGTATTTTGGAGCTCATGCTCCGAGCACTTCAAGTGATGCACTTTTCTGTATGAAGCCTAAATTTAGCCTTTTGGTTATTAGATAACAATTTAAAGTGTAGCTTAGTACTGCTCCAGGAGACCCTGTTGCATGGGTACTTGTATCTTTCCCTCAGCTATGACAATGTGTGAATTTTACATGGAATTAGATTTTGGGTAGGAGGAGTGCAGGAAGGTATTTGTCTCTTGCATGCCAAACCCTTCTGTGTTAACGTATAGTATAAATGAGAACTCTGTATCCAACAATGCCTTCCTAATACAAAAGACAGCCTAGGAAATATTCAATCTAGTGTGAAGTACCTGAACCTGAAGGCACTGATAGTGTGGCAGTACTGTTAGATTGTAGGTTAATGCCTTAATTCCTCTCTCTGTAAGGTAGGATCATGACACTGGCCTTTGTTAGGTGTTCCAGCTTTCTGCAGAAGAAAGGTGTTAGATGTATTAAAAAGTGTATACATATAAAGTATCTATATGAATGGGATATTGTTCCCATTTTAGAAGATTATTTACTACACTAAAAATAACTCTGCAACTCCAGTCTACTAAATACTGTGTTTGTATCAGAAGGACAGAGCTACCTGTATTAACATTAATTCAGAGAGAGGTCGATCAAAGGAAGCTTTAGGTGATAGAAGTCCATTTGCACACCCACAAATGAGTGCAGTCAGCAAGGGCAGGGAAGGGTGGAGGGCCTAAAATAATACCCAGCTCCAGCTATTCCCAGTCCTGTCACTGCTGGGAATCAAAGCCCATCTACACAAGCCCAGAGACACGCAGGCAGGTGGGGAACTGAAATTATGAGCTTGGACAAGTGGACACTCTGTCTGGGCCCCTCCCAGGGCTGTCCCAGGAGAGCCTTTGTCCAGGCAGGAAACCCATCATGTTGAACCAACACGAGGCAGCACATCCCCTCAGTCCAAAACATGCTCTATGAGACACACCATGGGATACAGGGGAGGAGGCTTATTATGGGACAGTTGGGGGAGGAACTAAAGGTGGAGGAGGGGATGAGTTTTAGGAGGAACAACTGTGGGAAAAATAGGCAGTTAAGGGGATAAAGGGCCAGTTGGATGTAAATAGTTTGCTGGTTGGTACATTGGTCTAACCTGTTTCTAATTAGTACTGTCTGTTTTATCCTCCTATTGAGCTACTTTGTGACTTTCCTGGGGGAAGGGCTCTCTGTTCAGTGTGCATTGCGAGGCAGGGGATGTCTGAGTGCCAGCACCTGGAGTGTCACAGGGCTGCCAGCAACAGGAGAGGCCAGAGTGAGCACACTTACACCATGGGAGTGGGGCTGTGGGTCCCAGGGCCCTGTGTGTCCACTGGGATTGGGGGCCAGAGCACTTGGGTGCCAGTAACTGGAGAGTCCAGGTGGGTTACAGCAAATGCCAGCCACTGGGGTGGGACCAGGAGTCAGAGATCCCTGTGGCTGAGGTGCCAGCACCGTGGATGGCCTGGGAGCCACCTACACGTCTCCATCTGTGTTCTGCCTAGCGCACTCTGTGGGGCTCAGTGTGTGCTGAGGCTGTAGCTGCAGGCTGGCTGGGAGTGCCCTGCGTACCTGAGAGCAGCGGGCCAGCTCTCTGGGCTGGGGCTTCCCCGGAACACCTCTTCAGCCTCGCCGCTGCTTGCGTCTGGGGAGCCGAGCTGCAGCACCTCCCTTCGCCTCAGGCCGTCTTAGCGACACGAGAGATCTGCTGCTAAAATAAGCAAGCAGAACTTAGGTGACTCTCATTCAACTACCAGCTTTAAAAGAGAATATATTCTCCTATATCATGTAGTGAAAAAGCTATTTTTTCAAGGTATTTATAGTGAGTAGATAACTCATGTTCTGTCTACAAGCAAACACCACTTTCTTTGACATAAAGAAGTGTATTGACCCAGCTGAATCCAGAGGTAGTTCTGGAAGTATTTTCTTGTGAACATAGTCTGATACAAAGACTGAATGGCATCTTAAAACAGATGATCCCAATTTATTGTTTCTTTGGTGACCAATAAATCTAAAATAATTGCACTACAAATACAAGCAGTTTAACATCTAATCATCCCCATATGGCTAAAGATTTTAATTGGCTCTTTAGAATAATTTAGATAAAAACTTCAGTAAATTTTCTGATTAATGGAACACAATCTTTTGGTAAATGTCCACTCCACAAGGAGTTTTGGCTTCTTTATTTCAGAGCCTCTCATGCTAAAGCTTTTCTGTTTAGCAAGAAGGGATTTTCCCCATGACACTTAAGGGTCTTAAAAGTGATTTATTTTTTGCGTTTTTTAGCTATTTGCTGGAACAAGCCATGATTCATAGATTTTGTCCATGTGGAAATGAACAAACAATCTGATGAACACAAACACTTTAAAAAAGAAAAGTCCATCACTTGTTAATAATCTAGGATGAGGAGGTGAATGGATTAGGATTTATTGTTGCTTTTATTTGAGTGTACTTTTATGTTCTGTTGTGGGTCAGAAGAAAAATCCAATACTTTTATTCAGTATTTTAAGTGGCAATTGTGTACAGTATACAAAACATATACAAATAAGGACTTGTTTACAGCATTTGAAATTTAGTCAATGTGAAATTTTCCCTTTAAAGAGAAAACAGTAATAGTAACTTACACTATACTTTGGAGTCACTTTATCCTACAGTACTTGTTTATTGAATTTATTCTTGCTTACATATTACTGACAGCATTTATTAAATTACACCAAAGCACTGCTGCCTAGTATGTATTCCAGTGCATCTCGGTAACTAAGATACATTTTGATTAAGAAAACAACTGGTTTTGCATGTGGTAAAGTGACCGGGAGGCTCATAGGAAACTGATTCAGAACGGAAAGCTCTCCCCAGCGTGCCTGCAGCATTGGCACAGCTGCCAGAAGTTATCTGGGTTCATTTCCATAGCAGCCAATCAATACAGCTGTTTATTTTCTAAATGCCTTGCACTTAACTAAGACTCTTATAAACTTGGATGTTACTGTTGAAGTTAAATGTTCTGATTATTTGACCTTTTTTCAGCATGGTGGGAATTGCTAGATGGTATTCCTCTTTACTAAAAAATTACCTCAATTAAAATACATCAATTTTTTCTTTTATATAGTGGAATTGGAAGAATTGTTTAGTGGAAATAGGGGCAGTTGGTTTGGCTTGGGTTTTTTTTGGGTTTTTTAATTGTGTACAGACTTTTCAAATATCTTGTGATTTGTATGCCAGTGAAAGAAACTAATGATACTTTTTTTTCTGACATCCTTATGAGAAGGAAGCACAATTCCTGGTTTTATTTTATTTTATTTTATTTTTAGAAAAATTAGACCATCAGTATCCACAACTGAGGCCTTTTTACTGCCACTTCTACTTCTTGTTTGCAAATCCTGGCCTGTGAAATGAGTGGATTGAGTTTATTGAAAGCAGAGTGGTTTGGGGCTGTCTTCCTTACTTGAACCATGATACCCATATAGTAGTATAGGTATGTTGAAATAAACTCAAAATCCTTAAAGGTTTCAAGGACACTTACATTTCTCAAGCCGTTGTTACTTACATTTATCTTGCGTTTACAAGCAAAAATATGTTTAATGTTCAGTGCATTATCTTTTGCTCCAATATGAATTATGTCTGGAACACTCTGTAACTGTAGAACGTGCAGCTGCTTTGACTTTGCTGTAGAGGCAGAAGGCTGTTCTGAGAAGCAGAAACAACTTGAACCATTATACTGAGTTGTACAAAGATTTTGGCACATGGCTTTGACTTTGAGTTTACAAAAACATTTTTTCAGTGGGAAAAAAAGTATCATTATTACTAACTGGAAGTGTTACAGAAGTAAAAACACTACAAGAACTTGGTGAAATGATGAATAGCAGCAGAAGGGATGCTGTTATTGGTAGAGCAAGTGGTGTCCTGGGTGACAGGGAAAGGGTGGGAAGGATGATGATGACTGCTGTGCTACTTGTATAACAAACAGATGTACTGAGAAAGAATTTTCTGACCTTTGTGGATGACAAGTGAACTCTTTCAGTTTAGTGGCACTGTTTTATATGTGTCACATATGTTAGCAGTTATCCCTTTTTAGAATGTATTTTACTTGATATCTTCTTGTCTGAGCCTGTTTCAATAGAGATGTAACTATTTGTAATTCGCCTTTTTTGAACTCTAGTTCTTTCTTGTATTGAAATAACTCACATGACAACAGGATGGGATTCATTTTTCCCAAAGAACAGGAAAGTTTGCAATGTAAAACATCCCAGATAAAGAGTAGATCATGGTGTTTACAGAGCATGTTCCTTTCAGGTCACATGCCTGAATGTGACTCAGTGTTGTATCATCAGTCTGTTAGTCTGTTGTGGTCGTTAAACTGACTCATTTTAGGCTGACTGATTATTCCCACCTTAGGAAGCCACAGGGAGCACTGGAGCTGGCAGTCTCACCAGCACAGCAAAGGGAGCTTTTGTGAGCATCCTGCAGTTCTTAATTTTTCTATGCACGTGATTTTTCTATGCACATTTCTATGCTCCAGCTTCTGCAGAGCCATAGGATTCTATCTGCTAAAGAGCTCAAATACTTCTTCAATAACAAGCTGCTGTCAGAAGTTAATGTAAAACATAGGAATGTATGTATTAGAAAAATGGAGAACTGTTTTTATATGTGAAGACTGTACTTCAGTGATTAGAGTGGTAGAAGAAATTCTCAGTTTCTTCACAGTTCCAAGCTGTGAATTTAGAAACATGGGGCTTGAAAAGAACTTTTGATTATTGAGGCAAGTCCTCAGAATCACAGTCCTTATGTCCCCTGTTAGTGACAAACTGGCCAACCTTGTTGTAAAATACAGTAAAGACTTTTTATGTGTCTACTTCTCTTATTTGAAAGCCATTCTAGAAACTTGCTCTGTAGTTTGAGGCCTTCTAACTTTCAGTTTTAAAAGGATGTTTAATTATGCTTCATTTTAGTCTTAACTGTTTCTCACTTGACTTAAAAGTTATTTGATCTCTCAAGTATTTGAATCAGTGCATTTTTATTATAGGGGTTTTTTTCTTTTAAGATAAAGGGGTTTTCTAACCCTGTACCTGTTCATTTTGGAGTCTGTTCTTGGTCAGTTACCCAAACAGAATGTGTCCTGTCTGAGTCTTATAAAATTACATTCATAGCTGAAAGCATCCTACATCCTGCCTTGTTCTCACTGCATCATAGTGTCAAGATTGTTATCCTCCTGTGAGAAACAGATCCCTTCTGATGTGTCAGCCTATTTTGCTCTCAAATGGCAAGCTCACAGTATGTAGCTGAAATTCTCATTTGCCCCAAGTGCATTACTTTGTGTCTGGTTATTGCACATCATCTTCCTTCTACTTTTCCAGGCCTCAAATTTATGTAGTTTTGTTTGTGTGATGCTCCTTTTCACTGAACTGAAAAACTCCTTGTCAAAGATGCTATCTTGAGCACATTTCAAAGCTCAGCAGCCTGGGAGACAGAGCCTGGCAGCCAGTGTTCAGGAAATCTTCACTCTCCTGAGACAAACTGCAGAATTACACTCTCATTCATTTGCAAAAAAACCCACGAGGCTGTTGAATTCTTCTGGAGGTCTCATAGCATGTTCAAGGTTTGAAACAGTTATTAGTTGTGCTACACTGTTAAGAGCAGAATGGGGGATTATTATCATTCTTCAGGCCTTGGAACAGGATTTGCATGAAGTGACCACTCTCCAAAGAGTGGAACCAGTGTTTGTTCTTGAGCTGTCTTACTGCAGTGTGTGGTTCTGGTGTATGTGCAACTAACACCCAGCAGATGCTCTCTACTTGCAGGGAGATAGTACAGGCAAATTGTGTCCGCTGGAAGAAAAAGTTCTTCTTTATGTGTAAAATCAGTGCCAGTGCCACAACAGGGATTCTGGATACTTGCACTTGCAGGGTGTCTGTACGCAAGGTAAGAAACTTTTTTTCCCTCCTCTTCTCTTTCTTTGTTCTTTGTTTTTAATTTTTGAATGTCTGATAAAATTCATAGAGCAAATTTTAGCTGCAGTCACATCAGATTATTTGTCATAATCTTATTACTTACTTTACTTTGACTAATTCATGGGGGTTTTATGTTCTTATTGAAGAAAACCCTTTTTCCAGCAGCACAGCAGTGTTTATAAAGTTAGCCTTTGATTGATACTTCCATTAAGCAGCAGTAAGGTTAGAAGCCTTGAACTAAGTACCAAAATTCTGCATGCAGCACATCCTACCTTCGGGGACAGACCTTGTAAGACCCAAATGCCAGCTGGCATTGAGCACTTGCCCTTCCTCTCTCCAAGACAACAATGTCTTGCTGGCCTGTTCTAAAGGTATTATGAATATTAAAGTCTAAATGACAACAGCATAGTCTAGCATATTGTGGGGAGATATTTTAAAATAAAGATTAATAGCTGCTTTTCTAAAACAAAAAAAAAAACAAAGAAAAATCCTGAGTCAGTATATTTAATGGCTTAATGGTGTGTCTTTTTTCCTTTTTTTTTCTAGGAATTAAAAGGAGGAAAGGCATATGCAAAGGTAAATTGAGATGTAGCTAATTTTGCTTACAGATAAGCTTTTCTTTCTTGCCCTATTATGCCCTTTTAAAGTAATTCCAGAATAGTACTTAATACTCATGATTTCATTATGTGCATTGTAGTGACACAGTGCTGTTGGGAATTTCAACCAGTGTGTTTAATAAGTATATAAAAAACCCCAAAAGGTTTTTTTTTTTTTTCAGGCTGGTATGTGAAAAGGGTTGGTAAAAGTAAACATTTACATTAAAAAATAAAGAAATCTCCATCTTTTTCCCTCTTGGCACTTTAAATTTTTAACTGAAAATAGAATTATGCTGAATTTTACACTCGGGATTTACAGCTTTTTGCCTCTGTCTATTCCCTTTAATGGGCATCCTCTTATACATATTTGAAAGAAACTGCTATCGAGTGGTACTCAATGTGTAATTAGCAAGTACTTTGATTTAGCCAAATGCTTGCTACTAATTTTGTCATTTTCTCTTAACAGTTGGGATTTGCAGATCTAAATCTGGCGGAGTTTGCTGGATCGGGAAATACCACTCGTCGCTGTTTACTGGAAGGTTATGATACCAAAAATACAAGACAAGACAATTCTATTCTCAAAGTAATTTCTTTCCTTTATCATACTTAAAGCAATAAAGCAGAGAACATGTGCTATTATTAAGCACTTAATGAAATTTAAAACTTATTTGCTGAACCTCTTTCTGGAAGAAAAGCTATTTAAAGTAAAACCAAAAGTGTTGTTTAGAGACGATCATTAAAATCCACGCAGTCAAAAATAGATTTTGTCCTATCTTTGAAGTGGAGCTGGACAGCTGTAAAACAAAAGCTTTCAAAAGGTGTTCCTAGTCTAAGGGGAGCTGAAAAATGAACAAGTTAATATATGGTATCTTCAAGAGTGGGCAACTTCCTGTGCATCTTTCTGAGAGTGAATCTATTAATTTGCTTATTTATGTACAAGCCACCTTCAATACCTCCATGACTCCTGGGATTTTCCTGTTTTCTGTTTCATAGTAATCACTTTAATAGCTGGGGAGAATTCTTGCAAGAAACCCACTCTGACATTCTCTTCCATTAGTCCAGGGAGTTAAAAAATCTGAATAAGCTCCATAAACCTGAAAATAATTCCACTGAGAATGTTTCAGGTAATTCTAAAAACAAAACTTTTCCTACTGAGATACTGGGATTATTTTCCCACATTATTCACTATACAGTCTATGCATGGACTTTCTGATCTCTCTGACAGTCACAGACTGTCCAGAACACTTGTAATTGATGGCTCTGACCTGCCTAACAAGCACTGTGTCCTATGGCTTATTTACCCTGTGTGGTTTTGCAGTCTCTCATGTTAGCACAACCTGTCCTGAGAGCCAGCAGTTTGCTGAACACCCTCAGCAGAGAACATATTTCAGCACCCACTGGTCTAAACAATGTCCTATTCACTCATTCAGGTTTTAGGTTTCTTGGCTCTATTTTTCCCTTGAAATCTTAATTATTAATTATTCTAAGATTCTCCTTGATACATGTGTCTTTTTCAGAATCTTGTATGTGTAACTATCTTACTTTAAATGGCATTTTGTGTTGGTTTTATGCCTACTGAGAAACAAGATGTAATTTTTTGCCTGTGTTTATTTGCATGTGTGATGATGGCATTTTATTTTCCTTAAATGTAACATTTATGGAAAATATAACTTACATGACCATAGATGTGTCACAGACCAATTTTTGGTTTTCTTATGGTGGATTTTGTTTTCCTAATGTGTAGGTTTTGATCAACATGCAGCTGATGTCTGGAGACCCGTGCTTTAAAATGTAAGATGGTAAAAACTCTGTGGGATGGTGTTTGGACTGTACATTCTATGTTGAGAATTACACTTCTGATTTGTGTTTTTACATCTCTCCAACCTGGAAACAGTATTTAAAAAAAAAAAAGGGCACAAAAAATGGAATGATAGCTGAATGATGACTAACATGGTAAAATTGCCAGTAGAAGTGTCATAGTTCTTGCTGTAGATACTTGGTATTAAGCACAGAATACTCACCTGTACATCTGTAATGTTAAAAAAAATAACACTTCAGGGAAACTGTTCCTGCAGCAACCTTATATAAATATACTTGGTATGGGGTGATCTGACTAATACTTGTGTCTGGAAAATGTGCTGCTATACCTTTTATTCACAGGTCTCAGATGATTTTGTGATACTCCTTTGCAAAAAAATCCCAACAAACAACAGAAGTGTGATTTTTCCTCTTCTCTTCCTCTTCTCTTCCTCTTCTCTTCCTCTTCTCTTCCTCTTCTCTTCCTCTTCTCTTCCTCTTCTCTTCCTCTTCTCTTCCTCTTCTCTTCCTCTTCTCTTCCTCTTCTCTTCCTCTTCTCTTCCTCTTCTCACTTTTAATGAGAAGAACACTGTAGAATCTCATCTTGTGCTTACTGAATTAATAGCAAGAGGGGTATTGGCTGAATTAGTCTGATAGGGCAAAACTTTTCTGTATCCCCAGTTACTTAGCACCTCTTTTACTTCAGAACAGCTTTAGCAGATTTACTTTAGAGTCAGACCTACTAACAATTACATCACTGGAACTGATAAACAATTTCTCAAAGGCAACTAATCATTAGTCTTGGATACTAACAAAGCAGTGTATTTGTTTTTTACTGCCTAGTACTGAAGGAGTGGAAATAAATACTCAAATAGCTTTCTGGATCTCTAGGAAAAAGTCTCTAACTCATATTATTCAGACTTGGCATCTTCTTCTAAACTGGTGATATAATCATTTCCTGGAACATAAACTTTCAACACAAACAGAACAAAAAATTTATCTAATCAAGATGTCCTTTGTAGAAGGAAAAATAAACTCTAAAACAGTTTCACAATCTGGAATCAACTATGTATTTTATGAACAAGCCTAGAAAGCTTGGTGTTTGATCTGGGATGACATTCCTGAAACCATTCAGTTCTTGCTTTCGAAAGTATGTTATACAGTTAAATCACACAGGCACTGTACTTGTAGAAGTGCTTTTTTCTTTCTCTCTTTACTTTCAAACATAACCTAAGAGGGGTTCTGTTACTCTACATGAAGACAGTGACTAATTTATTGAATATGTCAAATCTAAAAATGCCAACAAATATCCATTTGTATGCAGACCAACAGTCCGTTCCTAAAGCAGAAAATAAAGCATTAAAAAAACCCCTGTAGGTAACATCTTGAAATATATTTGGGTTGTATTTGCTTGCAAGAGATTGCTTGCACTTTTTCATTTTCTAATTAGCTTCTTTTGCACTAGCAAAACACAAACTAAGAGGTATATTAATTTAATAAAATCTCCCTTTGGGTCTTGGTATTAACTCAAACAAGCATTTCAGCTTTATTAAAAGCCTTTTAATATTGAACTAGAATTTAAATTATATCATAAGCGATGCTTTTTTATTTTTCAGGAGGTAAAATTTAGAGTGCTATACAAGGACATGGTGCCACAGGCTTCTGCCATAGGAGTTGGGAGGGTTATCAGCCCAGAATCATTTCTTGCCCTATGACAGGGATGAAACAAAGGCAGGACTGTGTCACAGCACACAAGCCAACTTGGCCAACTGTTGTGCATATTGGAGGTTTTTTTAACTTACCACCTTTTCATGTAGTCCTTCAAGCACTGAATTACATATTCTCAGCATGTAAACTGTCCTGTGATTCATACACTTAAAAAAAAAAAAGGAAGAACTTCAAATTAAGGACATATCACTTCACCAATCATCAGAAAAGGAAAAGCCTTTCCCAGGATCCCCAGAAGCCTGAGGGCTGAGCAGATTGATTCTGTAAAATGTCCTTAAGCTCAATAGCAAAAGCTTCTTTTTCTTCATTTCCTTCAACAGGGGACTAGGCAGCATGTTTCCAGAAAAGAACTGTAGGGCTGTTAACTCGATGCACAGTATGAATTATGCCAACATATTTGAAAGGAAAACTGTGTGCTGATTATTTTGGAGGGATTACAATAGAAGTAGAGCAAATCTTAACCACCTTTTTCTTTCAGGCCTCCTTCCACAGCAACATCTATAGCAATTGCTGGAGAATCAGAGTCTTTGCATGAAGACAGGAAGGGTGGAGAAAACTTAAAAATAACACATCTGGGTATAGCAGGTATAGAATAATGTTCTTAATTTTTAAACACTTTTGTAACTGGCCTCAGAGTTTCAAAATGTTCAAAACACTTCAAATCTGAAAAGGATGCTGACAGTTGGCCTGCAAAGGAACCTTCTTTCATGGCTTGTGAGTTTCTGCTTCAAACGCAGCTGAAGTTTTTAAGCAGGTTAGCTTTTCAGGCAGAAAACATCTGGCACAACATTCTACTATAATACTGGAGAAAACATGGCCCTCTCTTTAATACTGACACTAGAAAAATCTACAACTACATTTCATACAAATCTTTCTAACCCAGTGGTACTCTCTGTTTTGCTCAGATACATATTATTGTTTTTTAAACAATGTATATTTGTTAACATACATGGTAGTTTTGCAGCATTTGAATCTCCAAAAGGTTTGTAGAAAACCAGTGTCAAGTCTCTAATCCCTCTGAGAAATCTGACTTTTGAATCTAATCAAGATTACAGGCAAAGTAGCAATAAAGCTGGCTTTAGGAACATTGTCTGACTTGCACATGTTGCAGATGTCTCATCAAAGAGTGCCTCAGTCCCAGATGAACTTGGTGCATATGGACATTCCAGAACATCAAGCTATGCAAGTCAGCAATCAAAACTGTCAGGTAGCTGTTCACAATTTTCTTATGAGTTGTTGGGGGTTGTTTTTATTTCACGGGTTTAGGCAGTAGACAATAAATTCATGTTTTAGAAAGGGTTTGGGTTGAAAGATTTTTCCTAAGAGTTTCAGGTGTGGCAAGGGTAACGTTTTTTCCCTTTTAAAATTACATTGGATTATCTCTTTGGATGCAAAACAGCTTTTTGCCTTTGCTCCCTCCAACTAACATATCTGAATGAGATTTTTACCTCTTCTATGAGTAAACAATGGAGACTTAGCTGTAAAAGCTGAAGGGATGATACTTGTCATTCTATTTGTTATGATATAAACAGGAGTTACTTAGAAGAAAAAGCAAATGGCATGTGCTAGAACACAAAACCTGAAGTCAGCTGCCTAGTTGATGTATGCACATACATTCAGGGCTTTTTGAAGTCCCTTTATAAGAAGATAAAACACCAATTCTGCTTTCAGGATGGACCTGGCCTGTCAAGAACATACCTAACCCATCTCTCCTGCATTTTCCCAACAGGATATAGCACATGTCACTCGAGATCATCCAGTCTGTCTGAACTCTGCCACAGGAGAAACACCTCAGTGGGGAGTACCTCAGTGGGGAGTACCTCAGTGGGAAGTACCTCAACAGGAACTGGAAGTATTCTAGAGCCATGTGAAGAGACTGAGCCAAAAGTAACTGATGCTGATATTGATACATCTACTGAAGATGCACCACCAGAAAAACAAAGCAGGTACACTTCATCTGAAAGCCTTATCTAGCACAAGTAAATTACTTTATCACGTCTAAGAGCTCTAAATATATTTATTTTTGCAGACATCCTGTAAAGCAAGACTCTGTGGAGTCACAGCTGAAGAGGGTTGATGCCACCAGAGTTGACGCGGATGATATAGTCGAAAAAATACTCCAGAGTCAAGACTTCAGTTTAGACTCAAGTGCAGAAGGTATGGAGATAAATAAGGAAGCTTAGGGAAAATTGATGTACATTACAGGCCTAGGGAAAACCCACTCTCTTCACAGTCCCTGGTTTTTGTATTAATAAGGACTGTGCTACATTTTCTACTTCATCTTGTCTACCAGAAATTGGAAATACTCTTACGTGACTCAGGGAGCTTTCCCAGATCATCACTTTAAGCTGAAAAGAGCAAATCTAAGACAAAGCTCCTCCAACCTGCACCATTTAGGAGTTGGTTCTTCATTACTTAAAGTGTTTGCATCAGAAAGTATCAGCTACAAAACTGGTAGATCTAAAATTACTTAGATTTAGCTAGGGAAACATTAAAGAAAACTAACATACTGTAATTCAATTGCCTTTTAGAAGAAGGTTTAAGATTATTTGTGGGCCCTGGTGGAAGCACTTCTTTTGGAAGCCACCATTTACCTAACAGGTATGTAGCCTGAAAACTAATTCATAGGCAATTCTAAATAAAAATGCATCTTATATAGCAATTATTCTGTACCTACATTCTTGATCTTTGTATCTTTCTATTTTGTGTCTTTTAAAAGCACCAAAAGAGCTAGATTGTCAGTTTTTAAAACAGGACACATAAATTAGTTCCAGACCAGAACTGATGTGTCAGCCATAAGAATTTTAACTTTCAGAGCTTCTGAAGAGTCTCAGTTCCAGAGTTTTCAGATACGAGCAACGTTTCAGTCTGGACACAGGAAACAGACACCAGTTTCAAATGGCAGCTCTACAGCCTTACTACGTTACACTGGAGTGGGAAGAAAATTTTACTTTACTCATCTACCTTTACAGCATCAAACAGTTATGTCTTCCTGATAACAAGCCTCATTTTCTTCAGTTTAGCTTTTCTCACAAATCCTGTTTCCATTTGTAACATTATTTGTTTGAATGTTTTTTTTCATCTTTCAACTATTTGCAGCCCTAAACTCTTTCTTTCAATATCTGCTTCAGAATATCTTGAGCCATTTGTTCCTTCTCCAAACCCTCTTCAAATACCCTGATATATTACTTGACCTGAATGTGTTAATCTTCAGATAAGAAAGCATGAAAACCAGGCAAGAATATGCTCTAATACTGTGTTTCTGCAGTCCAATGTAACTCAATTTTTTAGCTCAAGAAATTAGAATAACCTCAGTATTTCAGCAATTACTATGAACTTAGGTATAAAGGCAGCTGATGTACGTTACATGAAAGTCATAAAATAATTCCATTTTATATGTGCACACAATACTAATGGTTAGAAGATGACTCAATGGCTTATCTGCAAACTGAGGACACCAATGTCTGGCTAGGATCACATGAATGGGTACAGAACACTCTGCTACTCCTGTAGCCTGCAGAGATGTGTCCTCATGCAGCTGCCAGAACAGTCCAGGCACACTCCTATACTAAGGCAGAGCTTGCCCTATTAATTTTTTACGTAGTTCTGCGATTTGTTGTGGAAAACCACCCAGTATGGGCTGTCTTGTGGGAGGTGAGAGAGCTTTGTTTACAATTCAGAGTGAACAAAAGACTGAAGATGTTTTTCTTGTATCTTAATGTGGGATGACACTCACTTTCTGGGTTTTTAGGCACACTGATCTGTTTCTGGATAAATGCATATAAAGACTATTAGCTGCATATTATATAGCAGTGGGGAGGGGTACCCTAAAGTTGATGTTTAAGAAGTCCAACAGTAACTTCTTGCTCTGTAACATTACTTTTCATTCATTTTGACAGTAATACAACAAAATCTCATTAATGCTTTAAAGTGTAGGTGACTCCATTGCATAGGAATAATGATGAGTGTTTTCTACCCTTCACATTTAGCTGGTTTGGTATTTGCTGTTTGGTTGGAGAGGTTTTGTTGGGGTTTTTTGGGGAGGGCTCTTGGTTGGTTGGGTTGTTTAAACAATACACTTGCTGATATGTGGTACTTGCTATTTAGCTTCCATTTAAACTGACACTGAACTAACTTTTTCCAAACTTTCAGAGTAGGATCTGGAGCATATGAGCAGGTGGTGATAAAACGCTAAACTGGAATGTCAAATGAGGAAATCTTGGAGCGCTGGTGTTGATACTTCCGGTATTGTTTGCTCTGTTCCAAGAGCTGAGAAAGACAGAATGAACTCAATGTGATCTTTTTCTGAAAAGCAATGGAATGCCTCTTGCTCATAGAGCATCATTTTCTGTGGTATGAAGGCAATGTTGAGCTATGTGTACCTTGTGAGAGCACTTGGACTGTTTTGTAAGCTCTGTCTGATGTTAGTAGAATGACTCCATTTCTGTGAAACATCTGTGGAAGTATGATGAAGCAAGTCCCATTTCAATATTTTATAGAAGAGATCAGCTGTGGTGATGGACTTTGCTCATAATGTCTTTCCTAAAGAAACTTGTGAAAGTCAGTCTTAAAAGAACCTGAAAAAAGTAACTACTCAATTTGATCCTAAATGCCATTTTAGTTTTACAGAAGCTAATTACTCCTATTGAATCAGTTTTTATCAAGTCAAAGTTGTGGCCTCCAAAAAACAGGCCAGCCATGTTTTAACATAAACAAAACCTTCTCTTAAGAGTACTAAGGACAACTTTGCTGTAAGGTTCAACAGAAGAGGCGAACATCATATAGATCAATAGATCTAAACCAGCCACTCATCAGTTGTGTTAACTGTAAATTAAGTCTACAGGTTTAAATACATCCAATGTGACATTTTTGTTTGTTCAAGTGATGAAAAAAGTGGGATTCCACACCAAAACACTAAGGCACAGTAGCATATTATCAAGAAAGCTGCCTTGATTGTTAAATCTGGGGTTCAGCAGCTGCTCCCACAGAAACTCAGCTTGATAATGCATGAACATTGAGATTCAATGGGATGGTACTGTTTACAAACCTAGTCAGTAGTTTACTACCACTTAATTTTTTTTATTGTAGTTTAATCCTTCACAGTCAGTGCTTTGCTTGTGTTTTGAATGTGCCTTGCGGGATTGGGGGTGTACAGGGAGATGAAACCATTTACTAAGGAATTTAAACTTTAAAACTAGGTAAACATCTATACTATTATTAATATAACTTGTTAAGAGAAGCACTTTATTATAGACATACTCTGCACACTGAAAAAAAGTCTTAGTGTGCAACAGCTTTGTTGAACACTTCTTTTGCTATCTGTCCACTGTTACATTAGGTCAATGTACTGTATTTAAATTTGCACAAGTAGTGATTTGCCTGACAGGCAAGAAAGAACTCTTTAAATTTTCATTAAGAAGATAAAACAATCCATTTATAAAGGGATGTCTTAGGTAACAAATAGGTGTAATTAACTGTAAACTGCAAATGACTTAAATTTTTTTACATTTAGTGTTAGTGTTTATCAGTTAAGGCCTGGAATAAGCTCAGAATGCTTCAAATTTTGCTCAGTGATGTTTGACACATTTTTATTGATGTAGAAAGTATTCCATATTTAATAGGTTAAATTAGGAAAAGCAGACTTTGTTTTCCAGAAATCCATAGTAGAATTATTAAATCTTTATTTGTATTTTTAAGGAAATTTCAAATTTTAAAGCCAGAATGCTGTTATTGAATATGAAGAATATGAGCTATTTCTCAGTTTTGGTACTTGCATGCTTTTATTTCTACTGTTAATTATAATCTCTTTAAAGTGTCTAATTAGGTAAAAGAATTAATACAAAGATTCTATTTTAGCTGCTCTTAATAGAAGTGTGGTATTATCAGTTTCTGTTCTCCACAGGAATTTTAAACAGAAACTACTCAACTGCTGGTGCACAACTATTCCTCAGAACATTATAGTCTCCTTTCCTGGTATATAACTAATTCATACCAAAAAATCCCATGGCAAGCAAAAGATGCCAGAAATTTGAATACATTATCCACTTTCAGTACTCTGACACTGCTATACTTGTTGATAAATCTGTTAAAACCAGTAGTAGTTACATGGGAGTTTACTTACCTTTACTGGGAAAACTACACATAGTTTGAGGAAAGCAGACTTTTATAAAGCACTGTACAGCTACTTATGTAATTCTCAAGGTAGTTTCCATAGCCCATCGCATTTTATGTTATAAAACAGAGCTAATTGTCATAAGTGAATTTGTTTACTAGAGACAGTAGTTTCTTACCTGAGCAGATCCTTTAAATAGTGGAGAAGTTGAAATAGAAATCCAGCTTTTCATAAAACTGTATCCTAGTAATTTATTCTTCTGACTTGACTTACTGCTCTCCATGCAGCGATTATCGAATTGTACATCATGTAAATGGAACATAATCTTCACTTTTAGGTGTTGTATTTTCTGTTTTGTAAACTGTCTAATATGAATACTGGAGACTTCCATGTTGTAAACTGTTTGGGATGTACTGGTGGATTATGTGTTTTTTTTACTGTATTTAAATACAAATCTCTCAGACATTCAATAAACTCATGTCTTCAGCTTGGAATCTGTTCCTAAACAATTGTCTTTATTTTAATGCAAAGAATGACAGACTCAACCTGCCAGTTATTTCAGCTTCCCTTCCAGTTAAGGATTTTTTAAAAATGCTTTACTACTTTCTGCTTCTGTGTTATCATGCAATGACATCTATATTACCAGGAAAATGTGTAATTTAGACTCCATTCTTTTTCTAATCTTGAAGGAAAATTTTTCATTTATAACACTGATTAGAAGTGTTCTGTTCAACTATTCTGACCATAACCAAACAATAGATATCCACATTATTTCCCTTACTGCACTGTTTTCTTGATGGTGGTATTGGAGGGGGGTGTTTTGTTGAGTTGTGGGGTTTTGTTCTTGTTAAATTTTTTCCATCTATTCTATTTGGATTTTACAGTTTTGAACAACAGCTGCATATGAAAACACAGAAATTTTTTCAGGTACACCAGAGCAAGGTTAGCATTCACAGTTACTGCAGTTCTTCAAATTTTTTAATTTTTTTTTTCAAAACCAAAACAAAGATACCAGTTTCATATTTCAATTGAGCTGGAACAACATTTGCTTTTCATCGAGGCTGAATAGGTACTTATCTTGAAAAAGACATCTATAAATTTCATAGAAATTAAGAAAAAACTTGCCCTAAACTTCTGTCTGACTCACATTATTCAGCACAACACAGTAGACAGTAAAACAAACTATCCTTGAAACTAACAAGAGACTACCAAAAATAATCTAGTAACGATAGCTACAGTAAAGCAATAGAAAGAAAAGAAATATTTCATTTTCTTCATGGGAACTAATTATTTCCTTTTAGCCCCTTACACTTTACTTAAACCTCTATGAGTTACTGTTACCTTTGTTAGAAGCACTCACCTTCACTCAATGAGAGGTGCTGACAGGTAAGTACCACTGATGGAAGGTTAGAAAAGATGGTGTGGTCTAGTTAGCATACAGGACATACCACCTGACATCTTCTAAAAAAACCACTTTGATTCTTTAACTGAACTTTGTGTGAGAAATCTGTGATCTAATTATCTTCATTTTCAGGTTCAATATTGAACATCACAGCAGAACCATCACTGCTCAGTGTGACCTTGCCAGCAATAAGCTTGCATAAGTTCTCAAAGGTACCACAAAGTCGATTCACTTTGGGAAAAGAAAAGATTGTTGCAAGAGGTATGTAAACCTCATTTCCACTGACAAATGGTTCCATGGTTTTTTCAACAACCAGTTTTCCAAGATAGTCTGAGAAACAGTCCATTGATGGTTGGAATTTGGATTTTCTCTCAGGATCATCACCATACTCCTCATATTTTGACATTAAACGGTGCTTAATGATTTGGGCTGTGAAAATAACTTCACTGATCACTGCATTCTGCAAGTACTTCTCATCTTTGAGACTTGGGTAGACTGCTTTGAAGACCTTTACAATATACAAGAATACATAAAATGTTTATCACTATCACAAGCTCAGATTTCAACATTTCAAGCTGTCAAAAAAAGCTTCTAAAACGTGAAAATAATTTATTCAATCCTGTTCTGCTTATTAAACAGTTTCACAAAAACTAGGCAATATGAGCTGGTTTTCTGTATTACAACTACACTGGCAGTTAATGGAACTTAAAGAAACACCCCAAAACCCAACAGGCTATACCTGCAAGCTACACTTGTAGATCAAGCAAGGTAAAGCCCTGCAATTCTTTACTTCTTTTTAATAATTCTCTTACTTCTCACGTGAGGTTCTGGGGACAGTTCCATAGTGATGGAGAGTCTAAACTACTTCTGAACTGTCATGTGGAAATCAAGACTACAGCATGTCATTTATTGTTTTCAGAGTAAAACATTAAATATGCTCTCACAGCTATAGGGAATGCTAAAAATAAATTGTGATAATAAATAAAATTAATGACTAGAGGAAAAATAACTGGCAGAAAGGAAAAATTTTGTTCCAAGGATAGGAGTATCTTAAGGTGAGAATGGTTACCCATACTGTTATTTAGCAAATACCCTAAAAGTTTAAGGCCTTTGTACAACTGGAAACACAAAGAATGAGACTCTCTTGTTCTGATGACAATTGGAGCTAGGACAGGATAGTAGCAGTAGTCCATGGTAACAACACCTCACAGGCAGTCATAGACAATTTTACTCTTTATTCGTACCTCTGAAGGAAGAAAATAATACTTACTGTTTTGTAAACTGCTTCAGTGGGTTTCTCAGACTGAACAGATTCACCAGCTTGAGGATATTTTCTAACAAACACACCTATTTGGGTACAAAACCCAACCTTCTCCATTCCTCTTGGTGGGTGCCCAACACCAGTAAATTCCACTGAGTAATCATAGCATCTAGCAGTCTCTAGAGCCCTAAAAGACAAATTATTCCAGCTACATGAAATACTCATCTTTCCATGTGATAGAGATGCATTCTTAAGGAGAAGCAAGACTCTTAAGGCTGCAAAGGCTGAACATAATTTCTCTAACAATACTCCCATGCCTGAAGATAAGCACTGTCAAAGCTTGTTGTATCAGAGCTGTAATATGCCCACCATAGTCTGAATCATTTAGTATCTGTAATTTAGCCATCCAAACATTACTGTTTCTTCTAAAATATGTGCCCAGAATGTTAATGCTGACAGTTGCTTAGTCATCAATCTGGAAGTCAGCTAAAACCCACCAATTTTCAGGAATAAAAGAAGAACTCATCCACACCCCTAAATCACAAGAAACCAGTTAATAGAGAAAGTGTAGTTTGCTGTAAATGTAGAAAGACTAAAATCTACCTAATCAAGGTTACAACAGTGTACATAACATCTAAAGGAAAACTATCTTGTAGTACATTGGCCAGGGTCAACAAAGGGATGGGGCAGGGAACCAAAACTGCACTACCTACCTGCATCGTTCTCCATGAAAAAGAAGAAAAGTGAATTAACATCTCGTGTATTTCAGAGGATAATGTAGTATTTCTATTTCACAACACAAAGGCTGTCTCGTGTTTACAGCTCAAAAAACCCCCAACATTTCTTCAGTGAGATCACTATTTTAAATTCACATCTATCTAAAAGCAAAATCTAAATATACTTGAAGTCATAGAAATCGTCTCTAAGGTATTCTAAGGTAGCTAATTACAGGCAGGTTTTAGTATCATTATGTAGGGAAAAATACATGCTTCCAGCTTTGCAAATCTATTTACTCAAAAATTACTGGATACTTCAGAAGATGGCAGAAACAACATAGTTTAAGAGGCAAAATTTCCAAGACAGGGACATTAAAAGTTGGCTATTGAAGGTATGGCATTCTTTACTGTACCATGTATTTTCTTCCACAACTGCTTGACAGTTTAATGTTATCACAGCATCCCACTCCCTCTTTATTTTTACTACATTGCTGGTATTAAGGGTAAGATAGATCTCATGTAGCCCTCTGTCATGTGCATATGATTTGCATTAAATCCTTCATTGTGCCATGATCCATTAAACCATCCTGTGTTCAACATGCCCCACTGCTGTGGTTATTTGATAAATCTGCCTGCATGCTCTTACTGAGTGCTTTGATTACACACCATACACAGCATGCACATTTCTAGGAGTTTATGAAGAATTTCTATAGCAGGGTATTATACAAAAAGATTAGTTGATACCTTACACTTAAACTGCATTATTTGTAATAAAGATATAAAAAGTAAGTAAAAGTTTTAAATCTTTTTTGCAGAGCAGTTACAGTAAAAGCCAATTTAACCATCATTCTAAAATACAAAACCCACAGAATATGCTGTCGTGGGATGATCTTG
>VZRX01011811.1:0-37696 GCA_013398075.1 Notiomystis cincta
TATATATAAAATTAATTTTATTCTGTTTTTGTAATTGATTTTAATGGCAGTCTACCAGTTCCACCCTTTATCAGCTTTCCTCCTACTTCATTAGTAACACTTCATTCTCATACATGTCATATTAGGCACATATATTTTTTCCCTTGGTTGTGATGGAGCTGCTCATTCTTTCTGACATCTCATCTGAGACCTTACACAAGGACCTTACACAGATCTTTTTGGAAGTGATAGGATCTTTTAGGACACACCAAAGCGTGCATCAGGACACCACAGGATTCCTCCAGAGACAGCTGCATCTTACAAAAAGGCAACATAATGGACTGGTAGAACAGTTGCTTAAAATATCACTCTTGTTCCTGGGAACAATAAAAATGGCAAGAATTTACCTTTCATCAGTATTTTGTAGCTATAAGAGTTAATTGTTTGGAAAATTGGCCAGATTTAAAATTTTAGAAGCCATGAGATATGCTGCAGGATTTGCTTTACAAATTCTAATATGGATTTAGAGAAAATGAATTCTCTTTTCTTACCTGAGAGCTTTATGTTCCCTACATCAACTGTTATTTATCATCTAAATTCATTGCTAGAGCCCAGTTCATTATGCTGGAGTTCTCAGCTCCTTTTTATGGATTTTTTTTAAACATATGTGCTGATAAAAAGAAATTTGTTCCTTATCATTACCTCTCAGGGTTTTTCTCCTCAAGGCAGCAAAATAGTCAGTAGTCCCTAGATGCCCTTTCCTGAACAAATGAGAGAATTTATTGATCAGAGAGGTCAAACTGTTGAGTTAAACACTTAATTAATTCTTTTCCCTTGAAAATGATAAACCATCGATTGTAATTAAATGCAAATATGAATTAATATACTTTCAGACTTCTAACTTTTTTTTCATTCAACTCTTAGGTCTTTTTGATGTAAATGTCAAAAGGAGAAATATATGTATATTCAGCAGCCATCAGATGCCATCTCTTGCTCTTGCTCTTGTCAGGGGCCGTGTAACTGGAAAGGTAGGAAATGCTGTTACTGATTCCTGCTTCATAAAAGCATGTCATTGATTGAAAAAAAAAGTTTTGAAATCTGTCTAATAAATAATTGTATTTCCAATCAGATAAAGAGTGAAGAATTGCAGAGCTGAACCCAGGAAATTGCTGATAAATAGATGAATTTAGAGATGGGGCTTTGTTTTCTCACAGTTTACTTTTTATTTTTTGGTTGATTTTTTTCTTTAATTCAGAAACAACAGGCCATTCCAAGATGTCATTTATATTCATTTGCCACATGCTGACAAGCTATCTGGAATACCCTATTATCTTCTCTTTTTTGATAAGAAAAAATTCTCTGGCTTGATTTTAAATGCCTCTTTTTCCTTTGTGCTTTTTCTTGTTTTTTAAGTAACATGCCAGTTATAAGACAGCTGGTACAATCCAAGGTTTGTTTTGATGCATTTTGAATTGTTTCAGCCCAGCTTCAAAGTCTTACTATGACCTTTCTTCCTCAGCACTTGCAGTATACAGGTAGATAAATGGAGCTGTAGAATTCGGTTCCTTCTGATTATAGAATCAGAGAATATCGAATTGGAAGAGACCCACAAGGACCATGGAAATCTGACCTCTGGCCCTTCACAGGGCAGCACCAAGAGTCACACCACGTTCCTGAGAGTGTTGTCCAAACACTTATTGAACTCTGTCAGGCTTGGTGCTGTGACCACTTTCCTGGAGGAGCCTGTTCCAGTGCCCAACCACCCTCTGGGTGAAGAACCTCTTCCTAATATCCAACTGTTATGACCTATCCCAGGAGATGAGAGCAATCCAGGTCCTTGTTAATGGATTCCTTGAGGTTGATTAGAGTGAAATGACACTGGATGATTGATGTGGGTAAATTTATGCATATAGGATTTAAATGAGGAATGTAGGTGGGAACGTCCGGGTACCTCCCTTCATGCAGGGGAGCTTCCAGTCCTCTGTTGAAAGGCCTCAGAAATGAGTCTGAGGGTGCTTTGGGAGTCTTGGAAGTTTTATGACACCTGTAAGACACTACAGCTGTCTCTCAGGCATTGGAGCAACAAAAAGGCAACACAAAATTGTAACTGGCTTTATAATGCATACTTAATTTTTGGTTTTTACATACTTAAGTTTTGATAAAATCTTAAATTATGTATTTTATACAATGAGATCATAAAGCCTGCCATCCTGAATAGACAAACATGGAGTAAAGCATGATGCTTTACTCTTTCATGTAAGACTTCTGACCCTCTAAGTGTTTTCTGTGAGAACAGTAGAAAGGAATGAGGACAGACACAAAGGCAAGAGAAGCTGGGCTGGTGGCCAAGAGTTACCATGGCTCACTTCCTGTCTGTGTCAGTTTTATATTTCTTTGCCATCTTTATGGGCTCTGACTCTCTCTCCAATTGAGACACCCAGGTATCTTTCATATCATTGCCAGAGCTGTGTCATCTTACAATGAACTATTTCTGCCAAATTCCACAGACTCCACAATTTCAATCCTTAAGTACTAGGACTGCAAATCTGAAAAATGGAAAGATTTTTGTACTAGACTGGTAGTATTGTGGGAACTTGAACAACACAGAAACTATATTGTGATACTCTCTGGTTTGGATTTTGCCATATAGTTAATCCAATTTTTTATTCCTTCTTTGACTATGTTAGAGCAAAGACAAGGCATGCTGTGAGCTCCGTGTTCACCTTCAAGCAAACAGTTGTGCCATTCTGGAGTCAGCCAGCTACCCAGGTCACACTGTGGCTTTCAATCGTCAAGGCAAAGTAGCTGATGAAACAACAGGACATGCTGGGCTTTCCAAAGAATTTGTTGTGCACGTCAAGGTAAGGTGGGCAGAGGGAAATTAGGAAGGCTCTCCTAAAATTTGCTGTTATAAAGCAGATCATATCTAAGCGAGTGTCAGAGGTTTGCAAGCTCAAAGAGGGATCCTCTTCCACGAGGTGGAGCCCAACTACAGTTTAACAGGTAGGCGACACTTGAGAAGGTTCCCTTTGCCGCTCTCCCGCGGCGAGCGAGCGATGCCGAAACTGCAGCTGGGACATGCAAATAGGATGGGCTGTAACACGGGAGAGATGGGACCTAAACTTCCAAACAGACCTTCGAAAAGCAGTACACGAGAGCTGCTGTTGAAAAGAGACAAGTTTCTTAATTTGCCACTCTCTTTGTTCTCTGGATGTTGTGCTGTGCTGCTGAGCAAGAAAAGGCAGGGATGCTGCAGGGTAGGGAAGGATTTCCACTGCTGTGGTTAGTGCCTGCACAGAAAACAGCAAATAATCAGACTGGAGGTATACTTGAATTGCTTGAGACTGACTCTTTTACCTTTTATACAAGGACATGCATGAGGCAGTGCTTAAAACAGTAGGAGCAGTATCCGTATCAAAGTTTAATATGGAGAAAAGCTCTGCTGTTCACAAAGGACTTTTTGTTTCTGATCTAAAGGGTGTATTTCATCATGGTGCCATCATTCTGCTCAACACAAGTTTCTGCCAGGCTCTGTCCCTTAGACCTGATGGGAGCTGCAGTGGATCAGGTCAGCAGCAGCAGGAATCCTACTGGAAGGTGCATAAAATCGGCTCTGGACTCTGCATGTTTGAAAGCGTGAAAAAACCAAGAATGTATCTGAAGATCAAAGATGACCAGTGTGATGGAACAGTAAGCAGTTCTTGTTTGTATTTCCCTCTGCAGATAGTTTGAGTGAATTGTCAGTGATAGGAGAAAATCTGTTTTTATTTGCTTGGATAAAAATGGCATAAAACTTTGTTCAGATTTAAAATGTTTCAAACCTTTTCTTTCATTTTCCAAAGAAAAGATAGAAAAATATAGCAAGAGAAGGTGTTGTGTCAACTTGGCAGTTGATTGAATCAGTAAAGATCTGATTATATTTTTAAACTATTGAGAATGTGGATGCAGTTAAAACTTATGTACTGATAGATAGATGATGAAGATAAAACTGATTCAAGAATAATTAAGATGTAAGCAACTGTATACTTCACTGACTTTTAAAGTGTGATTCTGTTCATCTAAGTTAAAATTTCTCATATTTATATAAGAAATATTCTTGCATAATTTTTATTTGGGAGCTTAAGACAACTGAATATGAAATAGAGCTGTGTAAGTGCTCAGATATGACATCCATGAGAGTTCTTCATTGCCTCCAGTAACTTTCAGAGATTAAAATATTTGATCCATATTTTGAATATAGGCTTTGTGAGTGTCTTATTTTTCAGAAGTGCTCTCACCAATGGATCAGGAAGTCTGAATAAAAAATGACATTGGGTAAAGGTTTTGAAATTAAACTTGTAAGTGCTATGAAATTGAGGAAAAACCGTGACATCTATTTAATACATTTTACCCTTTGTAGCATTAGCAAATCTGTGCTATGTATAAAATTTGTATAGAAATATCCTATGTGTTCTGAAATAGATATTTTCAAATTTTTTAATTCTCTGAAAACTGTTTAATGGGAAACTCTTTGGTCTTTCACTTACCTAACTTATGTGATTAGTCTTTCTGGTCATAAAGGAATAAACAGGAATTAGGTGCAGGTATGTCTCTGTGTGTGAAGTAATGAAGCATGTTGTGAAGAATGTAAAGCTAATCTGAAATACTACTGGAGAGTAGTATTAAGTATAATTAAGACTTAAAAAAAGTTCTCTAACTACATTAATTAAATTGTTGAATTAATTTTTCTGTTATCAATTTCTTAGGGCACAGGTGATGAATATTGTCATTTTAAAATTGAGAAGAATTTGGACACTGGATCTGTGAGTCTGGAATCGGTGCGAAATAAAGGGATATATGTTGGACTTCTGCCAGATGGCCAAACTAAACCAGTTGTTAATACTGGAGAGAGAAATATTTTTTTCTACCCACAGGTCATTAAATGTATGTGATTTCTCAATAGCCTATGATTTTATTTAGTAATTAGTGCTCCTAACAGACAAAATTCAAAGCAAAAGTGTAAAAGATACATTGACACAATTTCCCTTGTTGTGTTTCAGTAGTTTTAAAAGTGAAAAGTTTATTGTATGCACACCTAATTTCTTCTACATATTCTGTTAACTTCATTCCTTTATTTTAATAATAATAATGGTAATGATAATGATGATAATGACGATAATAATAATAATAATAACAACAACAACGATACAGTAGATGTCAATTGTTTTATCACTAATCTTTTGAAAATGAGGATCAAAACAGGGGACAAGATAAAGATGGTGTTGACTTCCTGGGTATATTCCCTATTCTGGCCACAGATTTTGGAAGCCTGGGAGATGTTGTCTTGCTGCCACTCTACCATAGTTTTCCTGATTTTGTAGAGAAAATAGTAGACTTTCAATTGGGCCTACACTGAAAAAAGTGTTCAGTTTCTTCTTTGGTGATGTGAAATTGTACTCCCCACCCAGTATATTCATTATGTAATTCTTCTGTCCCGTAGTCAGATTTGAGAGCAGTCAAAATGTTTCCTCAGTAGAGAGCTGACCTAATCAACTACCCAGGGCTCAGAAATTAGGTTTCAGCACACTCTGGATCATTGTCATTGGGTAGCCTGCTTGTCTTTTCCCCTTCAGGAAAACAAAGTTTTTAATTTGGTGCAAAACTGTCGACCAAAGGTAGCCAGCTAACTTGGTTTATAACTGCAGGAAACACTGTTCTACAGGAAATGTATTCTTATCTGGTGGAGTTGACTATAGAGATCAGGAAACAACTCATAAAAAGGCTAAACTGGATATCAGTTTGCAATTGAAAAGTTGGTCAGACTTTTTCCGAACACAAGCAGAACAAATTTATCTTGAATACTTTCACCAGCAAAAAGAGAGTATTGAAACATACAACCACTCTTACTAATTGTTCTGTGTATGTTGTGATGGAAACATTATGAAAGTCACTGTAACTGCATCCCTACTATTCCATCCTTATTTGCTGTAGGGTGATAGAAATATTTTGATCACTGTGTCCTTGTAGAATTGAGGAAATTATTTTCCTTATTACTTTTTGGAAGAGCAGTGTTTTCAACAGAAATTCTCAATGAAGCAGTGCTTACAGGTGTCATTAAATAAAACTAAATGTTACTTTGTCACAGGCTTCAACATGAATCCATGTTGCCCACTAAAAGGAATATAAAAAGGAGCTAATATTTTCTCTGCAAGCAATAAATATTATCTGTTTGACATGTTCATATTAACAATATCAATTTACTTTATATTAATCAAATGGCCTCTAGCAATTTTCATTTCAGCATTCCCACTCTTAAGAAAGGAAGCATTTTGAGGGTGGAGAAGCTTATTTTGGGGAAAGCTACATTTTAACAAGTCATTTTATTACTTTTCATCAATGTTAAGTTTTTGTTTAGATTTTAAAGCATTGAATGGACTTTAATTGGTATGTCAGGGTTTTTTTCATTTTTTGTAGCATTCTGCTAGCAATAAAATCCTATTGCTAGCAGCTGTGTAACACAGAGAGAAAAGATTTTGGATACTGTGTGGAACAACTGAGAGATCTGTTGTTAGCTTCTGAGAAAGAACAAGCAAATGGCTTTTAGCTAGTGACAGATTTTACATTTCATTGTTTTAGTTGGCCGGGAAAAGCCTATGGGAACATCTGCAGCACCCAAACAAGAGAAGGAAGACTTGATAGAACCTCAATTCCAACCAGCAAAAGCCCTGGAGCCAGAACCCCGAAGGCCTTCAACTCCCTCACCCTCAAGTAAGTGGCAGTTTACAAACCAGTTGTGGTACATGTTTTATGCTTGTCCTCTGTGCATGTGTGCAGAGACTTAACTCAGGAAAGACAATGAATGGCTTTTCTAGGTTATTGAATTATACACACAAACATAGAACATAAAATGCACTGCCAGTTACTCTTTTTCTAAAAGGAGCATTGGAATGTGGTTTATTGATAAGGCAACAGTCAGCAGATTGAGTAATTTGTTAAATAACTTCACTTTTTTTTCTTCCAATTAACTAGTAATATATTGATTGGCTGTTTCTGTGGAAATTAGGAGGTTGATATGGTGCAGAGCCCAATCTAAAGCTCACTGAAAGAATGGAATATTTCTAATTTATGCTCTCACACTCATGTTTTCTGCTTTATGGTTCACTGGAGGAAAGAGGAAGGTTTTGATGCACTGCATGCTAGATTTATACCTATGTTTCAGCAAGTAGGAATAGATAAACAATGTTCTGGTCATGCTTCTGGAGTCATGGTCTAGCAGACATGTTTTTCTAGAATAAAATTTCTTCTCTTTAGCTAAAGAAGTTGCATAAATAGTCTAAGACAAGAATTTTTGGAATATTCAGCATCTTAGTAACCAAACAAAAGAGCTAGACCACTAAGCAAAACAGGGACTGATACATCTCTTAAGGAGGGGGAATGATCATCTCTTTTATTTCAATGTACCCAAAGACCCTGACAGTCTGAATTGTGTCATATTGCCATAAAAAAGCAGGTGGGGTAAATGGAAACTACTGAGCTGCAAACAGCACATTGAGGCACAGTCAAATGGTGGAAAAATATCTGTTGCTATGATAAAGCTTCAAAGAGAAGATTATATTGCACCTTCCAGTATGGGGGACATGCTTATTTTGCTACAGGTATTCTCAAAGGCATTTATGTATCAAATAATTCAAGGGGGTTACTGATTTGAAGTATAAAGGGGATTTTGAACTTGATCCTCAGACTGTTTCAAGGTGTACATGAAAAGTTTGGCTATGTGAACAAGACATTGAATCTGGCATACTTGTTCATAGGGTATAATGTGAAGTATCAGGAAGGATTTTAATTAAATTCAGTTCAACCAAAGTATTCTGGTTAAATTCTAAGCACAGGTGTGAGTCACTCTTAATAAATTCTTTCTGGCAGTATTTTTTTTTCATTTTTAGCTCAAAACACCCAATTTCTAATCTATCAGACTTTGTCTTGTGTCACAAAGCCTTCCTAAAGTGTGGTGGGTTGTCAGCAGATATGCTGTGTCTGAAACCCATGGCAACAATACACAAGCCATCAAACTTGTTTTCAAAGAAGCTGGATGTTTTTAGGATACAAAGCATCCTTTTATAGAAGCAATATCTGCTGTGAAATTGGTTACATAGAGTCTATAGCTCTTTGTAAGTAGTTTTTCTGGCATTCATAAATATAGACTCTGCTTATGGAAAATGAATAGAAATATCAAAGTTACTCTTTCATGTAAAATGGTCATTTTTTAGTAGGATGCTTTCACTCAACATATGTTTTTTGAAATGTACAGGTGAGTCTTGAGTTTTAAACAGATATTCATTAAATTCTCATTTGCCTCTTTTTCATTCCCAGTTAATATTTGGAAAAGAATGATGCTTGTATTGAGTATACAGTCCAGCAGTAGAATTAGCAGGCAAACTCAGAGCAGATTAACTCTTAGGCTGACCAGACCCTTGGGTTTATGTCTGTGTCTGCTAGCTGGTAAATGTGTTTTGGTTTCCATTTTCACAAATAATAATTGATTTAAGATTCATTAAACTGAAAACCATGCTACAGCATTTGAGGCTTCTCCTGTTGCAGCATGAGTTCAGTGTTCCTCAAGAAACTTCTTTCACTGTGCAGAGATGATGTCAGGTCCCAGCTTCTACTGAACAGCTCAGATGTCATTAACTTCCATGGCATCAATGCAGTCTGTGACCTTGAGAACATCCCTGTGGTTTGGTATTAACAAAGTGTGTCTCTGGGAAATGCTCTCTGTATCCTCCACGTTCTTTTCCTCAATGGCTGGTATTATTAGTTGGTATTAATTTTTTAATATATTTTACTTATTAGAGACAAATAAAATCTGATCTCATTTCCACTCAGTTAACATTGGAAATGATGATACACACAGGTGTAATAAAAATACATCAACTTTATTGCCTAAACTTCTGCTCCAGAGATTAATTTTTCTCATGGTTCATTTTAAAAGTGTCACTCAATCATATGGTCTTCAGAGACAAGATAATTTTCTTTTTGTGTTACATTTAGGAAAACTAAGTAAATGAAAAAAAAAGTTATTTCTGTGAAATTGTGGGAAGGGTTGTGACTTCATCATTCTCATGCAGGCCTATTAGAATTAATTTTTGTCACAACAGATTTACAGCGTGGTGTCGTGAAGTGTGTAAAATCCCATGAGTAATGCAGGGCCACCATCAAATCCTCTTTTCAGACTGAAATATTTTTAGCCTGTAGCAAATCAATGCTACTGATTTCCATTTGTAAGAAGAGCCAGTAATTTATGAGGCAAAAAGCATTCCAAGCCTGTGAATTGTTTGTGCATTATAATTGTTCCAAGAGGTATTAGTTTGAGGTTGTATCAACTGCTCTGGGTAGCAACTGCCCAGGTGTGGAATTCTGGTCACAGAGCAGCATGGGATTCCTTATGTATCTTGAATACCAGTGCATTTCATGAACATTTTAATCTCTTTGCTGTAAGAAAGATGTGGTTTAGATAGCTGGAAGGAACTCTAGCTTTCAGAGTTACAGGTGAGAAGTTAGGTAACTACAGTTACACAAAATTATGTATTATTTTTGAGTCAAATTCTCAAAACTATTTATCATATAAAAGCAATTATTTTGTTATAGTTCTGTTATTTCAGACACTGAAAGACAAATGTAATTAAGTTTTTGTTCAGGTAAACTCAAGATGTTTGCCTTTTGCTTTATTTTCAGAATATGCATTTTCTTTTTCTTTTCTGAATAACTTGCTCTCAGTGATGAAGAATACAATAAAAACAGATTATTATGACAATAATGCCTATCCTAAATCACTATGACCATTCCAAAGTCATACTACTTCTGTTAAAGGCAGTGCTGTAAAAGTCGTTCTACTACAATTATGAACTTCTTAAAAATGGATTAAACAAATATTAGAATCTTTACCAGTGCTAAATTTCCTGTGATTCCAGAAATCAGTAATTATTTATTGCAGAACTTTGCACTGGATCCTAGGTCCTTTGCAATTACTTGTGTAAATATTTCACATCAGTTAAAATATCAGTGCTAGTGGATCATAATTCAGTTTTAGTGCTTTAGTTACCATGTTGATTTAAATATAGGACAACTTGATGATCCAAGCAACAGTATAATTCCTTTTGAGTACAAATTTTAAGAAAAAAGTGCTGCTGGTGGTGAGTGACAGCTTTTGCATCACTTGTTTTTCTGTCTGGTTTTGGTTTGATTTTGTTTAGTTGGGTGTTTGGTTTTTTCCTTTGATATAAAGGCAGGGTAATAAGCAAAGGGAAGAACTCCATCCAGAGAAACCCAGTACAGTATTTTTATCAAACAAATAAAAAAGCAAAGGATTCTAATACTACTACATAACTTATGTGGTGCAGCAGAAATATCCACAGTGATGAATTGCAAATTCTTCAGCAAATTCATATTCGTGGCATATTAAAAGGTCTCTTTGCAGTCACTTGGAAAGGGCTTGTGAGCAATTTGGGAACCCCTGGAGGACAGGGTCCATTGGCAATGTGTAGGTTCATCTTTCAAATTTGGGCCTTATAACTGCCTCTTGTGTCAGACTCTAAATTCCTGGCAGCAAGGATTCTCTCTTTTGGAGAGAGCTCCATGGTCAGTGGTCCCATTATTGAAAAGTAGTGTTCCAGACATCTGGTGTTTGTAAATTCCACTTTGATTAAGTTACTCAAAACTAAATTCCTTTACCCTAATAGAGTCTGGTTTTTCTGTATCTCCTGTGCAGAGGTGTCATTTGATATCTCTGCATATATATATATATATATATTTCTCTTGAGGGGAGATAGAAGATGTCTAGGTGCTGTTCTAAAGTGAAACCTATGTTTTACAAAATTATATTTGCTTAGCAATTAGAACTGTGAAATTTATTCATAAAGTGCTACTGTGCTGCTATTGTCTCATTCATGCAGAGCATGCCATCCAAATGATGGCCCTGCATAAGTATGGTTGGGCAAAGCTATATTGAGGTCTTTTTGGATTTTTTTTTACAGTATTTAGTTGATATTTAACTTGAAGAAAATTATTTTCCAGGTGTTTTTTTTTTAAATTTGAAATGAAAATTGTCTGTATTCCCAGACATGTGACTCTGCTAATGATGTCCCAACAGAAGGTATTAGAGGAGCAATTCTACTTGTTTCTAAATGTCAGACTAAGGAACCAGAAATGTCAATTTAGTGGTCATAGTTCTGCACCATAGCATCCTTACTCTGCTCCAAACTATGCATCAAGAATATGGTGATTGTGCATGCAAGAGATAACTTGTTCTTTTCCAGCTGATTCTTGTAGCTCAACTGATCAGTACACTTTGGTCTGGACAAGAAACATAAATCAATCTTTTCAGACTATCTCCCTTGCCATGAAAAAATACAATCCCCCTGCTGTTATGGCTTCCTTATGTGCTGAAGTTACAACAGGGACTGGCAGTTTCATGTCAATTTTCATCTCCCACTAATGTTCTGTATTTCACAGAGGAAATGAGAAATCCCCAAGGTGGTGAGTGTCCTCTTCCTTCAGATGATGAATGGAAAGTGTCAGTACTGACAGGAAATGCAGGAACTGAAGCAAGTGTTGCTCTCTGGATATATGGAGACAGAGGATTAACTGGACCAATAACTCTTGACAAGGACAACAGGAAGCAGCTGTTTTTTCCCAGGCAGGAAGATGAATTTCAGGTAGCTAATGAAGGCTAAGAACCTTATTTTAATAGGTACTTTTCCAAGAATTATCCTGTTGTGGAAAAAGAAAAAATGTTTTTCTCCTATATTTATTGCATAAAATAAATCTGTATCTAATCTCCATGAATTCTGTGTTAAATCAGCTTGTTATTTATAGTAAGCAACAGAAGAAATAATCTTTCTTTTA
The DNA here is from genome assembly GCA_013398075.1 of Notiomystis cincta. Classification (NCBI taxonomy): domain Eukaryota; kingdom Metazoa; phylum Chordata; class Aves; order Passeriformes; family Notiomystidae; genus Notiomystis; species Notiomystis cincta. The sequence continues at coordinate 11,860 of VZRX01011811.1, forward strand.
AACCCCTTTCCTCATATAGAAAACCAAATGGGACAACTGCAGAAGTAAATTGATTTCTTTAAGGCAATTGATTTGAAACTAGCTTTAAAAACTATTCATTCTGAAACAAACCATATCTGATATAGGATTTGCATATTGTTTAGGGATCTTTAGCAATTAAATTTTCAGGCATACAGTTTTTCAAAGTATACTATAAAATACATGCTGTGGAACTGGTTAAATTAAAGAAGAAAACCCATTTTAGAGCTGCCATATTATAAATGACTGAAATGCCAGAATGTTTACCTATGGAATAACTAAAAGTCCAATAAAATCTATATGTGATGTGATTCACCATGTTGTGAAAACACAGGGTTTGTGCTTTTATTTAAGAATAACCCTACCTCTATTGTAATAAGGAAATTATGGCTAGGTAGGCTGAGAGGAAATTACCAAAGGAACTAAAATTTCTGTTTTGCTTAAATTTCTCTCTGAGATGCATGTAACATTTCTTTCTTCAGCTAGCTAAAGCAGAAGTTATATGTTTTATGATTTTTTTCTAGACTCATCAGCTCTTCTAATACAATCTTAGCACAGTCCAAGATTGCTACTGTCAATGATATTAATAATAATAATAATACTCTCTATGAATAGGGCATAAGCAGGGAAATAACCATAATGTTCATTTTCTAAGCATATAGGCTATAGATTATTATCCACGGGGAATCCTGTTCTCCTAATTAGTAAATAATTTATAAGCAATGTTGGATAATGGCATGTTTGCAAAGTTAATCCATATGTTCAGAAGAGATGGACCAATTTTTCTTCTCTGAAATAGATATGGCCCATTATGCCTGTGTGCTGCAGATATTGATCTTGTGGGAGAGCAGGATCTCTCAGCACCTGGGGCTACTACTAGGATTTTTTACATCCCATTGACACTATTGCTTTCAGGCATGAAACAGCAAATGTCACTGAAGTGCTTTTCACTCTTTAGTCTGCAGTGGATAAATCCAAAAAGAAAAAAGCCTATAAGTAAAAGCTCTTTCTTCTTCTTTTCCCTTTAAACTTTATCCTGTACTTGTTTAACAGGATAGGTCTTGGAATAAGGATAGGAATGTAAGACATAAAAAAAGTTACATCTCCTTCTTACCATTTCTGTCTTTGAACTTTTATGCTTTCACTGATATATTCTAGAACAGAAGATACCAAATTTTATTTTTAAAGTAATCAACTTAATCATAGCTCTGGCCAGGAGTTCTAGGAAGAAAGCAGGTTCTGAAAGGCTGCAATAATCCAGCCATTAGGAATCAGTTTAAAGTTCTTTAACTTTCTCATTATCAGCAACATGTGCAACTATGAAAAATCATGAGTTGATCTAACTTAAGAATTGAAAACCATTTATATGTGGCCTTCCCTTTCTTACCTTACCCATGTGAGTTTTCATTGCCTGTTTAATCCTTCCTGAGATGGTGCATGAGAAAAATCAAGATTACCAGATTGTTTCTTCTGGAAGACCCATACTTGTTTTAGGCAGAGGTCACTTCTGCACCCTGACTCAGTCCACTACATTTTATTTTGTGTTGTGTTGATGCATGAAATTATGTGAACCTTCTTTACTTCATTAACCAAAAGTCTGAAGAGGGATTTATTAGAATAAACAGACAACACAACAGCCTTGTATATTCAGTGAACAGCAGCCCTGTGAATGAGAAGACCATATCCCATATTACTTGTGAAGTAGGTTAGTTTGTTTGTGAAATGGGAGGAAAGACAACAGCTGGGTTTTTTAGCATTCAAGCTGAATAAATGCCCATACTTTACTGCTGCTTTAATCCTAAAATATCCAAATTTGGGTCCTTTGGATACCAATAAAACTACTTTTAGAGGTCAATATTAGGCAGCATAAGCAAGGATATCAGAATCCAACTCAGCAGAGCAAAGCTATAAGAAGGGAACTACATTGTCACATCAGTATTGCAAGCCTGGTGTTTGCATTTATTTGGTTTACATTTCCTTTCCTAAAGGTACATTGCAGATGATCTAAAATTATTTAAGCTTGCTTTAAATAGTAGTTAAACTTCAAATGAACCCTAGATAAGTGAGGGGTTGCATAGAGTAGTTTTCATAAGTAAGAGCACATTTTAATGCTTGAAAGTGCAAATGAATGCAAATCATAGTCAGAAAGCAAAGACAGTATCAGTGACTTCTGAAGATTTGCAGATGTTCTGCCAGCTTTTGGGAGCTATTCCTTAAGGTCTCCAAAATTTTATATCCTTCATGTTGACATACTAGAGTTTGTGGTCATCTAACTGTGCAAGATTTGTGACTTGTAGTCAGAGGATGTAGTTTTGTTTAGAGGATGGGATTTTGTATTGCTCATTGCTCTCATGAACAGCCCTCACCAACTTTTTTTACTCTTGGAACTTTGAAGTTCAAATAACTGCCAAATCATTTTTCTGGCAGGCATTATGATTCCATTAGGGTATAGTCTGGTCAGACTGGGGCTCAGATAGAAACCTGCTTAGACAAAACAGAAAACAGTGTATTTTCTGAATCCTGTAACCACAAATCTGCCAATCAAATATTATGCATTATTCCTGAACACTCAGATAAATATGGTTCAGATAAATCTAGAATCAATTCCAAAGATAAAGGTATAATTTTATGTAGTTATATATTGTATTTGTCTGACTTTATTCAGGTTAAAATAAATAACATTGGGAATATCTACAAGATAAGAATTGAACTTGATGGATTACCAAATGAACAACCTGAGTGGAACTTACAAAGGGTGAGACTTTTATGGTGATTTTGGTCCCATTTTATTAACTTTTATGTGAACTAAAGGCCCATCTTTTCATAAAGACATAGCTTCATGGATCAATAAATGCTGATTGGGATAAGTTCTTCCTGATTTATGTTCTTGGATTGCTTTAGAGTTGATGAAAACACTGATAGAGTTCATCTCCTAAGGGTTGGAAATATGCAGGATTATTTTGCTATTATTCCTAATTCCTGCAGACAGCAATTTTATTGTATTGATGTGTTTGACCAAGTCTTGCTTTCTGAAAGTTTGCCATACCCTTTGGTGTTTCTGTACTCTTCAGTGTGTGTTAGGGAGACTCTAGCTATAAATTCCAGCTCTGAAAAATTGAAAATGATGGAACAGGAATCATCCCATGACAACAGCTTGCAAAGAATGAGCAAAGTTTGCTGAAAGGTAAATTAAGTGAGTTTTAATGGGCCCCACCATTCCTCATAATTGTGAACATTTTAAGAAAAAAAAGCTGCTGGTTTTTTTCAATTCAGTGAATTAATTCTTCTTTGTTTTGTTTTAACTCTATTTTTCTCATGGTATTTAGGAGTGTTCACCAGACTAAATTTGTTCTAAATGCTTGCTAACACTGACACCCATGTAAAATTTATTTCAGAAAAGGGATAAGCATTTTTTGTCTGTTTCTTACATTGAATTTGTAAAGGACACAAGTTTATTCTTTTTCATTTGAGTAATCTTAAAAGGCTTGATTTAGACAATCCAAATTAGGCAATAATAATAGATTTTTACATTAACCCAGAGGTCTTAACAGAAATTGAAGTAAAGTTGAATGTAAGTATAAACATTTCAGTTGTTCAAATGATTGCAGGAATCCCACTTTCCAGCCGGGTGGTTACAAAATATTTCTTTAACATTTCGTTCCAAATTTCATAGGGTAACCCAGGGACTTCAAACACTTCATTTCACATCAAGAAATAAATCATATTGAAAGCTGTGTTTTTCTGAAAAAGCAGTTAATATATGCAATTGTTATGAATCAGCAGGGGGGGCTCTGCCAATAAATATTAGAGATTAGGAACCAGTGCTGCCAAAGCATTTCATGTTAGAATAAATACATGCTTTGGTGTTAAAAGCAGTGTTCTTTTTGCTTTAAATAATATTTTTTTGGGAAAATGTGATAGAGACATCTATTGCCCTGATTCCCTAAGTGTTAGAATTTGGATGTGAGTACTTGTTTTCATAATTTTGTTTGCAAGGCTTATGCATATTATATGCACACTCAAAAACACAACTGCAGAAAGATAATTTTTGAGTTCCTTTTGCTAGTCAAGACCTCTGAAAAACGCCTGTAGTAAGTATTGTAATTCAAGATCAATAAAAACTGCTTTCATAAAAGAGAATAAAGAGTGCTGTAATTATAGGAAACAAGTAAGGCAGCTATCTTACTGTACAGCAGCAAAAACTCGAGAATTTGAATTCTAACCACCTTAAGAATGTGTAGCTGGTGGTGGTACACAGGTTGTCTTTTGTTCAGTTGTAGAAGAGCCAAAGATAATACAAATTGATTTAAGATTCCAGTATATCTTCTACTTGCTAAAGTTCAGAAGGATGTAGATGATGAGATCCTGCTTTCATACTAAAATAAAAAATCTGTTTCCATCTTCCCACACCTTCCAAAAGCTCAGTGTCATGTAGCAGCATCTACCAGAAGGTTTTCAGTCTTCAGTCCTCCAGGCAGTGTTACACAGAGGTGGTTTACTTGCTGAAACCAGACTTGGTGACATTTCAAATGGCAAACCTACAAATTTCATCTACAAATTTTTTGTTGCATAGTCGTGGCCAAAATTAAAGTATTTCCATACTGCAATTTTGTATGTCATATTTACTGATTGTGTTACTGTTTTCTGAGATAGAAAAAAAATATACAAAAATATGTTTTGCTGTTGAGAAGCAAAGCATTGGAAAGAGTGAACTGAGTCATAGGTGGAATTCCTTCTCCTTCAGGTGATACTGCAACATCTAAAGAGCAAGAAAACACTGAATTTTCCAGAAAACACATGGTTATCAAAGAATCGGGATGATAGAGAATTTCTGTGTGAACTTCCAGTAGTGGAAGCTGGAAAACCTATCTATCCAAGTATGTGTGTACAGTTTTGTATATATTGGCTACCTGGTTTTCAGTATTTATCCCAACTGAATTGTGGTCCTAGCAGTCTTAAAAGCAAGTGGTTTGACTGATTTCTGGAGAGAATCTTCCAGAAAACTAATTGCAGATCAGATTACTGTCATTGTTATCATTAAGCTCTAATAATGAGTAAAATTAATTGGGATTACATATAACTTGCATTATTTCTTTTGGTTATTTTTGGAAGTTGTTTCCTACCGTGTTTCTGTCCACACTGGTGACTTGGAGCAAGCTGATACAGCCTCTGCTGTTTGTTTGTGTATCTATGGAACAAGAGGAGACTCTGGCCTAAGACTTCTGCGTAAAACTGGTACACCAGTGACATTTCAGAGAGGAATGGTAAGTCTGAAAAACAATTTGCTTAGCCTCATGAATGTAGTTAAGTGACTATATACAGGGTATAATAAAGCAAACCACATAAGATTAGCTAAATAACTTTTAAGAACTAAGGAAAATATTCTTCTACTGACTCAGGAATTAATAAGATGAGTGAAAACATAGGCAGGAAAAGGGAAAAAAAATAATTGAGGACCTCACCCTCAGATGATGAGAAGAGCTACCTATGAATTTAAAACACATCTTTTCAAAGTATGATGAGTTACAGCTGGCTCCAAAAGAGTGTACAGAAATTGTTCCATGATTTCAGATCTTGGTAGCTTTGTTTATTATGTATTTCTTTACATTTATAATAGTAAAGTATTGTGATTAATACAGAAGAGACTTAAAGTAATTTTTCTTTCAATTTATTACCTCCTGGCTCTTCCATAAGTAAAATATACATAATCCTGATTTTCTGCAGTATGGTTGAATTTCAGGAACTACTGAATTTAGTGTTAACTCTACCACTAGCCTTCTTGTGACCTTTTCTTGATCCTGTTTCTTCCTTTGTGATCTACTGAGGATTAACACTTGTGTGTATAACCGGTGGCATGAAGCTGTTAGTGGAACACTTAATTACAAAAGTACCTAAAGTGCTAAAAATAGCCATAACCCACTGGGAAACTTTAAATGTATCTATACTATTTTAAAATATATATTTTATGCTATTACGAATGTATGAGAGATAAAGTTCTATTCAAATTAAAATTCAGAATTTAAGTGGAATTTTCTGGGGAGCATTATTCTAGCCAGATTGATAGTCAATTCAGCATATTATTTATACAGGGGCTAAGGGGAATGGTTCAAAGTGCACTTTGTTATGGAAATGGCTGAATAAGACAGTGGATTGTTTGGAGCAGCAGAGCAGGGACTGGGATATATCATTTTATGGCAGAGGTAGTGGAATGCTGACTTGAACAACTTGATTTCATCCCTGCCACAGATATTCTGCATTATAGTGGGCAAATTGCTTAAAATAAAACTTTCCTGAGTGACCACATTTTTCATGCTTATGTATTGCTGCATAACCAGTTTAACTTTTCTGAACAACCATAGCTGTAACTGAGTTCAAATAGAATCCTGCTGTGCACCTAGTTAGCTCTTTGAAATGCTAAATATGTCAGTAAATTAACCCCTCTGTTTCTCAGTTGAGCACCCACACCACTTTGTGCCTTTGACAGCTTTTGGCAATAAACTCTTGTGCTTTAACTATGTAGGTAAATTGAAATATTATGCGGATGGCCTTTCAAAAAAGAGATGAAGCAGTTGCAGAAAACCAGGGTGCTATGGGAGAAGTGCAAAGGTGAAGCCACTGGGGAAATCAGTTCTATTTCACTGAGCTCTTTGGGTGGTTGCAGTAAATAATGCATAGAGTCATAAAGATAATGAAGATAAAAAGAGATACTGAAAATCTGTCATCCTCCTGAGCACACTTTGAGGCAGGAATGTTTCAGGGAGACTAGCTTGTGATCATATATTATCTATACACAAGGGAGGAGTAATCTTGCACAGGCAGTCTCAATTCTGCCATTTGCTGAGGACTGAGAACTTTACAGATATGAATTTTCCAGTGTATTTCTTTCCTTCATTTTCTTTTTACTGAGAAGAATGATCTGGACCATTACATTTAGAGACAGAAAGGTGTATGCTTTTTACTGTGACAGAAAATTATCAACCTGAACCTGATGAGCTTCATGCTCCTATGAAAGCAATCTTTTCCAACTATAAGCACAAGCCTAAATGAATAACAAGGGGGAAATGGCATGTCAGATTTCAGTTTCTTTCAGTAGAATAAAATGTAAGTAGAGGGGGTGAAACCAAAAAGAGAAAATTATGAGAAGGTCTGTTTTAAAATAATATCAACAAAGGAAATAACAGCTTTAACTCTTTCTTACCTAGAGAAGAGTAATGTAAATGACAAGGTATTGAAAAAATACCAAAGGGTTGTGTGCAGCATTTTGGATGATGGCTGTAAAAGCCCAATTCATTTGGGATTATTACTACATCCTGATTTTGGCTGTGCTTTCTTGTTTCCTGTGACACATCATCAAAAGACATTTAACTCTTCAGATCCAAACTCTTTGAATACAGTCCAGCTGTCATTAAAACCAAATGAAATCTTTGTGCATTGTGGGAGCTGATCAGGCTTTTCACACCGTTTTTTGGACTGCCTCATTGGTAGCAAACTGCAGAGTGGTGTCTCCTCTGTGTTCCAGGTCAGTGTTTTTGAAGTGGAAGCTGTATCTCTTGGGGAGCTGCAGAAGGTGCTGTTGCGCTGTGAGGCCAGTGCCAAATCCCAGCGTTGGTACTGTGATAAAGTCATTGTCACAGAGGCTGAGAACAACTCAGAATACGTTTTCAGCTGTGAAAGGTAGTTTTTACAACACTATTCTTAAATATTCTTCAATGTGTATCACTAAAGGAATTATGTCACTCAATGTACTAAATGTGAGTTTTTCAGGCAAAGACATATTTGGATTATTTCGCAGTTTGATAAAATCCACAAAATGTTTTGTTCTAGGGCAGAGTTAATATTCTGTATGGTTCATAGCAAAGGTTAAACAGCTATCTTGATTCTGTGTTACTAGATTTTAGACTACAGCCTTATCTTACAGGATCAGTGCTGTAAGTGATTGTAAGTGATTTACCTTTCAGGAAGAAAAGATAAAGCACCCAAAATATTCTAAATTAACTGTATTTCTAAATGGGAAAGAAAACAGATTTTCCACCCAGAAGTAGCATTTACTCTCTTTGCAGCATGGCTAGAGAGACAAATGCAATGCCCAGAATTATTCTGTGGATGTTCCATTTAAGTTATTAAATGAGCATCCTAAAAGTCAATTGATAAATACTGCACTTTGCATTTTTAGAAAATTATGGTAATCCCACATTTGGAGTTTTCAGTTTGCAGTCTATCTCTTGGTGTTATGCATGACTCAAGTGAAATAAAGAAAGTGAAGAGAAACAATATGACTATGTGACAAGGCACTAGAATAAATAATATTTAATTAATAATATTTAATAAAAGTAGGTTGCCTAGTTATTTTGTCGGGATTTTAATGAATTTGTTACATAACCTTGAACAGCTTCTTGCAATTCTTGGTGTCACATCCTCAAAAATAGGAATAAAGATGTTTTCTCACCTTGATTAACTCTCTAAATCTGAGATTTTTCTTCAGCCAGTAAAATGCTTATAAATAGGCTGAGGATTTTTCTGAGTAGATTTGGATGCAGACCAGCTGTTGTTGCTAGCTGTAGTCGCTACCTTTCTAAAAAAAATATAGGTGAAATTTTCTTTGTGTCATAGCTATCTCGAGTGAGCAATGAATGAACGAATGGCTTAGGAATGATGAATGGCAGGGCACTTTGCTGTATTAATTCTGTGATAATTAACACCAGATGTTTATTATTCTGTGATAGAGAGTGTTAAAAGGTTTCTTTTTAAATGTCTAATTTCTCTACAAGGAAACCCTTCCATTGAAAAGGGATTAAAATAAGTCAGTGGTGGGGATCAGGTGTAGCTTCCATGTTGGCCATAATGCACTTGTGTTCTATTCAAGGAGGGAGAAGGTTTTTGCTCTTCAGAAATCTGATACAGTAACCTTCAGCTTCACTTTTTATTTCATTTTGCATAGGTATTTTCTGATCCAGGACATGACAAAAGTTCCATCTTTGTTCTCGTTTAGCCAAGGGAACATAAGAATTTTATCTGTCTTAAAAGCCTGATATTAGTTTCTGAACACCTAACAGCTCCTACTCGATTTCAGTTATTATTCAGTATTTGCTAGTTACTGATACCTTTTAGCATCTGGGATTTCAGAAGGTAGCTGTGCCATCAGTTTTTAGCAGAAGTGATCAAAATAAGCAGTTTTCTAGTAAGACAGAATTTATTTCTTAGGGAGTAGCTTTCATATGAATTGGCCAACTAATGTTTTCAAGACAAAAAATAGGAACCTTCGTAAGTTGCTCTGGACTTTTCTGGCCCAGCTCATACTGGAATCCCAACAGACTTCATAGGAGACTGAATGATTTAGGTCATTCCTGGAGAGTCCATGGAAGTGGACCAAGGAAATAAAAAACTGCAGCCCAGAAGACTGCTGCATTTCTTTTCTGGGGAAAAAAAAATCTGATTTTTTACCAAGCAAGAGGAAACAAAGGCTGTTGGTAATCCATGTTTTGAATGAAAAGGGTAACATAACCTAGGGTAACATGGCTAGGAAACCTCATGAATGTTTGCCTTGATTTGTCCCTTTTTAGACTCATCTACCTGCCCTCAATTTATAGAAGGAATACGAAAGAGCAGTGTTTGTTTCCATCTTTGTTTTTAACACTAAAGTGTGATTTTAAGAAATATTGCTGTAGGTACATACAAATTATACTTTCCTCTCAATCGATAGCACTGAAAAGAATGTTCTGTGCTATATTCTTCTGTTTAGCTATAGAAACAAATACAGTAGTGCCACATGAGTCTCTTGATCTGATACAAGTGTATTTTACACCTACATAGCTCATACTTTTGCACAAAAGAAGTTTCTTTGTTGAGTCAAATAATTTCTACTTTACCATAAAACAAATGCTAAACTTTTTGGAGTAGACCCTTTGCTGTTAGGTGTATTCAGTGTAAAAATCAGATATGGATCATTCATTTATATGTTAATATAAATAAAAATTGATTCCTACTGCTTTCTTATTTTCTTTCTTATTCTTAGGTGGCTTCCATTTGTGTCCCAAGGTATAATCCATTCAGAAATTGAGCTGTTCCCTCAAGGTAAGATTAATTGCAACTTTATGGAAGTAAGAACAATAATTAGTAATTCTTTTCCCCTGAAGAAATCTGGGAAGATTTTACACTGTAAATATCAGAGTTAACAACTTTGCAGCTTGCTTTACTCTATTTCTGAATGACCATGGTTTATATAATTGTTACACTTGATAGTGAGAAAGTAATGAAGGAATGAATGAGAAATTTTTCTTGTAGTGGCTAGAAAAAATGAATCTTTTTGATCTCTTCTTTCAAACCTTTTCTGTAGTATTAAAGGATAGATCCTTTATTAATGGATTTTTTTGGCAGAGTTTAAAAAAATCAGCAGCTGAAAATGCAAGAAGCAAATGGTAAATGTTGCTCTTGTTTTCTGATTTTAATGAAGACTGTTTCTGTTTCAGAACTAATTGCTTTACACATTTGTTGTCACTTGTATTTATTATAAAACAATAATTATAGCACACTATTTGAATATTTCAGTAAATTCTGAACTTCACATTTTAAACAATAAATAACTTTGTTTATGCTTTCTTTTTATTTTGTCATTTTTCTTTCCATAATGTTATTTTTCCTTCTGATGCTTTGAAAAATTCCTGTTCTTCTAGTACTTATTGATGATCTATCTTAATTTCATTTTTTTGTAGTGAACATTTTAAAACATGATTCTTTTTCCTGGCCTATATGTAGGTTTGTTCTCAACAATAGTTTTTCATTTTCTCCTTTACTTGTGATTTCATATTTGTTCAGGTTGATGTTTCTGTCCTTGCAACCAAAGCAGATTAAAATAAATTTCTTAATAACACATTAGAATTTCTAAGCTGTGAGAAGTGCTTCATGCTGTAGGTTGAAGTGATCTAGAAGGTATTGAGGGAAAGTTTGAAAATGTTTATTCAAAATTTGTTGTATCAGTTCAAATACCCATGAAGTCCCAACTACTTTGTCCTAAACCTTGTTCCCATGGCAAGTGGTTAACGATAAAATTTTTGCCCTGTTATTTTAGAAATGATCTTAAAATCCCACCCTATTATAGGCTTTATTGTGAATCACCAGTATCTTTGTCCTTCTTCCTTTCTATCCTTTTTCCAGCAGGCAGTAATTTGCTCTCTGTTCAGCACTCTTTGTGCTTTAGCTGTTCTGCACACCTCACTTTGGCATGGCTTGCCCTGAGATAGCCCCCTTTCCATAACTCAGATTGCCCTGCCTCATCCTTTCTGCACCTCCAGCTGGGTCTCTGGGCTCTGAAAATGGCTCAATCAGAGGGAGGCAGCCAAAAGCATAGACAACAAATAGCCCCTCGTTTGGGACACTTGGCAAGACATAGCTCAATGTTGAAGTTGTGTATCCTGTGCCTAGAGGGACTGCTCCAATTCCTGGTTTAGTAGTTGACCTGAGAGTTTGTTTACTTGTACCTTTTTTTCCCATGAGCTTTTAAATGTATCACATTTTTTCTTACTTTTTAAAGTAAGAAATTTTATCACTTTTTTTAAAAAACAGAATTATTTTTTTCCTGAGAAGTAGAACTTTCTAATGTATTGTAGTGTTTCTAATAATGTAGGAAATTAAAAAAAAAACCCAAAACTAAATGGCTAGAAAATCATCTGTGGCAACATACCACTTTCTGCTCTCCCCAGAACCCAGGTGATAGGTTGCACCTTTCCTCCATGTATGCTAAATGAAAGTCATGTCATAACACTTTTATCTGTTTTCTTTTCCTCTCAAAGGGTGTTCCTCTTCAGTCATTAAGGAACTATTGGTACTCCACCTCATCAGAACAATCCCAGATTTTTATGCCAACAAGAATTATGTTTTTGTAATACTTACTGTTTACCTTTTTGATTTGGAAGCATGCAATGCAATGCAATGAGGATTTCTGGCATCAGAGGGATTAGAAATTTAAGGATTCTTTTCCTATACCCACGTTGTCCTTTGAACACAAGTCCTTTCTTTTTCCCCAAAAAAGGAACCAGCCTCAAAGTCAATATAGAGCAGTTCAAAACAAAAATCTTAATCATGTTTTGGGGGAAGTTTGATTATCTTTTTTATCTTTAGAGGGGTAGTTGTGTGCAAAATAATTTATAGATACTAAGCTTATGCTTGGGAGGTAGGAGCTGAACTAGCTAGAAATTACAGCCTCAAGAGGAGCAGCTGCACCATTTCAGAACCCCACTGCTTAACAAAAGACAGACTGAGAGGATAATACAATAGAAAGGGCCATCAAAACCACTTGAGGCATAATTAATCAAGGAACATGTCAAAAAGAGAATAAATTTTACCTGCTTTAAAATTGAATATTTGTTTTTGATTGATGTTTGAAATTTTAAGTGTAGTAGTGGGCCATATTTTACCCCTTGTCTGCAGCATTCTTCATCAGCCCTTGTAAATAGAATTGTCCTTATTTTCCAGTCAAATGGTTCAAAGGAAATTTGTCTTTAGGAAATTAATATTATATTGTTTGAAAATTGAAAAGGCTGAAGTTTTTTGTAAACAAACTGTTTTTCTATGGGGCAGGGAGCCCTTGCCTTATGCTCTCTGTTTCCACCATCAGTATATAAAGGCTTTTAACTCTTCTCTAATTGATGCTTATCCTTTTGTTTTCTGGTGCTATGGTTCTTTTATCAAGAAAATGAGTCTATAGAGAAAACTGTGAGGATGCAGATTTTCAAAGGCACAAAAGAGCTTCTTACAAGCTAGAGTCTGACAATTCTTAATGAAAATTGGATGGTTCACTTCCTTTATAGAATTGTAAAATAGTTTGGGTTGGAAGAACTCTTTAAAAGTATCTAGTACAGCCTCTGACATGGACAGGGACATCTTCCACTAGACCAGGTTTCTCAAAGCCTCATCCAACCTGGCTTCAAACACTTTCAGAGACAGGACATCCACAACTTCTTTGGGCAACCTGTTACAATGTCTTACAATCCTTACAGTTAAAAAACCCATATATTCTTCATGTCTTATCTAAATCTACCCCCTTCCACTTTAAAACCATTCCCCCTTGATATATCAATACATGTCATTATAAAAAGCCTTTGCCTTTTTTTTTTTAACACCTTAATATATTGAAAGGCTGTCAATAAGCTCTGCCTGCCTGGAACCTTCTCTTCTCCAAGGTGAACCTTTTACCACAGGAGAGGAGCTCCAGCCCCTGATCATTTTCATGGCCCTTCTCTAGGCCTGTTTCAACAGGTCCACATCCTCCTTATGTTGTGGGCTCCAGAGCTGGATGCAGCACTCTGGGTGGGCTCTCATCAGAGCAGAGCACAGGGGAAGAATTCCTTCCCTCAGTCCCTGGGCCAGGTTTGATGGGACGGAACAAATGAGCTGTTGCTGCTTTCTAAATGCCCAGCTGTGTATTTATGCACATTTAAAATTCTATCACCTTCCCAAACCAGACATCAGCCAGACCTCTTAAGACATGGAAAACAGGAAATCAAACTTCCTGCGCCAGTTCAATTTTTGTGGGGCAAATTACTGAGTGATAATGAGGCTGGCCCAAGATAAATACTTCTGTCAGACAACAGATTTAAATCATGCAGGCATTACCAGACAGCTTTCTACTAAGAAAACTGCAGTGTACGCTATGGCATTTATTTATAAGATGACTGTGGGCTGGTATTTCATTTGTTGTTTGCCTCGAACAGAATGAATTTAAGTCGCTAAGTGGAACTTGTTTTACACAGACAAAAGCTGCAATCAATGAGGGGTGGAGAAGCGTGCAAGCCCAGCTTTTCAGATGTAGAAATGCATTTTACAATTATGAATTGTTCTTTTTAAAAATAACATTTATATTAAGCTGCTTTTGAATATTTAAATAACTTGTGTACAGTGTATGGGAGCAGAGATGACATTTTAGTGTCAGGGAGCTTTATATAAAATGATTTTCTAATGAGTCCTAATCTAGTTCAGAATTTTCTACAAAACCTTTTTATTTTTTCATGCTGATTTCAATATCATGCTCCCATCCTGGCAAATGGAGTTCTGTTGATGTATCCCATCAATCTAAAATGAGAGGAAATTGTACTTAATTGGGGTGCTTTGACATTTTTCCTGTTGCATTTCTTGGTTATACTGTTGTCATAATCCAAATTCTGGATGTTGGTCTGCTTCTATGTTGACCCTCAGGGTTATCACTAGAAATCTTGCTAAGCTCTGTGTTCATATTTCTGGCTTTAGTGCACTGCAAACCTCCTCGATCCTTGCTTAAGATGAGTTTGAATGATGCAGTATTTGGCCAATCCTCTGCTGCCTCTCATGGCATCATTACCTTTTAGGTTCATTATGGTCACAGTCCTTGGGCCAAACTATGATTTCATTTATATCTTTCAAGTAAACTGCTTTTTTAAAAGCATTTTGATTTTGTTTTCACTTTACAGAAGGAGACTGGAAGATAACTGTAGTCACTGGGGATTTTGAAACAGCTGGCACAACAGCCACGGTATCCCTTTATGCTTATGGAGAAAACAAAGCTTCTGGTCCTATTATTTTGGGATCTGGGAAACAGCAGCTGTTTAATCCCAACAGTGAAGATTCATTTAAGGTATAGTATGACTGTTATATAAACACCAGAGAATTCAAAACATATGCAAAATAGCTTTTCTCAAAAGTAGGTAATAGAGGTAATAAAAAAGACTCAAAGAAACAGGTAAGGATCATTAAGTACTTCTGAGGGAGCAGCTGACTTTTACAACAGGGAGTTTTGAACCAGGAAATGTGTTCACAGCTGCATTGGGCAGAAGTGTCTCTCAGAATCTTCTTCATACCTGCATCTTCTTGATTTGCTACTTTACACTAGATGTTCATTTGAAGAAGTAAAAATAACTTTCTTTGAATTTATGTATTGAGACAGTCCTGGTTATGGTTTGTGTTGCATATCCATCTTTGGAAGGGTCCACTGTAAATTCTTCCATGAACTTCCTCAGACTTCCACTGAAACATGCTGTTGTGTGAACTTTTTCTTGGAGAAAATAGGAAGGAAAGGGAGGATGGCTAGAAACTAGAGGTAAATCACATAGATTAAGTTAACTCGTGATTTAAACTAGTGTTTACCTGTTTCTCCAAGCAAATGGAGACATTTCTCTCTACTGACAAAAAAGTCTCTGAGATGTGCTTCAGAAACATGACATTTCTCAAAACTTCTGCAAGATCCTGTAATTCCTGCCATTTCCTCTAGTTCATGCAGTTCCTGAAGCAGAACTGTACCTGTTGCAGTACTTAGATCTGTGATGTGTCACTTAGGTTTAAATAATTAATGCATAATAAACAGATGATGAGGAATCAGTGACAGATGGGACAGAAAGTATATTTTGATATCAAAATCAGCCAGACAGAAACTTTCTAGCAGAGTTTTTTTAAAAGGAAGTATTAACTGATGCAGGGTGCTGGAAGATATCAGCATGTGTAATGGAAACAAGTAAAACACAATCATGCCTCACAAAAACAATCAAAATACTATATAATTTTGAAATCCCTTTAGCCACACATACAACCATAGGAAATTACAGACATAAATCCCACAAAAAGAGAATGAGAAAACTTTACTGGATTGTCATAATAAAAATCAAGAATAGTAGTCTGATAGAAAGCATAGTTAACTGTGTAGTAACTAGGATACCTAAAAGTATACAATAAATATTCATTAAAGTTAAAAATAATGAAAAAAGAAACTTATTAAAATTTGAGGAAATCAACTGGTGCCCCTTCATATACTCCTGAGATTTCATTCTAGAACTTGATTTTAGTGTTGCTTCTATTGCTGTGTAAAGCCAGTGTAACCTTGGCTGTCTCTGATTAAGGTTTGCGTAAATCAAATTAAAATCTGGCCAAAGTCCATTGTAATGCAGGTATAATGTAGCAAGGCTATTACCCTTGGAGATTTCCATATGATGGCAGTACATGAAAATCACTGGAGGTAATTTACAATTGTGTGATTTGGAGAGTTCTTGTTTCTGAGTGGAATCCTGGGTTCTAGGTTTCCACAAGACAATCATATGTACTCTGCACAACATTTGCTCTTGTAGCTTAGCAGTTTTTCTGACCAGATGTGTTTGTCAAGGAAAAACAATATGGGAAAAGGAATTTAAATCTGATGGATTTCCATTTCTGCTCTGAATTGTTCCTGTGTGTTCCAAGAAACTACTTCTGGGCTGTGGTTTTCTGCTTCTGTTACTATTCAGGCATGGTTTTTAGGGCATAATTTTTCTGTTGAGAGTCATTCCTCCTCCAGTAGAGGGATATCAATCTACCATAAGTTACAGCTTTCATCACAACTCTGATCTGTTTCCTGCATCTTCCTCTGGTGTCACCACAGTCCCCGAGTGTTTCTCGGTATTTCAAAAATACTGATTTTGGCAGAATGCTGAGTTGCTGAAGACACTGGAACTTTAATTATATTGTAAATTATATTCTCTGGAGCCCTGTATTCTGCATCATTGTTCTTTGAAACACAGAGAATTATCTCTTATGACTGCGTACACTGTTTGAGAAAGAAATTCTTTTTTAAAGTATTCTTTTAATGTTTGGTCATGCCAAATATTCCCTTCTGTGTCAAAGAGAACTGAGCATAAAATTGTAAGCCTATTATCTTGTGTAAAAGCCAGCTGCAATCTCTCAATTTTTATTATTTCCATACATAATAATTCCATACCTTCGGGTACCAGTTCTGCTGTTCTAGTAATAATGAAGTCAGTAAAAACACTGACTGGTTCAGTAGATCTGCTTTCAAAATACTGCTCATCTTAGTGACAGTGGCAGGAGCTAGCATTTCCCTAACAAGACTTTTTCCATGATTTGCCTTGTGAATTTGCTTCATTAACAGCTCTTCAATCTCTTTAGGTCAGTGTTGGTCTTACGAATCTCAACATATTGTCAATTTTATTTTAAATAACACTATATTAAACTACTAGAAGTTCTGGAATTTTTCCTAAGAAACCTTCAAAATCTTCAGTTTAACTGTAGGTTATATTTCATGGTTGGTGACTGTCTTTGTAAGGAAGGTAGTTCCATGTTTGCAAGTACAGAACATGAAGTATGCATGATATTTTAGGAGCATTGGAAACTGAAATCCATCCCTGGTGTGAATTTTGCTGCATGAGCTCATTTTTCTAACTTTTAAAGCTGGTGCCACATCCATTTACATGATTTTGAGTTTCTTCATCTGCATAAACAATCCTTTAAACCCTTCTATGGTCTAGGGCAAATACCAGGAAGTAATATAGGGAGATGAAAAGCAGGGGTCCTACTAAAACTTGCAGAGATACTTAATACGATACAACTTAATAAATGGTGCTCCTATGATGAGACTGTTAAAGTGTTAAATCCAGTCATTTTCCTTCCACTTCCACTTTACTTTGTTTGTAAAGAGTTGTGTTCATCAGGTGCACCTTCATGCTGTACTGCATCTCAGGAGTGTGTTACTCTTAGAACTTTATCTGTTGTTTTTCATGTTGGTTTCCTCTTCTTTAAATAAAAATATCAGTCATTTTAAATAACCTATACATGAATAATTTAGAATCAGCCCTACAGACTCTAAGAATCTGTTGTGTTTCACTGTGAGTTTTTCATTCCTGTACTCTGGATCCATAGTCATTCTTTCATCAGTAAAAACTGAGATCTCCAAAGTAAAATGAGAAGCTGTGAGAAGAAAACTAAATGTTTTAAAAATAGATTGAAACAAATCCATTTTCATGCTTTTGCTCGTGATGTTCAAATAAAAGAGGCTGAAATGAGCTCAGAATCCTTTCAGAGTGGGAAGATTGCAAAAGTGAACATAAGCACTGATGTAGCTATCCACTCTCTTAACCATGGGACTGACAATACCTAGAAGCTGGACACTGCTTGTGTCCTGCTATTTTCCAACTGTCCCTGTTTTCTACAACAACCATTTAGGTCACAAAATGTAGAATAAAACTTAGAGCAACCTTAGGCTTTAGCCAGATCTGCTTAAGGCAGCATGAAACACTCATACTCATGACTGTTACTCCTCTTGAAACTGTCACTGTCTGTGAAAATGCCTATGATAACAAGATGAACCTCATTCCTTACTGAGGTAAAAGGGAGATGTATGTAAAATGATCTTCATCAGCTACAGGCTACGCATTAAACAAAATTTAGCCTGTTCCAAAGAACAACACAGAAGGATTGTAAAGAGCTTACAAAAAATCTTGAAGAAAAACACAGCTCAGCTCATCTTCAAGAAATGGGAGCAGGGAATGTGATGCTACTTGCTCAGTAATTAGGCAGTATGTACTGCAGTACTGAGGGTGTGTGTGTATATATGTGTGTGTGTGTATTTGCTGTTGGCATAATTTAATTAACACCACAGTAAAAGAAGTAATCTTTCAGAGCTTGAGTGCACTGGAAAAGAAAGTGTTTAACAGTCACTGTGCAATGAGCAGTAATTGTTTACCCAGTCTATTTTTGTGACCAAAGCAAGTATGAAGTAGGAAAAAATTATGCTGATCTTTGTGTGGCCATTAATCCTATTCCTTATATGTCTATATCCACCCTTTCTCCTGACACTATTACATTTCTGTGTGAGCACCTGTGACATACTCTAATTCTTGAGTTAGTGTGTGACTGTGCCAAGATTTTTGGATGCAATTAACAAATTGGCTGAATTCAGACATCTGGAAAAAGCAAGCAGCATGGGTGGACCCTTGGTATTGTACTGGTATAATAGTTATTGTATTTTTGGCAACAGTTATTAGCTGCATGTTCACAATTAGAAAAATATCATCTACTTCCAAAGATTTCTCTATGTCGATGCTGTAGAAGTTAAATGAATGCAGTCAATGATTCTTCTTTCTTTTGAGAATCCAACTGCTGTTCATGACTTCTCTGAAATTCTGTTAAAGAAGTGGCCTTACATGAAATTAATAACTGTCTGTTAAGCATATTCTCTGGTGGGTGTGTTAGACATTAGGATTTTGGTGCAGCTGCCTCTGAAGTGTTGATTTATCCAAATGATTTTCATGCTAGCCTGAGTTTATCTCAAAGAGATTGCAGGATACTTTCTGCACAACAGGAAAGCAGTGATATTATTTTGCTTATTTTAGTATATAAAAGACAAATGGAGTCATTACATATTTTCTTTCCATCCTTTTATTGAAGTATCTTTATACAGAACCTTTTCTTGTTCAGACAAGGAACTTCACTTTTCACTTAGTTAAACATCTTAAGTACATGAAAATAGGTCATACTGACTCCACTCAAAATATCACAGGTATGTTAGGGACCAAAAAGTGTATTTGCATAGCTCATTTAGAAGTGGAATTAAAATTCGGTCCTTGCATCCTCTTTAGGAAGAACTTGCTGATAAACTTGTATTTCAATTTATACTTAGAGACAAATTGTAAAATATGAGCTTCGTTAAGCTTCAATTTCAAATGTAAGGCCAAGTTGTCTAACACATGATTTAATGAAAATGTTCCCATTACAACTGATAATTTTTGAACTCTCCATTGAATTTTAGAAAAGTAGCAACTAACCCACAATGAACAGAAGATTTTAGAAAAAAATACAGAATTTCAGAGTTGTGCCTTTTTCTGAGTGTCTCAAAATTTATGAAGAGAGTTTTGCAATGTCCCTGTAAGAGACAGGTAAATGTTGTCCTTGTTGTATAGTTGAGAAAGTGAAACAAAAAGAGCTTGAGAATTTTGTAAGGTTTCTCAGGAAGCCTAAAGCAGATCCAGGAATAGATTCCAGCTGCCTGATTTTCAGAGCAGTTCTTTAGTCATGGAACTCATCCTTTCCTCTTTGGACATTTATTGCAGGTCTATCAGAATGGCTGTTTCCATATAAAAAGGAATGTTACTTTTGCAGCTTTAGTGCCAGAACATCATAGAACAGCTAGACTAAAGTTTTTGTAAGCACATTGTTTACGAGGGCAAAAAAGTCAACTTTGTTCTACAACTTTTTACAGAATGTTCTGGCTGTGAAAGTAGATTTCTAAATGCCAGGTTGTGTTCAAGTCATGCAGAAGTTCAAGGAAATTTATTCAACACAGGAAAGGAAGAAGCAACCTCGAGACACTGTTTTTGTTGTCAAAAGAATATCACTAGGTCTACTGCATTATGAGAATATTTTCCTCTGCATTTCACTGCAAGAGCAAAATCTGACATACATTTGATGGAATTCCAATTGACAAAAACTAATGTGTTAGCAAGTCAATACCACTGAGAGACCTATGTGATATCTGATGTGGCATCAAGATTAATTGTTCCAAGCCTCAAAAATGCAAGTACTACTGAAAATAAATTTGTAATTGTATTATGCGTCTTTCAGAACATCATATACAGTTGATTTACCCTCTGCCATCCCCTATTACCACCTAAGAATAAACATGACTTTTTCCCTCCCAAGGTCACTAATAAACAATTATTCAGAAAGAGAATATTATGCAAAAATATTAAGCATATTGCTAAGCATGTTATCAGATGGACAGTGTTCTGTGTTTTCAGTTATTTTTGAGACTTTTCAGACTCAGAAAAATGCCATTACCTGTAAATCCAGCATAGTCTACCATTCCAAAAACGTCTTAACTTGTGAGTCAAGTAGACAAGGATGCTTTATACTGTTTCTCCCTTTAGTTGAAAGCAAGCAAATATATTTGACTTGAAACTTTGGGCAAATTCCCCTTTAGCACATGGTCATAACTTTCTTAATTTGATTATATCACAACTGCTTTTAGAGTGTGAATGTTAGGGAAGGATAGGAAGTATAGAAAGACACAAGATTTAGAGATGCTAAACAGGACTTCAATGAATCTAATTGAACTAGTTGCAACTAGATATATCTCCTGGAGAAACCTAATGGTCTGGACAGAGCTTTCTATTCTCTACTGATTTTTCTTAAAACTTCATTTGATTAGGTTTGATGGATTGTTCTGTTGCTTATCCAGTAACAGGAAATCTCTGCATGCTGATATGGTGATGAATGGGCTTCATCATTTCCCTCTACTTTTTCAAATTGCTTCTTATTTTTTTCTTTTCTTTTTTCTTTTTTATTTTTTCCTTTCCCCCCTCTTTTTGGTCAGCTCTCCTACGTGTGCTGATTCTTGTGATATTTTCTTCATACCAGTGGTCTGCCAAAGATCATCTACTATGCAGCAGGCAGGTTGAGAGAGGTGATTCTGCCCTTCTATTCTGCTCTTGTGGGACTCCACCTGGAGTCCTGCACCCAGCTCTAGGGCCTCCAGCATAAGAGGGAAATGGATGTGCTGGAGCACAGCAGAAGGACCAGAAGGATATGTCCATGGGCTTTGCATGGGAATTCACCTGGAAACAGATCTCCCATCTTAGGCCTCCTTCTGAAACAAAAAAATTCCACTTTAGCATAATATGATAAATCAATATAATTTAAAAAGTTTTAGCTTTACTTTTGAGCCAACTGATATGATATAGATATATATATATATACTATAGATATGCAGGGTTTGCTTTATCAATATTTCAGTTTGCTTTATAGCCAAATGACTGATTAGATGCTTCAGAAATTGAAAGGGGTTCTTTGACAAAGTTTCCTGGTCCTGACCAAGAATCACAGAGATAATTATTGTATACAATAATCTGTAATGGCTGTGATGCTTCTCTTTCGACAGGGGTTAAGCCAGGATTTAAACATGGACATGAGGTCACAAGGTATCAGTGTTTTATTTACTAAATTGCCCTTTAACACTTCTGCACCACAAATAGCAGCCAGTGCCTACATCTTAGGAAAGCACCCCATACTCCACTCAATTTGCAATAAAGGTTGAGACTTCAAATATATTTTTATATTTGTTTGCAAGGCAATCCTAGCAGTCCCTTGCCCACTGCAGAGGTCTCTGTTTTGCAGCTGGGTGACATTTATTAAGGCAACTTAGCCTATGTCCTGGCTACATTTGTGGCTAGTTCCAGAATGCTTTTTATCTGTTGCTGTAATTCTGCTGTGAGTATTAGCAGCATATCTGTGAGGTATGTGGTTTTATTGCATTAATGCTATAATTGTATCTTCAGTTGGCACATCTTACTTTAACATACTGTTTTAATATAGCAAAACCTACTGCAATAGTCATAAGTGTGACTCTAGTCAGACTTTTTACTACTAGCATACATGTCATGCTCTTACCCTATGAGACTGAGTTGTGCCAGGCTTGCCTCAGGGATGTTTGTTTCCTTTTTGTTTTGATGTGAAACAGTACAAAATTGCTGTAATAGTAAAAGAAACGACCATTTTTTGTTCATTTTTACTTGGCGATTTTTTCCCAATTACCATGACCTTTCAAACACAACAGTGATAAAAAAAAGTTTAAAAATAAAAGGTCAAAAGTAGTTAACCCTGCTTTTGTGCTTAGATTCCTGCCATCAGCATTGCCCAAAATACTTCTTTGACCCAAAACATAGTGGCCCCTATTTCAAGGCTGCAGTATTCAATGTGATATAGTCATGCTTTATTGTTTGAATTTGCTGCAGTGTGGCATCAGCACTTACAGAAACAGGTAACCCTGACACCTAAAAACATAAAAACAGTAGTCAAAGAGAAAAGCAGCAGATTGATAAGTGAAAGTAAGGATTAATAGGGCTCTGCTGATGGCAACTGTATGGACTTGTATGATTTCGAGTAGCAAACAATGAACCTTTTCTGCTTGTTAAAGTATTTGTCTCGAAATAGAGATTTACATTGTAACACTAGAAAATGGATTCTGAGAAGAAGCCTAGAAACAGACTGGATTGTCTGAGCCCTTTACTCACTTTAAATAATGCGGTACCGAAGTCAATAAAATTACGCTTGCAGACCACTCCAAATGTTTTTACTCTGTGTCTCTGAGATTCATTGTAAATTAAGGCTTAGCTTTCTAAAAAAATTCATTACTCCTGGCTATGTTAGCTGCACATTTAGCTTGCATGCCCAGCATAAGAAGGATGGCTAAAGACAACAGCGTAATTTGTTATTAGAATCTGGATTATTTTTTAATATTTTTTTTTTTTTTTAAATTATAGATTAATCTCAGAGGTCTTGGGCACCTATATAAAATCCGCATTGGCCACGACAACACTGGAGACGATCCCAGTTGGTACCTGGAGGAAGTTAGACTTGAAAGAGTACTCCCTGCTTCTGGTGAAGAGATTTGTCTCCCCATAGAGAGCTGGCTCTCCCAAGACAAGGATGAAGGTGATACGTGGAGAGAAGTGGCAATAAGAAACCCTGCAGAGGAGCTTTTGCCATGTACGTGCTCAGTGTTTTAGATCATGTGTTCACTAAACTTATCCTGTGAGTATATGACGGTTTCCATGTTTCCTCCAGAGCAGCCTGCCCAAAAGCCAGTGTAACCATGAAGCAACCCCTTCCAGATACTTTCTAGCTCCACAGGAGAGAGAAGGGATCCTTTAACTCCTTTCCTTCCCAAAATCAGAATAAAAGCATCTTACCCTATAAAATGCTTGCTTTCTCAGAGTGCCCGTATATCACTTTTTCTTTAGAGAAAGACATCAGGCAGGAAATCAAGGTATGTAATATCATGTGATATCCAGTTCCTTTTAGCAAGTTTGAGATCACCCTTTTTTGTCCTGCTTAAAATATACTTTACCAGAAATCCATGATCTGAATTATCACATGTGTTTTTCAAATCAGGCTTGAGTCCCAGCCATTCACATAGAAATTGTTAGCTGCAGAGTGACACTTTGGAACTTCAAAGTTTATGACAGTTTTGATTCACTTTGTTCTCTTCAAGTGAAGTGGGAAATAGCCCATCATATAAGGTTATTATCTAAAAAGTCCTGTGCCTTTATAGAGGAGCAGAGATTCAGTATAATCATTATGTGTGATTTTTGGTTTATTTAATAGATTCTCTTTACGTTAATAGAGTGACAACAATGCAGCTGATGGCCAATAATGTCTGACAGTGGTATGTTTTACATAGATAGGTGCTACTATTTAGCATGTTGGATTCAAAGAGATGCAGTGAATTTTCCAAGGTGTCTGGGATTCAACAGAAAAGATCATCATGCATTTAGTGACAATCAAATAATTTCAGAAAAAATATCACAGAATTGAAAACCCTTAAGTCAAAAGAATATAATTCTCTGGAAAAGATATTAAGACAGTGATGTGTGAATGTTTTATTACAGAGGCCAGAAGATGCTGAGAAACATGCGTGATCCAGTTCACATTTCTGCTGAGCCAGTTCACATTTCTGCTTTGCTCTTTTTTCTTTTTCTTTTTTTTTTTTTTCATAATAGTTACTGGCTTCAATAAGAGATTTCAAAAAATGGGACTGATCAGAATGAACCAAGACCTGTGATCACTGAAATTTATCACAGTATCATATGCCATTCAGAGTGACATATATGTCATTTAGTGGTGCAATAGAAAAATAGTGCAGAAGCCAATTAAGTTGTATGAACAATCAATTCAGCATCAATAATTCAAATCTACATTATGCAGTCTGAAAAACCCATTCATAGAAAAACTACTAATATTCTAGTCAAGGCATTCTATTTGAATATGAAAAATCAAGTCAGTTCTATCAAATGCTAGAAATATATTTAAACCAGTATATTTATTTAGTCTCTAATCATTGTATTACTGCACATTTCCTTGTGTTTGCAGGAACACTATCTTTATTAAAAGATATGTTTCAAATATGTAAGAAAATATACATTTCCAAAAGAACTTGGAAATTTCCCAAAAATTTAAGCTTTACTAATTAGTTATTGATTTTAGGAACATTTAAATTGAACATCAATACAAACTCAGCACGGAGTCCAAAGGATTTCCTATTTATTTTCTCAAGAACAAGCAAATGAAACACTATCAATTTTCATTTCCCATTTAAAAGGTAATTGCTTACAAGTACTGAACAAACCACATCCAGCCACTTTCTCCAGCAGAAGAAACGACATGCTGCTAATTATTTAATGAAGATTTGATATGATTTAGTAATTTGTATCCCGTACTTTCAATTTAATCAGTTATCTTCTGGTGATACTAATTTGCTTAAGTTTAAAAGTCCTGTGCTGGAAACTTTAAACAAAGTGAACAAATGTAAACTCAGCACAGAAGGTGTTGGTCTTTCAGTTGCTTTTCTTAAACACTTACCTCATTGCTCAGCTTCCCTCTTAGAAGAAAGGATCATTTTTCCTTATTCTTTTTCTCCCTTTCCCCAGCCAAAGTTTTCTGTGCAACCAATAATGACCCAAAGCCTGGGAACAGTTTTTGATTCCTTGGCTTTCTTTTTTTTCTAGCATCTTGTTTTAAGATCTGAATTTATTTCCTGAATCTGTTATCTTTTCTCTACCTTCTTCTCTGAACTTGCTTCTTTTCCATTCAAATTTCTCACCTTGGTAACCTCTCTCAGTTTTTCTAACTATCCCTCAACCACTTCAAAACATTGATGCTAACCTGGTTTCCTACTCCAAATGTTGATTTCAGTTCTTTCTCAATCTCTCCACCACATCAGTCTCAACTTCCTTTCCTAACATGAGTTTCTTGTCCCTCCAATGCGTGTCTGCCTTTGTCTTCCCTTTTCTTATTTTTTCCACATTGCCAAGACTTCTGGGTCCATGGCTCCTTTTTCTTTTCCTATTATATCTTTTTTGCTTTTCCAGCCCTAGAGATCTAAAAAGCTTCATCTGATCTGGTTTTGAAGTTATCCCTGAATTCAGCATACTGTTGAATGGGGTTATCCCTGGAGGTTTCCTCCAACCTGTTTTGGGTTTTTTTTTCTGTGATTCTTCTATGCAGTCTGTATTGTCTTTTTTTTTTTTTTTTTTTTTTT
>VZRX01011811.1:37701-115247 GCA_013398075.1 Notiomystis cincta
TTTTTTTTCCTTTTGTGTCCTTTGGCAGTTCCAGATACTTCTAGTTTATCAAAATTTACAAATATTGGATTTTTCATTTGTTGCTTTTTTTGATGTGGTTTCATTCCCTAGTTACATTGTGATGCACAAAAGTTATTCAACTATTTCCTTAGTGATAGGTATTGGAAATTAGTAATCATCTTAAATAAATCACTCAATGAAAATAAGGTAGAAGTCTTTGAATGTTTTTGAGTCAGCTTTGTAACACAGGAGTATTAGGGGGATCAGGGCAGCTGTGGCAGCTCAGTGCAGCTCGGTGAGGCTGCCACAGCTGCATGGCCCCGGGTCCAACCAGCAGCAAGGCTCAGCCTGCTCCCAGTGAGCCCCACAGAGAGCACAGGTATGTGCCACACCTCGAGGCCAGCTGCACAGATCACCCAGACACACAGAGCAGTTGCACAACCAACCACAGCACCAGCAGCCTCATCCTGCTGCTCCCTCTGGCTGAGCAGGATGGATGTCCCACAGTGGGACTTTGTATTACAGATGTGTACAAGGTAGATCCAACAGCTGGGCTCACACACTCTGTCTAATCCACAGTTGCCCCTGGATCCCAGTCTCTCCAGTTGCTGGCAACTGGACATGTAAGCCTCTGAGGCTGCAGACCTGCTCCAGCTTCTGGTGCAGGCCATTTCCCTCATGCCCACCCCAGCAGGTCTCACCCCTGAAATACCCATCGCTCAGGATGTCTCTGGCAGCTGAGCAGGACTCCCATGGTCCCTCCAACACTCAGCCACTCATGTGGCCTTGCACTCAGAGACATGGACATCTGCCCCATGGTCCCACTCCATTTGATGACAGTTTTATTCCCTTTAGTCTCTCCAGCTGCTGTTATGCAGGACTCCAAGTCCAGTTGCTGGTCCTTAGACACCCTGCTCACACACACACACACACACAGGGAACAGATGTGATCTGTTTTCCAAAACATCTGTGTTCCTCCCTGGGTCACCTAGATCCATCTATTTCTCTGCCTTTAGTTCCTCTCCTAAAAGTCTCATAAGTCCTCTGCAAACACAAAATGCACTTCTCCTCTGCCCTATATTGTGTCTGACAGCTGTGGGCATCAAGCCTCATAAGTATGATAGATACTCCAAATTGTCTCATCGTGGTGGGTTTCACGCCCAGACTGAGACTCCTGGGACAGCCCTGCAGGGACTTCAAGGGGGTTGCCTTTCTCTAAGTCTCTGTGGGTTCCCTCCTGCCCTTGTGCACCTGTGATTTTGGAGATGGGCTGATGGTCCCTGTGATGGGCCTGGGAGAGGTGTTACCTGGATTGCCCCCTGCCTGTGTTCCTTTGTACATGTGCAGGCCTTTACCTCACATCCAAACACATGTTGTCTGTCTTCAGATATGGCTGAACTTTTGTTCTAAAGAGGTACCTGATGCAAGAGGTATTGAATTTTCTTACTCCTGTGTTTGTGTGAACATAAATGTCAAATGAGGATATAAATGGGTAAATGTGTCCTGTTCTTGTTCACATATTCAAAGGAATAATTGTAATGAAATGAAATAAAAGACAAATCCTGAGACTGAGGCAGGAAAAATTCCAGCTCCAAAGATTTACTATACTTTTCCACTTGGAGAAGTGTGCAGGCAAATACAGAAAGGTTAGAAGGTGGCCACTGAATGAAACAGTGCAAAAGATGACCAAAGCAAATAGTAATAACATAAGTATTATCTCTACAATATTTTTATCCCTGTTTTATCACTCAGAAGGCATCAACTACATAGGTAAATAGTCAAGCTTCTTTACTGTAAAATTCATTAGCAAGTGTGTTTTTTCAAAGCTGATAATTTTCTTGCATGTCATGAAGAATATACATATATTTTTAGACTATTTCTCCAAATAATACTGGTGGAGATTAGATAGCGTTTAGTGGAGATTAGAATGAGAACTGTAATTCTGACTGAAATGCCCTGACCTGATATTGTCTTTGTAGTTGTGTCATATAAATTTATCTATGCACCACTTCTGAGGAAGATAGTCCCTCTTAACCAGTGTCAGCCATTAAGAATTTGTTCTTTTTAGCCTTAACACTGCACTAACCTGTATCTTTCCCCTTCTGTCATGGCAAAATGCCAAACACCCTCTGTGCAGCCCAGGTGATAAAACCAGAGATTCAACCTTGCTGTTTGACAGATCAAGCCAAAATGACCATTTCATTCAAGCCAGGCATGTCCTGTGGAAAAAAGGCAGAACCTGGAGCAACACTGTGCAATACTGTTCTGGGATCTTGGTATGCCACCATAAAGGGAGGACTGAATAGAAACAGTTGGACAATTTTAATGTTGTGTATCATTTAACATCTCTCCAGGTTCTGTGCTCTTTGGCCAGTTTGTCTGTTTACTCTGGCAGCCTGGTGGGAGTGGATTTGCTCAGTGAAGCACTTAGTGCTAAAACCCCACTTAGCTAAGTGTCCGATGTCCTCTTTATGGGAGTTTGGAGGGAAGTTATTTCAGGCTTGCTCACAGACTGAGTGCCAGTTTGTGTCAATATTGTTGTCATTGTTTTCCTGGAATGGATTATCAGCTGTAGCTTCATCCAAAAAGAACCCAGTTCTTTGCTGTAAAACCACTCCATGCTGCACACCAGGAAGAAGGAAGTAGAGCCAACCAAGGGATTCAGAGGTGTTGTAGGCAAACGAGTGTCATAAGCACAGGCAGCTGTGGATCTTCAATTCATTTGCTCTTAGCTAGAATTCTCAAATAATGACTGTACTTTTAGTAGAATTACTTTTAAAAGACCTGACAGTGGGACAGCAGTTAGTACTAAGTCAGCAGAAAGAGACCAATGTTTCTGCCATGAAAACTTTCATTTTCATAGTCTCAACAGTAAATTCTTCTTTAATTCTATAAGATTTGTTTTATTCTCCCAAAACATATCAAAATATTAATTTAATCTTTAGTGTGAAACCACTGGAAGTGTTTGTTTACTGTTTTTATTTTCCAAAGGCAAGTGTCATGAGTCACTGAGTTCTGTAAATTGCTTCTTCAAAAGAAATTGATAATTATATACTGTGCCTGCAAACTGGGACCAAACTATCTCTTGTCCTTGGTGAAGGCTCAGGAATATATCTACTTTCTGTATTGGAAATCCTGATTCAGGGACCCAGAATGGGAAATCTGGAAAAAAAGGTTCTCTAACTCTTACTCTATTGCTCTTAATATGCCCTTAGGTTACCTCATCTTCATAATGGGAAGGTTTCCTTTCTCTCTCTCTTTTGTCCAGAGTAGTTCATTTCTTATGTTATCAATAGATGCCAGAAGCTGGAGTTGGAATTTAAAAGACACCTGAAGCCTCATGATAGTACCTCAAGAGATAGCATTTTTATAGACTGAGCAACTAGAAATTTGGTACTAGTACACTTGACTGCCCATATGACTCTACAGTATTTTTTATATATTTGGTTCTGTCATTTTTTAGCACAGTTATAATAGTGCTTTAAAGTCTGCCTTTTAGAAACTCCTCACCTCTGTCTGAAAACACTTTACTTCCCCTTTTTCTTCTCTTTCATCCATGCATCCATGTTGCTGATTTTTCTGTTTGGTTTCTAGAGCTTATCTAATGTTACCCTGTGAGCAGTTTGAAGATTTCAATCACTTATTTTCTGAAAAATCATTTTCTTTTTTACTGAGTGCTAGCTGAGATTTTTTTCCCCGCTATTCTGTATTAATTAATCCTCTTATCCTTTATTGAAGTTACTGTGTTTTCCAAGACATTTCTTCTATTACTTTGATGTGCTCCACATTGGACAGATGCCTAGATGTGAGTCTCACAGGTCCCTCACAATGCTGAAACACTGTTTCCTGACATTTGTTGAGTGGCTGGTTTTATGAAATAAAACTTTTTTCTGCTTTTTTTTGCTTTCTTTTTTTTCCCTTTGCCTATGGTTTTACCTCTCTCTGAGTGTTTTATCACCCCAATTTATAGCTGATGTAGTTCCACTGAATCAGCATACAGAAAAATGAAGTTACTACTACAGATTAGGGGATCAGGACACACAGTTCTGATTTTCAGAGTTTTGGGATGGCTTGTTCTTCCTGCAGTTAAGGAGGTCTCCATTGCAGATGGGCCTGCAGCAGGGGCCTTAGAAAAGGTTGGTTACTCAAAAGAAATGAAACCACAGCCACAGAGGCTGAACACGTTATCCAGGATCATTTTACTTTACTCTCTACACAACAAGCTGTTTTGTGAACAATATACAGAAAACTACCAATGGAAAAATTCCACATATGCTGAGTCTTTTTGTCTCAGCAGTATATTCAGTGGGTAGGTTTGTTCTCCAGATTTGGCTGTATTGTCCCATCAAACAATTGGTGTCCCTTGGCCTATCTGTTACAGAGTGGCTCCATCACTGTCTCTTAGTTTGAAGCAGTCTGTAGCTCAGGAGCCATTAGCACTAGCACCTTTTGGAGCTGTTCTGCAATCTAAAGATAAAATCTGAAAAATTTCAGTCCTCTCAGGCTGGTCTGTGCCTAGGTTTCCATTTGCACAGAAAAGGCTTAATGTCCTCAATCTATTTAGTGAATGTTTATTTCAATGTGCAGGCGTTTCACCATAGTGGCCATGTTCACCATGTTCTAATTAGGCATGTGTCTTTTGGACAATATTTTCCTTGCTTCATTTTTTGTGTGATTCCTATGAAATGCATTGTAGCATATACTCAAGGAGCATAAACATTCCTTTTATTATCCCAATATAATAGCCTGTATTGTAGTAGCCTATATTTGTAGAAAAATTTAGAGCAAAACCCAGTCTTTTTTCCTATATAAATAATGCAAATTTTAGAGCTTAAATAAATGTCAGACCTAACATTTTACAGATGGCAAGGGATGTATAGACACAAAAAACTATGAAAAATATTTTCCAGTTTTTTACATTTCAAGATGTGCATGCTGTCTACTTCAGACTGATTTATTTAGGCTGGTAGCAAAAGAAAGCTCTATTTAATGATTAGATCATTATCATCTCTGGTTACCACAGAGATGCACAGTGCTACAAAACGAACTGTAATTTATTTATCTGTTAATATCTTTGTGTTGTGTTATAATTACCTCTTGTTCTCTTCTTGTGTATCCTTCCTCCATAATGAAAGGACTT
The DNA here is from genome assembly GCA_013398075.1 of Notiomystis cincta. Classification (NCBI taxonomy): domain Eukaryota; kingdom Metazoa; phylum Chordata; class Aves; order Passeriformes; family Notiomystidae; genus Notiomystis; species Notiomystis cincta. The sequence goes on from VZRX01011811.1 coordinate 42,842, forward strand.
GTTGGTATTTTGGTTTTGTAAACATTTATTGTTAAACGGTTTCTTAAAAAAAAAAGCCTTTAATATGCTTTAAAATTGTGCTTATAGTGACGTAAATTTTTATTTTTGATAACAGAAATTACTTATAGTTGTAAGTAATACGGATACCAGCCTTTGTATGTAAACAGTCATAACATAAACAGTCTATGCCCTTTCCTTTCCTCCCACAGATGTTTTGCATTTTCAAAACTAAGAATGTAAAATTGTGGAGGAGACTTCATGTCAATATGTCCTTTCCTTTACAACCTGCAGCATCTTGCTTCATGGGTAGTACAGGCATGTTATTAAAATTTCTGGTAACAGATTATTATAATTTTTAGCTTTTTTTTTGAAATGTAACCTCTCTCCTTCTACACTACTAAAGATTTTGCCCCTTCATGATCTGTGTGACTTTTTGTTTTGCTGCACATTTTCCATCATAATTTGCTGCCACCCCTTATCCTTTACCCTTTGGCCAGCTATTATTATATTAACAGTTATGTTATAAAATGTAATCTGGATATATAGCTCAATTATTCTAATTATCAGGTCAATTTATCTTTGCTACTTGCTATTCATATCTACAATTTGTTTTAGCTTGATTATTTCATGCTAAAAACCTTGAAACTAATTTTTGTAAGGCTCTGCCAAAAGTTTGAAGATGTGTGTGTTATTGAGATCAATTATACGTCACAGGCAGTGTTGGTGCATTAATGCATGGATGTGAGAGCTGCAATGAATGCTTGGAATTGCAGAAAATAACAAAATTGGTCAAGGAACACCAATCCTATTTAGAGTCCCAGCTGTAATAGTGATAAAGAGTTGGAGACACTGTGTTTTAGGATAATTTTACATGGATTAAAAGAAATACCCCAATTTCTTTATACATAGAGTCTATCCATCAACATTTTGCCTATCTTTTAATACATGTGGGGCTTTTTTTCTCCCTCAAGTATTTGCAGTATTATTTTACTACTTCTTTAGCTTCTCCTCTGGGAATCAGGAGTAGCTGATTTTCAGTGATGTTTGAGTTTTATAAGCTGACTTGGGAACAAGTGAATAAAAAATTTATGGAAACGTCAGATTGTAGTAGCAATTTGGTGGTTTAAGGGTAACAGTATTTTAACTAGTTTTTGTAGAGTATTGTCCAGTTTTAAACATTTTGTTATTATATTCTGTTTTCATCCTCATTCCTTCTTAAAAGGAACTAATTGTGTTTGTTAGGACTTCTCTTACATTTCTTCACTCCCAAAACTATTAAAATAAATACACATAAATGAAACAGTAATCTTCCCTGTGATCTACTAGATAGCAACAGAAATGGCCAGCTGTGATTAGAATAGAAACACTGCATGGAAAAATTGCTATTAAAATGTAAAAAGGTATTATTTTTTTTTAAAGTCACAGAGAGAAAAAGTGAAACAAAACATAATAGTATATGATCACAGCAAGAATTTTTTAAAAATAAATTTGCACATCTAGATAGTCATAAAAATAATATTAGTGTGGTATAGAACATCTTAATACAGTAATTCTAAACTATATTGCAGAATTATTTGAAGATGTATATATTTTTTATATGTACCACTTTGGTCTAGACTATAAGGAGAGGTGTTAAAATGTTGCAAAAATATTTTAACTGAGAGCTGGTTTTGAAAGTGTTGCCATTCACTAGTGACGGATGTTGAAACCTTCAAATGCAAGGTCATTTATTATAGGAGCTGTTCATCTGCTTGCCCACCTTTGTATGTGGGGTGAAAATCTAAACTGCCCAGAATTTGTAGTTGTTATTCCTCTTTTAAGACAAAATGAAGGTTAACAACCCAGATAATTGTTTTGCACAAATCTGGAGGTTGTAAGTGCTTTGGTACCAGTGAAAAGTAGCTATTATTCCAGATGATGAATAGACATAGTTAGGTGGTCTCCAGATAAATTGCAAAGAGAGACTTTGTGAATTAGGTCCTGAAATAATGAACAGACAATGGGGAGTAAGAGAAGGAACTGAGCATTAGGGAACTCTTGCTTTGCTGAGTAATGCATAGAAATGTTCAGCATAATGTGGTTTTCTTAAGCTTGGTGTTTTCACATTTTTTTGTGAAGAAAATTAAGAGATTTGGACCTAGAAGTGACAAATTCATGGATAGCTGTTGCTACTTGCAAACTTGAAAATCAGTACAGTCTTCTGGCAAAATTTTGATGAAGAAACTTTAGAATCTTATGCAAACTGCGAGGATAATATCAAGTTTTTTCTTCTTCTAGTGTTGATGTATGAGATCCATGTATACACAGGTGCTAAACTTGGTGCTGAAACAGATTCCAATGTTTATATCAACCTCATTGGGACAAGAGGAGATACTGGCAAAAGGAAGCTCCACAGATCTAAGAATAATAATGTTAAATTTCGACATGGACAGGTGAAGTAAAAACAATGCTGATTCTGATAAATAAGAATAAATTATGGCTAGAAAACTGTTTCATCAAGAAATGTAAATAACTTTCTTATTTACAAGGTTTATTCAAGCATTTACCATTTTCCTTATTCAAAATTGTTTACATAATTGCAGCATATGGATAATTTTTATCTGCTTGATCAACCTTTTACTGACAGCTTTAGATATTAGAATTTGGGTATTTTGGTTACTTTTATTACATATATAGATAAAATGGTAATTGTTCACCTTAACAGATCACTGTAAATTTTGGAATCAAGTTCTAAATCTGTATTCCTAAGTATGTTTTCCAATCTTGGTGAGGCAGATAGGGCTAGAAAATATAATATAGATTCAACTAAATAATTGAAACTGATCATTGTGTCATGCCAAAGGTATCAGTGCTGTCTCTGTGGAGTGATTATCAGGTGTTATTCACCTTAGAAAGTTTTAAAGGATCCTTGCTGTTTGGCCAGGACCAATATAAAACAACTATATTTGTTTTGGAAATAAAAAATCTTTTCTATACTGCTAGAGTCAAAGCAATAGCTGTGTTTAAGACCTTTATAATTTTCATTGTATGATTCCACAGATGGATATTTTCTGCATAAAGGCTGTCTCACTGGGAGACTTGGAGAAAGTTCTGATTAGCCATGATGGAGCTGGTCCAGGTAGGATTTAACTTCCTAGAGACCAGTCTGTTTTCAAGTCCTTTTTAAACCCAATGCACTTGTTTATGTTGCATCCTTCATAGAAAATGTGACAGAAGGTCTCACAGTGATAAAAAGTCTTCCTGCAGGTTGATCACTGTGATGGGATGATGAAAAAACTGTGGTAATGGACAGAAAAAAGGGCAAGTCATATACTGTTATTCCACTCTTTTATTTTCATGATGATTTATAAGGAAGCACTATTTATTTGCATGTAGAAAACTCTCAAAAGTGTGGCTCACACTTTTAAGACAGTCTTTCATTAGACAAGCAGTGAAAACTATCCAGGAAGGAATTAAAGATATTCAGCAGCTGATTTGCTACCTGACAAAATTTGAGTAGCTATAGCACAATGCCCTTGCTGCTTTGGGCAATTGTAGAAGATTTGATTATATATTTGATCTGTGCAAGTCAATGTACAGCTGTTCCAGTGAGTGACATTGCATTCAGCTTGTAAGTTTTTCAGGAAAAACCAAAGAATTTAGTAATGAGATGAATTTTGGGTACAGGCCTTCGTAGAAGTATGCATTCCTAGAATTATGTAAATGAAGAGAAAGCTAGCATTTAAAAGCACTAAAGGTGTAAATACTGCACATATGTTTGCAGACTAATAGCTAAGAAGAAGCTAAGTGGAGAGAAGGATTTTTAGGCAGTTCAGGGCTCCACTGATAACAGATTAGGAAAGCCCTTTTACCCTACAAGCAACACCCATCTTGCTGTCTATGCTATGTAAGGCTCTGAGCAGGCTTGTGACTATTACAGAAATAGCCATAGTGCTGCAGCCTTGGAATGGTGTGTAATCTTGTTTCCCATATCTGCAGTTCCATGGAGTTTGCTGCCTTCAGCACTATGGATGATTGCACACCTGAGGGTTTCACATTGTAGGAACTCAAGACATAACACAAAAGGCACTGTTGTGCAGCCCACCTTCCCTCTATTCCCCACAGCACCGTGCCATGCTCTCTTCCCTCATATCTCCTCTAATAGGCAGCACAGATTAGCAGGATCAGCATTACAAATCTGTAACCCAGTTCAGCTATCTCAGGATGTTCTTTGACATTGGAGTTCAAATCTGTGGGTTTGAAGGACTGTCTAAACAGGACAATGGGTTAAATTTTATCTGTAACAAAATACATGCCTCAGTAATTCAGAAGGTTCTTCATTGTACTCAGCACACACAGATCTCACAGACATCTTTCAAACTGAATCCAAGACTAGCCCCACAGAAGCCTAGCCTGAGGTGACTGAGGGGTTGAGAGCTAGAAAAGGATGGTGTCTCAGGAGAGACTCAACCTTTTGGGGGTTGAGAGGGAGGAAGTAGGGTGAATGAGGAAAGTAAAGGACTTTTGTCCTAGAGAACAGGGTTTCTCCATGTGCTGCTTGAGGATGCCCTTCCTGTGTGACAGAAACTGCTGCCTTCTAGGGACTTCCAGGCTCAGAGACAGCCAGGGAGGCAAAGTATAAGGATAAACAGGATGATTGTTTGCTCCTGACCAAAACATCCCTCGTGCTGTTTTGCTGCAGTGTGCTGATAGGTAAAGATGTGAGTCAGGCGAACCTTCATAAGCAATATGACAAGTTGGGAGTGGTGCAGGCACGGTGAGAGCTGCATATTGGAGAAGGGTATCACAGGACAACCAGGCCAGTCACTAGGATGGTCATGGATCTGAAAGATGAGCATGGATGTGCCAGTGGTTACTGCAGTTAGTGAGAAGATGAATTGAGCAGCAAAGTCCCAGCAGCAGTGAGGCTGCACAGCCCCACACCTGCTGGTCTCACAGGAGCAAGGCTGAGCGTGTGTTCTCAGTAGAAATGCACACAAACATTTATATAAACACACAGATGTGTGCACATGGCTGGCCATGCAGACCAACACAGACTGGAACTCAGCATGGATACTAACAGCATGAGTGGCCTTACCCTGTTACCCTCTCCAGCTCATCAGAACAACGGTCCATCAATGTCAAACACAAACAAGGATGTACAGAATGGATGTATAAGGCTTCCAGTAGCTGGCCTTAGGCAGTCAGACCATCTAGTTGCTGGCTCTGGATCCTTGGATTCTCAGTTTTACCAGTTTCCAACACTAAGACATACAAAGCCCCTCCAAGGCTACAGCCTCACTCCATTTGCACATGAGAGCATAAGTTTTATAAGTTTATTTATTAATAAATACTTCAATATTATTTAATTTTAGACATATTTATATATATATATTTATACTTTATATAAAAAGTTCACTCAGAGAACCAAAATTTCCAGCTTTCACACATATCTTGATTATTGGCATAAACAGATTTGTCCCAACATCCTTGTGCCTGATTACAGGGAATCAAAAGATGTAGGCTGGGATGTGAATGATGTTGACAGTTCAGAGATGTATGCATGTATTTGTCTCCAAGGGAAAAAAGCCCACCCCTCTTAAAATTAAAATAGAGTAAGGCAGAGAAGAATTGCATCTCTTATGAGAGACAAAAATTAATAAAGCTTTCATTCTGTTAATATATCTTATTTATTTAGATGAGATCTGTCTTAATATGATCTGTGTTTCTGCTAGAAAAAGATACTCTGGTCTTTTTATCTTAGAATTTATTAAAAAAAGAGTATGATTTCACATGATAAACTTTTGTCATTTCAACACAGGCAGTGGATGGTTCCTGGATAAGATTGTCATCAAACATAAAGAAGGAGAGGAAGCTCAGGAGGTTGTATTTCCTTGTAATAGGTATGTCATTCATTGAGGAAAAGAATTTGTTACCTGCCAGCAACATAATGAAAAAATTTTAGAGCAGATATGTGCACACAACCTGGATGTTTGAGCAATGCCCTAGAGTTTTTCAACATACAAGTGATGCAAAATTTTACAGCTGAAGACAAGGAAATAGTTCCTGTATTGGCATGGAAGGGAGTCATAGCCTAAAGCAGAGCAGCCCCAAACCAAATGTTGCATAAGAGGAAAGGTGCATTGATCTTTATTTTTTTATTAAATCTAAATTATACAGAAACCATGTGAAACTAAATAAGCTTTCAGTTCTCAATCTTTTAAGAAGTATTGTGTATAAAGATCTGAAATGCCATAGTTGCCATCATGGAAACATGGTGGGATGACTTGCACAGCTGCAGTGCATGGATAAACTCTTCTGCAGGGAGAGGCAAGGAAGAAGAGGAGGTGGGGCAGCCCTGTATTTTAGGGTGCTTCATGATTGTCTAGAGCTTGATAATGGTGATGATAGAGTTGGATTTTTATGGGTAAGAATCAGGGGGAAGGCCAACAAGGCCAGTCATGGCAGAAGGGTCTAGGTCTGTTGCAGACCAGCCTACCAGGGAGAAGAGGCAGACAAAATGTAATATGAGCAGCTGGAAGAAGTCTCACAATCATCAACCATTCTCATGAGAGACTACAAATACAACACAGCAGAGAAGAAGGAGTTTAGGAAGGTCCTGGAGCCCGTGGAAGAGAACTTCCTGACACAGTGGGTGAGGTAGCCAAGTAGGGAGGATACTCACTGGATGAAGGAAAAGCTGAGCCACTGAATGCCTTCTTCCCCTCAGTCTTCAACAGTAACACCAGTTCTCCTGCTAGCCAGCCCTCTGAGCTAGAAGACAAGGGTGGGGAGCAGAATGGACCCCACAATCCAAGTGCAAGTAGTCAGTGTCCTGCTGCAGCACTTAAACATACACAAGTCTTCTGGGCTGGATGTGATCCACACAAGGGTACTGAGGGAGAGGCTCTTGGGCCACAACAGCCCCATGCAGTGCTACAGACTTGGGGATGAGTGGCTGGAAAAATGCCTGGTGGAAAAGAATCTGGGAGCACTGTCAACAGCCGGCTGAACATGAGCCAGTGTGTGCCCAGGTGGCCAAGAGGGCCAATGGCTCCCTGGCTTGGGTCAGCAAGAGTGTGGCCAACAGGCCCAGGGCAGGGGTTGTCCCCCTGTGCTCAGCACTGGTGAGGCTGCATCTCAAATCCTGTGTCCAGTTTTTGTCAAAAATTGCTTTCTACTTTTAGAAACTGCTAGTGATTTTTTGTTTCTTAGAATAGAATGAGGAGATAGATCTCAAAAGTTAATCAAACTATTTATTGCAACAAGAGTTGAAATACAGTGGAGTTTAGACTTCATGTAGAAGAGATTTATTCATAGAATTTTGTTACATACAAGAAATTAAATGTGTTATGAATCCTTGGATTTAAACAAATACAACACCAATATGGAGTCAATAGAATAGAAGCTGATAGTGAGCAGGTATTTATTTATTTTTAAATAAGTGAAGTTGTTGAAGATTGGGAAATATTATGTGAACAAGGGGGTTCAACTGAAGGAGTATGAATGTATGTTCAAAGTGAAATGATATTGCAGAAAAGCTCCTTAAATTCATCAGTATAAAAGAAAAGTAAAATCAAACAGAAGTTCAGTTTGTTGCTACAGATCTGCAAAAGTTTTAGAAACTTCCAGGCCTACAGGTTTTATATATAATTTTAAGTATAACTAACTACTGCAGGTTTTATAACTCTCTTACATGTACATGAGTGTCTGAAACAGTAAATAATTCTTATTTCCTATAATATACTCCTTATAGTACTACAGCACTTCATACAGCTACCATGAAAATTCTTCTTTGCCTGGAGCAAACTGAACAAAATTCTTCTTATATGAACAAGGCTAACTGTGGTGAAGGTATAAAAGAAAATTTGATCTTGGAAGTAGTTTCAAGGTGTAATTTGATAAAAGACGTATAAAAAATACTATTGGAGACAAATGGTAATGCTCAGATGATATATACTATACTAATAGTTTTTATTAATCTTATAATTTTTGTTTTTGCAATGAAAGATGGTTAGATGAATATCAAGATGATGGGAAAACAGAGCGAGAGCTAACTGCCAATAGTAAGTATTTTGTTAAAGAAAATTTGTTATAGCACTGCATTATATACTTAATGCCTAGTTATTACTGGAGAAGCCTTCCAGATAAGACCATAACTTAAGAAAAAAGTGATAATAAAGCTAGGTCACAATTATTTTTCCTGTTCATATTTTAGAGAATGACAGTTCAATGAAAGCATTCCTTAAAGGTAAGAGTAGTTTTCCAACCACTGTTAACCATAGTTTCTGCTGTTTGAATTTAAATCAGTATTGTGAGAAAACGTGATCAAGTGACCTCATTTGTATTTGTTTTCTTGTATAGCAGCTGCGAGAGAAAATGACAAATTGGCTGGCAGTAGTCTACAGAAAGGACTAGACCTTTATAAGCAATTGAGAAAAAACATAAATAATTTCTGCTTTTCTTCCTATTTCTACTATTCTGTCCTGAAATCAACCAGGAATTGCTCTGAGAAGAGATTCAAGTATTGTTTTGTTTACCCCAATGTCACTGTCATTTAATACTTGGGGACAGGTCCCCTAGCAAACATCAGCAAGTTGAAAAATGTGTTGTGAAGTGTCAGTGGAAACAGTTTCAGGTCAAAATTCCAAAGTAGCCAGAAATAATGCAAACTTAAACTCCAAATCCTTCAGTGAAGCTAAATGTAGTATATGGATTCAGTTGGCTAAATCTGCTTGAATTAATGAAAAATCTCCCCACCCAGCTTTCTGTTTTTATATCTACAAAGGCATCTCATCCCTGTAATGCACTAGTTACTATCTCCATGTTTCTTCCTAACCAGAAAAGAGAAACAGACTGACACACGTATTTTTTTATGAATATTTAACTGTAAATGGCTGTTCTGTGCAACTGTGTCTGGAAATTTTATGGGAGCAACTAAACTAAAAAAAAGTAGTGTTTACATTTGTCTCTTAAAACAGTGACTTGCTTTCTATGGATGAGTCCTAGTCTCTCAATCTAGTTCCGGTTTCAGTGAAAATTGAATCATTTGCATTCAATCAAACAGTTTAGCCAACAGCTTTATTATTCCACAAAAACATAACTTCGACAAGAGGAGAATGATGAACTTGGGTAAGTAAAGACTTTCTCACAGAGAAAGTTGATTTTCATGCATGACTTGGCATTGGATTCTGCATTCTGCTAAGTGCAGAGTTCTGAGAGGCAACCATCATATCTGTTTCACCTTATGTTCAGAAGACAGACTATATTTTACTACCAATTCAAATTTTTTTCCAGCACAGTTTCATTCTTCATTATGTTATTGTAAGCAGGCACAGATGCACAGGCTGCTCAATGTCTGTGAGCGTCAAGAGTGATCAGACTCAATATACTGATTTTGAGGAGAAAGGAGTGGCTTAGGACCCAGAGACTGCTGAGATCAGAGCTTCTGAAAAAAGAGGTTATAACAGAGAGGAACATTTTTAGGAAGTTATTTGTCAGTTAGCTATATGACAGCTTAGCTTGAGCTGCTCCTCAGCCCTCTTTGTTTAACCCACAGGCTCATTCCAGTGAGGAACAGACAGGTTAGAAATTGGACTTTTTATGCCTTATGTGGGAAAGGTGATGATCTGGTCTGATTTTTCACAGTTTAATTTGTGTTGTCATATTGGTGATGTCACAGACCTCTCATGACTGAGCTTTATAGGAGGATAACAATCACAATACCTTTGGAAAGGTAACCTGTAGTCAGTTCTGTGTCATTCTGTCATGGCACTGTACCAATGTCAGAGCTGGTAAGAAAACATTCCAGAGATGCAGAGTCCTGGGAGAACAAATAATTCCCTTAGATTCTCCCAGCACCTGTAGCAGGGAGGATTTTACATGGTAGAATAGTGCTAAGCAGTCCCCTTCAGAGTGGAGGTGAAAACTTTCCATGTAACATATATTTACTGAATAAGCGGCAAGGGGAGTTTTTAGGTACTCATGTGGTCATATTCTGTATGAGCTGCACTCTGCAAATGGGCTTCAGGGAAAGTCATAAAAAGCTGATTGGCATAATTCAGTGTTTGCTGATCTTCAGGGTAAGATCAATGTGCTTAGGTCAGGTCTAAAGCACTGGTTACAGAACAAAGTATTTTATAAGTCACTCTGAAAGTCAGAAATCTCATTCACGTTGGATGAGGCTAGTAACCTGTTCAACAATCTAGCCAAAGAGGAATCTGAAAGTCATCATTGCTAGGTAGGTTACTTGAGGGCTCTTTGTCCTTTTTTAGCCAGGCTGGCATTATGCCAGCTGTAATGAAGCATAAATCCCAGATCCCTGTGACTGCTGCTGCTGGCTATAGATTCTGCCAAAATGCAGTCTGCCCATATCAAGTTTTCTCAGTAACCTTTGTACATTTGTACATTTTGGAGAGTCTCTGGCAAACCAAGCATAAGAATAGATTTATTTGTATGCCTCTGATTCCTCCTTGCATGTTTGATGCAAAATAAATAGAGAAAGTGTATTACCTGGTGGGAGAAGGCAGATAGGGGCTCTCAAATCTCAAATGAAGTTGATTTGAGGAAGAATGGGACTTTATGTCACTCCCTAAAAGTTTCTTACATGGTAAGAATATTTTACTACTTTTTCCTTCTGTTTTCTCTATTTGTTTTCCTTTTCTGCCTCAAAATAGATGAAGTATCATAATAGCACATAGGAAAGAATTTTCTCTCAAAGCAAGGAGACAAGACACAGTATGTTCAAATTATATCCTCACTGCAGTCAGCTAAAAGGAGCTGGTTTCCTGTGATGTGATGCCTGTAGGGTGTCCTGAGGTTTTGTGGGATTTGTGGGTGGTAAATAAAGTATAGTTTGGTAACAGAGTTCAGTTAATAGATATTTCTCAGTTGGCTCTTCTTGTGTTGTGCAAGGGTTTTGGGATTAAGGCATATTGAAAATCCATATGAAAAGAGAAAATATTCAATAAATTCTGCCATGACTGATTCTGCTCCGGAATTATTCCCTACCTTGCAAGTACTTGATAATGCACTAATAATGAACAGAATTCCCAAATTTTAAAGGGAATATACCTGCTTCTAAAAAGCAACAACAGTGTGTTTCCATTGCCAGATGGAGGCAAAAATCCCTAAGAAAAAGAATTAAGCAGACTGACTGCTCTGCCTCAAGGCAACACAAATTTCTACAATCTCCAGGAAATAAGCAACCTACTCCTACGTCTTGCAAAGTGTGAATACCATTCTAGGTCTTAAGACCAAAAAACATCAGAGTGAAAAAAACCCACCCTGAAATAGTGTATTGTAAAAACAGTTTTGGCAATCCCTTAAAAATACATAAATGTCTCATATTATAAAAAAAAAAAACAAACCAAAAAAACAACAACAAAAAAACCAACAACAAAAAAAAACAGAAAATAAACCTTCCTTTTTCAACTTTCTGAATTATATTATGAAATGTTAACTTCAGGTTTTGCCTTGCCCAGATTTCTATTGGGCACTGGGGAGTCACCACAGGTTTGATTTTCATAGTTTTGCTGAATGAACTTTCAGGTTCCAGACAACTGGTTAAAAGAATTGCTGGCAACCATGACTGATCCCATTTAATTTCTGAAAGTCAAGAAATGATCCCTAATTCTAACATATCTCTAGATAAATCTCTTCAATGTGAATCAGAGTCTTGGTTATATCATTTTAGAAAAGAAAGAATTCTGAGACTTTCTTTTTTCACAGAATTCTATATTTTCCCCCTACTATTCATTTTAGTTCTTCCCACATTTATATCTCAAAGTAAATGCCTATAGCTTTACATATAAGCACTAACACACTAATCAATCTGAAAGGAAGTTAACACAGTTCAGTCATATCAGGGGAAAAGTCTCTTTTTTAATGTTGCCACACATATGAAACACAGAAAATGACCTGCTGGAGCTCAGCTATCTCACCTCCACAGTTTCACTCCTGAAGAGATATAGAAATCACTGAACACAATAAGTATTTGGCATCAGTCTTGTGTCCCATGTAGCCATCCTCACCAAGTAGATGTCTAAAGGAATAGAATATTAGACAAAGGATTTTTTGATTCTTCTGGCATGAGCAGGTTAAATGAATTTGTTGAACTGAGAGAAAATGCAGTCAGCCTGTGTTAGTTCACTTACCAAACTGTAGAAGCATTAAAAGTAAGTGTAAGACAATAAAGAATCACAGACACTAAGAGGCCTTAAACCTGTAACCATTGATTTATTCCCTGGAAAACTCCCAACTGGTGTCTTAGCCTTCCTACTGAAATAATAATTAAAACCACAATAATGGATATTAATTAAAATAAATCACCTTGCCTGGAACACCTTCTCTGAACATGCTGCCTCTTTCAGGAGGGAACAGGCAGTTATGCATCTGTGCTTTCTCTTAGGGCTTGCTCTCTTCTGCAGTAGAGGGATATTACAAAGAGAAAAAAAAAAGCTCCACTAGGGAAATACAGAACTGCAAAATTATCTTAATTTCCTCTCTGCTGTGTTCCTGGGACAGCCTTCAAAATGAGGCATGGTTGGACAGGATAAGAGATTCAGGGCTATGTTGGGTGTCTTTGTATAAATTTGAAGCTCCTCATAAACCCTCGGAGTGCTGAGGAACAGCAAAAGCTCAAACAATGCTTGACTTCACCAAGTGTGACACCCTGAAGAGTGCCACATGCCAACCTGGCACAAGGAGATAAAATTCAAAGCTGGCACATATATCAAACAGCAAAAGTTCCTCATTAGGCAAAGTGTGGATCTTCCACACACTACATCTGACTCATTGCTGGAAGTGACCTTAAAAAAAGAGTTCAGATGGAAGGATCCTTTCAGCTAGTGTGTTACTCAGAAGACTGGCTGTGAGAGGAGTATTTGCCTGCTGTTTTCTAGCTGAGCCCAGAAGAGTCAGGGAACAGTCAGATGTAATGCAGAAACAGGTTCTATAACAAGAGGAAAAACAGGATTAGCTTAAAAAAAATAAGAAAAAAGAGGAAAATTATCAATTGAGGAAACCAGATCAGGTTTTCATCTAATCTCCATCTTTAACCAGGCAGAGGAAAACAAAAGGTAAGAAGAAAGCACACAGTGCTGTAAGAAAAAGTCACATCTGATTTATTTCTGAATTAAATGATTCTAACATTCATTTTATCAGCATATTGTACTGTGGGCTTACACACAACCACAAAATAGTTCTCTTTTATATTAGTCCATTAGCAAATTATTGTATTATCACAGTATTGGCCACAGTCTAAACAAAAGCTTTTAATTTGCTTCCACTGTTAAGTTCCTCTTGCCATGCAGGATCAAGTCTCTTTTCAAGAAGTAATTCCTTTGAATTCAGAGGATGATTTGCCTTCAAGCACTTAAGTAGCTTCCTAAACTATACTGCCCATCAAAGGCACTGTGTTTTTTCCACATGTGGAACAGCTTCCCAGTTGCATACTGGTCTTCTCACACTGTTACAAGTACATGTGATGTACCAAAAAACAACCTCCAAAAGGCCCAAGCCATGAGGTGAGGCCAATGCAAACATCTCTTCAAAATTTCCTGAGTTTTGTATTCAAACCTAATGAGTGATCTGATCTGACAAATGAGCAGACTGGACACGACAAATTAAGTTAGAAAAATCTGAGGAAAAAATGTTGAAGCCTCATTGTTTAGCTAGTTATGTATTAGCCGGCAGGTCTTACAAATGGATCTCATACAAGTCTTTCAAAATGTTAATTTTCTTTTCATGTTACATAAGAACATTCTAAGAACTGAAATTTATTAAAATAATTACTGTAATTAAAATAACTATTTTGTTACAAAGAATGCAAAAAACACCCCAAGGCAAAGTGTCTTTTTTCTGCTTCCATGGTGTTAATTTCTCTTTTCATACCCACTTCAACAATTGTCTTGTGCTTATTAAGTCTGAGCTATATTTATCTTCAAGAGATTTTTTTAAATTAATTATTAATTATTTATTTATATTAAATGGGATGTAAACTCATGGTAGTCTATAATTCTTTGTTGTGATATTAACAAAGGCATCCATTGGTCTCTAACATTGATACTAAAAATGTTTAATTGATTCTTTGATGCTAAAAACGTTTCTCCTATTTTAGCACAATGGTGGAGAGTGCAGGTTAAAACAGATGGAGATTCCCCAGAGCCACAGGAGTGTAAAAGGACCCTTGTGATTTATGGCTCAAAGGGCAAAAGTGATGAGCTTCTGCTTTCTCCACAAATACCAGGACACGTGTGCTTTCTCCCCAGAGCAACTGATGAATTCATTGTAAGTCAGAAATATGCAATACTGCACAGAACTTATCATGACACTGCCCTCTAGGACATACATATATATACATACATAGATATAGATGTATAGATGTATAGATGTGTGTGTGTGTCTGGTGAAAAATGATGTAATTATTTACAAAGATGGAATGACATAAGTATGGGTCTCCTACTGCTAGTTTTGTTCTACTATAACCAGCTCCATAGGCTCTTTTGTGTAATTTATTGCATTCACCAGCTCATCTTGCATTTTTTCAAATTCCCTAAAGATTCCTGCGTTGAAGTTCATACAAAAGGCAATCTACAATTATTTGTGAATGCAGAAGATGAAGGATTGGGCAGCACTCCCAGGGGACATAAGTGGTCTTTTCTTCCCTTCATTTCCATCTTTGTAAAGTAGTATCCACTCTCCCCAGGATAGCTCTGTCTCTCAGGCCAGCAGGCAGAGGATTTTTCTGGATAATCACAAATCACTGGAGAATGCATTCATGCATATCAAAGTGTGGTGAACTCTGAAGCAAAAGCTTATATATGGCCAGTATCAAAATCAACCCTAACACAGTCCTGACCACCCTGACACACACGCTGCTGCTTCGAGAGGATTCATCTGAGGCACCTTTTAAATCTTCAGATTCTGTCCCGGCTTTCTAAGCTAAGTCATTGCAAATTGTGTTGATTGGCATGAAGTGCAGCTTCTAGCCAGCAAGATGGGAGAAATAGCTTGCAATTCAAGGCAGTTTTATACAGCTCAGAAAGACGTTTCAATGGCTGCAATAAACATTCTGAAAACAATGGCAAAACTACATTTAGAAAATTATGTCAAAGCTTCATTGTAATGACCTGATCCAGGCTGAATTTTTAGTTTAAATAACAAGCTAGAGCAATTTGGGAACTTTATGGGGAGTAAGTGGAAAGATAAATGGCATTTCTTAAAGACAAGGAAACAGCTGCTTATCAGAAAACACACAGGAAACACACTGAGCAACAAAACGAGCTTCCTATCCTATGCCATAAACATAACCTGGAGAGGTCAGTAGAGGGAGAATCTATCTGTGGAGCAACAACACCAGCTGACTGAATTTTGGCAGGTGTCACTGCATAAAGCAGACCTCTAGTACATCCAGCGTGTTGGTAATCTCCCAAGTGGCACGTCTTCCTTGTTGAGGCTGCCTAATTTCAATGATTGGGTATCACACCAGGAGAAATTAGTATTTCTGTGTGTCAGTTGTGGTTGTCCCTCACAGTCTACTATCCTTGGTACACAGTACATAATCCATTGCATCCTTCCACCCCAGCATCTTTCTGAATGCTTGTTCATACTTTGGGTTAGTGCCTGTATTTTCCCCACAGTTATTTGTGCCCTTGTTTTTGTTGCTTTGCTTGAAGAAGTTAGTAATATTTGAGCATTATTTACTGTGCAGGACATTTTATCTCTTTGCTGCATTGCTTACAGTGCAGCTTACAGAATAGCAGCTCTGGCATAAAGGGGCTTTTGGGGATTCACAGGTATCTCCATAAACACCCTCATACCTCTTTAGGTGCTCAAGCTAATAAACCCAGTTTCTTTCTGCTTTCCTTTTCTTTGTTCTTACTAAGACTATGCAGAAGAGTGCAGAAACTTTGCTTTTATTTTTTCACTGTAACAGCAGGCTGGAGGCATCAACGTGATATCACAAGGAGGACAAGCTGTGAATTCAGCTTTCCAACAAGCAGGAATAAATGAACTTTTAACCTCCCCCCAAGCTCCTGGTCCTAGACAAACATCCTTAATAACATAATGCAGTAAAAAGAACAACAGGTTATGTGCTATAAGCAGCTCACATAGTTTTGAAACAGTAAGCTTAATTTTGATCTCAGAGATACATTTATTGCACACTGAGGACAGAAAGGCACGTTTTTCCAGGTGTTCTCACACAAGTATATGCACAGATGTGTATCATATTCAGAATGATTATTCCATCCAAAATATGTCCAATCAACTCCTGTGAAAGAACAGGTGTAGTTTAATTGCACATAGCAAGCATAAAGAATAAATTAAAAGTGAGAAAATAGCAGCATGCTCTTAGGTACAGTTGGGTTTCAGTGGTCTCAGAAAGGTGTAGTATGGTAGCTGAGCTGCTTAAATAAGAAAGAATTTAATTAGAACACCTTAGGTTTAAAAAATAAATTGAAAAATAGGTGAATGTGTTAATATTAAGAAATCTGACAGGAGTTGTTGTGCTCCAGGCAGCATGGCAAGAAACCAGTGAAGAGGTGGATTTTTTTTCCTTGATAGTCTGGTGATGATTTGAATCAACCATTGATCTTACATGGAATGAATAGATTTGAAAAATATATAGATCTTTCTCACAATTATCTGTGTTGCTTGGCTGCTAGCAGAATAAGCTTGTCAGAGTGTGTCTTTGGAAAGTCCTACTGTATTGGGCACATTCTATTCTCCAGAGAAACATAAAACACATGGGCAGAGTGTGAGATTGGGATCCCCAAAACCATTGTCCAAAACAGCAGCACAGGCAGTACAAAAGGAGCAGTAGCGCTCTTCAAGTGGGACTGTTGGTAAATGCACAATAAATACTGAACATATTTTGTGTTAAGGACCATGAAGGTGACAGAAAGTTTCAAATCACAAAATACAATAATCCATGTCTTTTCCACAGTAGGAGATGATGCTCCAAGCAACAAGCAGAAGGATTTCTTGAGTATATGACAGATGGCTGGCCAATTGAATTTTAGGATGCTTTTGCAAAACCCTATTAACTAGAATAATTTATGGGTTGTGTGTGTATGAGAGATTTGTTTGGGTTTAACAGGTAAAAGAATGAAAAATAATTAAATTTAAATATGCACTTAAACAGTAAAATTTACAAGGCTTTAATTAACCTAGGTATGATGTCTTTGAGAAGCCCTTTGTTAGTTAAAAAGGAAAATATTTAAAATGTTATGAAATTCTCTAATCATCTTTATCAGCTACCTGTTTCTGAGAACTTCAGAAGCCCAGTGGCTGCTCTTGATTTTAAAAGCCACACTCTTTCAATCATGTAATGGAAAATATATTGTGTTGTTTAGTATATGACAAATCACGCCAACTCAGCTAAGATTTCAAGTTCTGAATACTACAGCAAACTATTCAGAAGAAATAAATCTGAAAAAATAATTAGGAAATTATAATAATGAATGAGATCAAGTATTCTCTTGCAAATGTTCAACAAATTTTAAACCAGGATATTCACTGGATATATACTTTGTGATGGATTATGTGTCTGTCTCTGCTTTGAAGTTCATGTTGCATCAATTAATAGACATTGGGGGAGGGAACAGACAATTTTGGGATCAAAAGATAGAATACCACATTCCAAAGGAAAACTCCTTGTATTAAATTGCTCAGAAAATGATTAAAAGAATGATGTAATGGCAGCTCTGGGTACAATGATGGATCTGAACAAAAAGGTTAATACTGGCCACAACTGTAAGTTAAAGAAACACATCTATGAAAAAAGGAGGAACCATCTAATGTACTCAGTTGAAAATAGTTGGAGTTTAATTCCACAGATCATAAACAGTATGATTATTAGTACTTGCTGGTTCAAAGGCAGTCATGGAATTAATTGAAATTGTGATTCTAGAAACAAAATGGACAATTGTGGCTTCTAAATAGTCTGTCTTGTATTCTGGAATTATTTTCCTATAAATCTCCTCTGTGCATTTCCTACAAGGATTATATGTATTTATGACAAGAATCCTACCAAATAACAAATTTGGGTAGCAGAAAACAAAGTAAAACCTGAATTACAGCTTGCCCTGTCACATAAAAATAACCAAGTTCTGTACTTTTGCATTTTCCAAACAGAGATCTTTATGGAATAAATTTCACAGCATTTAGAGTAGCTGTGTGATACAGTCATGGGGTTCATGTATGAGAAAGAAAATCTGCAGGCAATAATTTTAAAAGTCAGTAGTCTGTTTCTGAAAGAGAAGAAGCAATGATTTTGTTGCCTGTGAAAGAACTGTAGTTTATTTAGATGGGTAAAGAACCTGTGCACTTTCCTCTCAATGAACCCAAATAATTCCTGTTAAATTTAATCAGGTGGAATGCATATTTTCCGAGGAATTAATCCACTTAGTCCACCACAGCTAATGATACACAGCTAATGATATCCTTTGCAACATACACAGCATGAATGAAAAATCTTGATGTGGAATTCTGCCCACGCATTTCCCTTGTCCCGGCGCGGGAGCGGAGACCAAGTCAGGGACAGCTTTGATGTCTGTAAGCACAATGGCACAGAGGCAGGCAGGGCAGGCTAGGCTTAGACAGAGGACAAGACTGGAGCCCTCTTCTTTGGTGTAAAACTACTGCTGTGTGGCCTTTATGGTACTGTGGGGCTACAGTTCAGGAGCTGAGAGGTTCTGAGCAGCCCAGGGCTGTTATATAGGCAAGGGAAAGGAGTTCTTCCCTGCTCCTTAAACAGTGCCCTGAGTCTTGAAATTGTGTAGGAGTGGCATGGCAACCACTTATAATACTTACCTCAAGAAATTCAGACTGGAAGGGATCTTTTAATCCATCAGCTGCAATTCCTTCCTACCAAAGGCCTCTTTTCATAAGTTCTGCATCATAAACCGTTCATAAAATTCCTGTAAAATGGTTTGGGCAGGTTGCTTTATTTTCAATTAATTATTCCTCTTCATACTCTGATATTTTACTATTTCTTATTTGCATAACAGTTATTAAAAATTGTGTGCAACTCTCCCAAAATGACAAATGCACATTTTTTTAGTATCTCTCTAATTAGAATAAGGTAGCTGATACTCCCCTACATGCATGTGTTCACTGTGCAAATGCACATGAACTAGCTTTAAGCTAGCAAGGTCAGCAGTGAAGGGCTGTCACGTTCAGAGCTCTGCTGAGAAGCAGAATAAATGAATCTGTTAGGAGGTCTGTGCTCTGTCTTAGGATTTAATCCACTGGTGGTGCTGCCAGGGCCAGGACATGATTGTGTAAGGCTAATTTCAGTTTCTTATTGCGATGCTATAGGGTGCACAAAGGATTTATTCCCTGGAAAGTCACCCAACTTTATTTTGTGGTTGGTGTGGGAGAAAAAAAAGCAGCAATATGGGAGAACAAAGACACAGGCAACATTTTCTATATTAAGTATTTTTGATACTTAATTAGAAAAATTTTTGCCTTTAAAACTTACTAGTTCTCAATTGTTTCACTCAAAAATCACTTCCCATCCTGTCTTTCTTGTAGTTGCCCAGTGAATGGCTGCCACATTACATCCTGAAAACTTATCATGTAGTGGTTAATGTCATTCAGATCATTATCCACAATCAGCAACCAGTTATTGAATTTCCCACACGTAGTATGGTTACAGGGCTGTGTTGCCCTACAGAGTTATTTCTGTAATATCAATGATTGATTTTTTTCAGAAATATCCTGTTAATTTAATGAAAAATTGGTTATAAAGTAGTTTTATGTTCTAAACCAAATCATTTAGCAAATGAGAACTTAGTTAAAACTTCTTCACCAGTAGGGTTGTCAAGCACTGGGACAGGCTGTCCAGGGCAGTGGTTGAGTAACCATCCTGGAGGTATTTAAAAACATGTTGATGAGGCATTCAGGGACATGGTTTACTGGTGGACTTGGCAGTGCTGTGTTAATGGTTGGACTTGATGATCTTAAAGGTCTTTTCCACCCTAAACAATTCTGTGATTCCAGGCTCATAGTAATCATCTTTAAATTAATACCTGACTTGGCTGCTGCTATTAGAATCTTTAATTGTAAGTTAATGCTCTCTTTATCCAGTAGGTCAGAACTTTCTGTGTTACCTTTTGTCCAAAGAGCCTAAATGCACAGATCTTACTAATTTTAACCTTGACTCACTCTAAAGGTAGAGTATTTCTAAAGGTGGGGTATCATGCTTACAATACTAATAAGGGAGACAAGCTCACCCATGATTATACCATGAAAAAAAAGAGGATTGATTCTATTATCACACTTATCCCAGCCTCAAACTCAACTTTTCCATTGTTTACTGTTAAGTTTAGGAATTCTACACTGGAATTAGGGAAAATCTCTCTGAGTGAACCAGCCTTGACAGTAGCCTCTTCCTCATGCTATTTGGTGCAGGTTGAGACTGGAGATGTGGGAGATGTATACAAGATTCGAGTTGGCTGTGATGATGTGCCAGGCTTTAAGGGCTGGCATCTGAAGTCTCTTCACTTAGAAGAGTTGCATTCAAAACGAGAACTGAACTTTGAGTGCAACTGCTGGCTCACTCTTAAGAGAGAAGATAAGGAGCTGGTAAAAGAATTCCCTGTGGTCACTGAGGACCAGAAAACTTTACCAGGTAAGAGCCTCAAGACATAACCACACTAAATTCACTGCTTAAAAATAAATTATTGCCACAGATATATTATAGAGCTTTTTCTGGATTTGATATCTTCAGTGGCTCTTTGGCACCTGCCTTCATATATGCACTGCAAAAATGTTGACCACTTAAATTTTAATTTTCCAGTTAAGTTGCATATTGGATTTTACAGTTGCTAAATCTTCCACATGGTTCTAAGTGAGAAAAACTGAACAATATAATTGGACTTTTTAAGGAAAAGAACATGTTCACAGTCATGGAAATGATTTGTTCTACAGTTACTATTGAATTACTTAGCTTACAACAGCTTTGCTTGCTAATGTCAGTATTAGCCTTATTGCACAGAAAAATTTGGGGTTTTTTCCTAAGGACTATTTTTTTTGCCATGCTGAGAGTTTCAGAGTGTACTCAGAAATGCCCTTGAAATGTGAAGACTTACAGAAGTCCTGCATTTGTTCAGAAAAGTTAGCAGTTACACATGAGATAAAAGTAATTAGAGACATGAGTGCTTTGCTAAACTAAAGTTCCAGAAGTTCTGGTCCCTGAATACTCAAACCTATTCATGACCTTAAATGAAAGTATAGTGTTGCACTAGTTAAATGTTAACTCTGTAGGAATGTACATTAAAAATGACATTTGAAAAAATTTGGTTATTCTTTTTATATGAGCCTGAATATATATGCAATTGAATGATCTTCCTCAGAAGAAAGTCTGATCTGACTGTATAAATTAATTCATACAGGATCAATATAGAGGCAAAGAGTTTATGGTTTCCTTCCTTAAATTAATAATTGCATTTTGTAAATTTTTATACATCTATGTCATGTCATGGATCCAGGTGCTATGTTGCATCTGTCTCTGTTATTCTAATTTGCATAACCTTATTCTTTGACCTGTGTTAGTTATAATCTACTGCAAAGATAATTCAGTTTCTAATAGTCCCTGAGCTAACTTAAATGAGTTCTTATTTTCCAGTCTTGCACAATTAAACAGAATTGGGCAGAATTTGCCTAGGTTCATAAGCCTTAATTTTCCAAGTCAAATTTCCTTCAAATTTCTAAGAAAAGAATGGAAAGTCTTCATTGAGTTTAGCATGAAGAAATCAGATCCATAAACAGTGACCTGATTATTTCATTCATCGTGTAGCAGATTTCTTTGTAGCTGCAGAAATTTTAAAAAAGCAATAGTTTTACTAAATATTCTGTGTTGCTGTTTTATTTGAAGCACACCTTGAGCTTAATCAGCTTTAATTAAACTTTTTTTTGTCTTTTTTGTACAGTCTATAAGTATGTTGTGTCTGTACATATTGGTGACCGCTGGGGAGCAGAGACTTTTGCAAATGTTTATATCACTCTCTATGGCAAAAGAGGGGACACAGGTGTGAGGAAACTTCATACATCTTTAGCAAAAGGAAGAAAATTTCAAAGAAATAAGGTAATGGCACAATAACCCAGTCTTACATGTGCAGGGGTTAGCACTGCATTAAGTGTCACTTAATGCCTGCTCAGAATACATCTGGCTAGATAGGCAAGAATTTGGAAACATTCACAGAATTTATCTTCCAGATATTCACAGGAGACCAATGCCAGTGTTATTTATTTCCTGTACAAGAACAGACCCACATGGCAATAAAGGCTCCACATGAGCAGTACAAAGCAGATTAGTGGGGAGAACCTCTGTGATCATGCTCCTGTTCCAAATTTAGGACAGAATAGGTAGTAAAGAATTGAAAAGTCAGTGATTCCAAACGAGTTATAGAAACTTCCATGAGACTTTTGCAGTCTGTGATGTTTCTGAAACCACAATCCCTCATGAAAGACCAACTCATTATCTATCAGTAAGTTTAGACAAGAAACAAAAATTCCACTTAGAAAAAAGAATGCATATAAACCCAGTGTTTCTAGATGACCACTATAAATAAAATTCCTCTCTTGTGAATTAGACTTTCATTCACTGAACAAGGAAGTTTGAAAAAACTCACTGCCAAAAAGTCCATTTTCAAGGGGAGGCTTAGATTTCTGTGAAATAATTTTATTAGATAATTGCCACAGCCCTTGTTAGGGTAAAAGTGGAATCAGTAATGAACTAAGAGAATTTCTAAATTTCATTTCTGCATATTTCTTGGAACTATGCCTATATACAGAAGACAGCATTCTATTGTAATTATTTTAATTTATGTTCATACCTGGATTTATTTCCTAAAATATTCTAATTAACAAAGTTAATGATTTCTGCTCACAATATTCTATTGGGTTCTAACTATTATTAGAAAAACAAAAAGATTTTTTTGTTGTTTGAAAGTACTTCCAATATTAGTAGCTGAAAATCTACTTCTCCAATATTATTATTTAAAAAGTAATAGGGACAACACATAGGACTTTGGCAACTACTGTATGTTTTTAGAGGTCAGTTTGCTAACATCTTGGGTTTTTAATTGTTTTGACATCCAGTTTAGTAAGTTCCTACTATTAAATTGCTTTATTTGAATTATGGTGTTAATTATAATCCTAGACATTTCTATTCAAACTCCAGTTGTTCATAACTTTCTAACCTTTACCATGAGGTCCATCTGGCCCCTGGCTGAGCCTTGTACAGAACATCTGGCTTTCTTACAAAACAAGCAAAAATTTAGTGGAGCATATAATTTCTTTCTCTGCATTTCACATTTTTCCTTATCTTGTTTTCCTCATCTACTGCTGCTTGTGTTTACTTCTCTCATGTCTTTCTCTGCCTCCTCCATTCTGCTTCCCTTCCCATCTCTCATCTTTTACTCTTCACTTTCATTTTAACTTCCTCCCTTACTCTCCTCAATTTGCTGTTTCCACAATTATTTTCATTCTGTAAGGAAAGCAAAAAGTCAGGTTTTCTGACTACTGGAGAAGAATTTAGAAGCTATCTGGGAGTGAACACACTCTCTTTAGATTTTTAACTTTTCTTTAGAACTATTAATATATATCTAGGCTTGTATGATAAGTTTTAGAAACTTGATATCTGAAAGAGAGAAATTTGATTAGAACCAAAATCTTATCATAACTGGAAGTTCAGGTATGTAGATTTTAATGTAATATGAAATGATTGATGCAGTGATCCATATTGACCAAAGATCAAATGAAATTACAAAGCATCATTAATGATGAATATAGGATTAAATGTTAGTTATAATCAGTGTGTGCATTCTTAGATTCAGCAAGGAGATGCTATGTTAAATTTTACAAAGAAACAGACTTTCAAAATTTTAAATTCTCAGATGGATCCAGGCCTATATTTTCCCTGAAATTCAAGTCAAAATTTGGTTTTATTAAGTATTTCCCTGTTTTGCAGGTGGATTCATTTTTGGTGGAAGCTGTTTCCTTGAGTCATTTGCAAAAAGTGGTCATAGGACATGATGGAGAAGGCTATGGGGCAGGGATGTACCTCAAAATGGTAACAGTCAAGGAATCCCAAGATTCAGACAACGAGTGGGTCTTCCCATTGTGGAACTGGCTCGATGCTCATCTGGGCTTATGTGCGACTGTTTGTGAGATTGTAACAGTTGGTATGTTCTGCCAAACTCACCTCCCATTTATATAGACACATATATAAATATATATATTTGACTACAGCTCTTTCAGATCTCTGTAGTGTCTCTCTTTTATTGAAAATGTGAATTTTCCACTTGATGTTAGTGTTATAGGAGAGCCACATCTGATAGGGTCAGAGTTAATACACTTCTGTCTTGTCAATGTGTTGTGTATGGAACACTTGCCTTACAATTTGAACACAGCATATTTCAATGAGAGATACAAATCTGAGCTTGGGATGTGTACCTCATGGGGATAAATAGCTTAAATTTGATGCACTGATTTTTGGCCTGGAATTTCATTTGAATTCCAAAGAAAAATTACTTCAGTGAAGTGAGCCTAATCTTTACCTGTGAGAGTATTCTACAGCACAAAGCAGCAGTTCTGGTATGCCCATTTCTGCTCATTTCACACCTACTACTATGTCATGATTTGTGCAAATCTAAACCTGGGTGTACTTGGCAAAAGAACACTTACAGCAGGACCTTTAGTCCCTTAGAAGTAGTAAAAGATTTCTTCCTTCAATTCTGTGAAAACCATTCAATGCAAATGAAATGAACTACATAAGTTTGTCCAGAGGGAGTAAGACATAAGGCATCCTTGATTCAGTTGTGTGTTTTTTCTCAGTTGTAGAAAGTCCATTTTTGTGAGCTGTTCCTCTTCATGAAATCATTTCCACTTTGTCTAGAATGGTTAAAACAGAATTAAAATGAAGAATAGCAGCAATTAATGAAGAAAAAGAGAGGAAGATAGTAATATCGATCTTCTGAGGATCTGGCAAATAATTTTGTGTGTTTATTATAGGTTACCTGTCAGTCTCACACTATTACAGCACCTATTATATTGCTAGGTAACATCTAGTTACAAGCAAAGTTCATTAGGATTGTTCATTGTGCATTAGGTGCCTACATGTTACCTATGGCTACAAGTTCTTAAATGACAAATTGGCTTTGGTAAGACTGATTGCTTTTTTAAGAGCAATTACTTAGACCTCTAAAAGGTGACTGAATATTCTCTTAGCAATTACTTCCAAACATGCCAAGGAAAATACATTGGCATCAAAAAATGTCATCGAAACTAAATTTTAAACACTGAAAGAACATTAAGTGTCTAAATTCTTCACAAAAAAATATAATAAAGATATTGATGTGTTATTCTTAGTGAGCAGTTGCTATAGATACAACATCACCTGCAAAAAGAGCTTTGTTTGTGTATTGTAGAGGCTACAGTCCTACAGTCCTAGATTATGCCATTCTCTCATGCTGTCATCTTTCCTTTCTCTTTGTTAATTTTTAAAGGTAGAAGGTCGACTCTTAGTCCTAAACTGCCTGAAATCAGCATGAAGTCATCAGGTCTCTGGATCATGGATATCACTGGATCTGACTTGAGTGGTGAAGAGGATCCAATATGCCTTTCTGTTATCTTCTATGGCAACCTGAGTCACAAAAAATTGCCATTTCAAGTCACAGGAAAAGCAATTCAGATCAAAGTACTTCAACCTTTCTCTGTTGCAAGAAAAGCCTACAAATCGTGTAGCCAATAATCCACTTAATTCTGAGATAAATTGTTTCTTTAAACTAAACTAGCAAATTGATTTTTAAGTCCTCTGTGTAGTTTGGCACCGATCATCATTTTTGTTTGTAGGTAGCAAGGCATGAACAATGGTTTTTGAACGAGCAAATTGTCCCAGTGTCTGATGGTGAGAATGTTTAAGGGAGCGAATTGGTCCCTTGGTGCATATCACAGTGTACGCCACGCGGCAGGTGCTGATTGACAGGCTTTGTTGAGCTCACAAAAATCAGCAATTTGTAAGCACACAATATGCCATGGGGTACTCCAGAGCTTTTGGGGCTGATGATAGAGAAGGGAGAATCATAAATGAGATGAAATGTACAGAAGGTTAATTTTTCTCTTTTCTCTCTCATGTAATTTATTCACAGCTGCCAGCAGTTTCTCTGAACTGCTTTTTCTAGTATGGTTTCTCTCTTTTTTTCTCCCAATTTATTTATAGTCTCTTCCTTTTTCCTCTTAATAAAATTGAATTTTATGATTGAGCTAAAGAAATCGTTTGTTGTGTTTTGATGCTCCTCTTTTCTTTAATAAAAGAGGAACTAAGCAGACTAGACTAACCACAAACATGCACCAAAATGAGGAGAACCCAGAGGGTTTTTCTAAGTTATTTCCAAGAACCTCTGGTAAATACAAAAAAGAGTATGAAACTGGAAGTGCCCTGTCAGAGGAAAGGCTGAAGTCAGGTCACAGGCACTTCTACTTCTTCATCTAAAATGAAAGAGCAGGGGAAAGAATCCAGGAAGTGTCAAATAGGAAGAGGAAAAGACAAGTTCTGTTTTCACCCTTTTTTTTCTTTACAGAGAAAAAAATATTGACCTTACAATTATAATTTCTAAGGCCTCCTCTGCTTTCACTTAATCAATGGTATGTCCTAGAGATGCTGCATTATCCCCAGTAGAACTAGATTGTTTTTTTCCTCAAGTATAAAAGCAAGATTTTAATGTACAGCTTCTGTATTATCTAGAGTGAAGATGGAGGATGTCTTGGATGTCTCCTCAAAATTGGATTAGCTCTTCTGTAAATTTATAATGAATTGCACCATTTTTATTGTTGTAAGAAATATTTCCAATAATGTCCAAAGTTTTAAGAATTGACTAAAGATGCTGTGCCTGAACATAATCTACTGAATCTGTGTAATATATATGAACACTGTGCCTTGTTCTGTGTACAGATTTCAGCAGTGACTGCCATTGTTTGTTCCTTAATATCAAACCTCAAGCATTCCATCCCCTCATTCATGTTTTGAAATCAATTTTCTATTGATTAGGAAGGGAAAAAAATAGTGCTATTTATAAGTCTGCCCCAATTTTTTAACTACTGAAGTTTGTTCAACTGTTGCATACAGCTGCCAACTACATTTGTTCTGGCATAATTGAAATAAAATTAATTCATCTTCTCTTTCTCCTTATGCAGGATGAGCTGGCAGATACTGGCTCAATATACAAAGTTCAGGTAACTGGCCCACACAGTGAGCTAAAACAGCCATGGCACTTGGATTTACTGCATATGAAGCACACAGGCACAAAGGAAGAGATGTATTTAGCTTTTGACTGCTGGTTCAACCCGAAGGAAGACAAATGCGTGGAGCTGCCAGCTCTCTATGCAGATCAGGAGCCTTTGCCTGGTAAGCTATGTCCTTTTTTGTTACTGGGGTCAGGATCTGTCTCTGGAATGCTCTTTTGGGCTGAAAATACTGTGTGAAGATTTCCATAACAATTTGATATTTAGGAATGTGATGGTTTTGCACATGCATTTACCATGAAACAGAAATCATTGGTATGAGGATTATGAGAGATGCTCTAACTGCTGATACTAAACAGTATTTGGCTTCTTTCATGTTAGATGGTGTTCCAGTTTTAGCTCTTGATTATTTATTATCTCTTCAAATTAATGCTATGTCAGCTGAAGATGAGTACAAAATATCATCTACTGCATGATATTATTTGTCTCTTCCTATTCACAAAGAAATATATATGATCTAGAAACATAGTAAAGAAGGAGAGAATTGCAGACCCCCTACAAAACAAAGGTAGAATTTTTAAAATGCAGCACAATTAGTCAGCAAAGAGATATGCAAGGATTTCAATTACACTAGTGTTTATTAATGTCAATGAGAAATTTACAGCACAGTGAGTGATATTCTACAAAAATATACATTAAGTTGCATGTTTCTTTTCTCTTAGTAACACATGTGAATGGTATGAATCCAGAGGGATAATTAAGTGTTCTCCCAAGCACCCCCCACCCCTCCCCCTGGAACCACCAATTGTATACTGATAACTTGATCACCATACTTAGGGACAAGCTTCCCATTTATCCAGCTCATTAGAATAAAGAGGATTGATGGAGATAGTAAAGATCATATATTGAGGCTTTTAGTGCCAGTTAAGAGGTTTATTGCTAGAGGCTATAGTACAAAGAGTGTTCTGATTAAACGGAAACTAATAGAAAAAATGGAAGCAGCCCAGAAAAAGAAATAAAATAGACCACGTGGACTTTTGCAGACCATTCTCTAAGGAGAGTTTCTTAAATATTTTCTCCAACTCAAAGTTGAAACTTGAGAAAAAACAGTGAAGACCTTTTAAATTTCTGGTTTTGTGTGGGTTTGCAGAATTAAAAAAAAATAGTCACCCTGTGTTCATTTATTGAAAAAACATACAGTTTTAGGCTTTTGATCCATCAGATTCAAAAAAAATTGGATGTTGGATATAATATATGTTGGGTGTACAATCATGAATATAGTCATTCTAGACCTTATTAAAAGTCCCTATTTCCTTAATTTATTTAAGAAAAAATGGAAGAACTATAAATATGAAGAATTATTCTCTGAATTGAAACATTTTTTTTTAGTGCATAGAAAAAGTACAAAAATTTTTTTAAAAATTAAAATTCTAGAATACACCAGTCAAATTCTCTATTTTGTGAAGAACCAAATGGAGATACTGTCTGAAAGCATTATTCTGATGTGTAAAATAATTAATTATTGAGGTATATTAGAAAGTTGGGGTGTTTTTCTTGGAAAACTTCTGGGAAAAGATGTGTATATACTCTCCCTCAAAAATTAATCCATAGATGGGAGTATCTACCATTTCTCACAAACCTTTTTGTGGAGTCCAGTGATTTGCAACTAGAAGTGTTAATATCACTTTTATTCTTTGTGGTCCCAGTATGACTTCAGTCTAAAATTTGTTCTTTACTATATTCTGGTTTTATTCCTAGACACACACACAAGAAATTAATACAAAAATTATAACTAAAAAAATTAATATATATTTACTCTCCTATCTTTAATTTATGTTTTTTTTTTCCTTTTTAAATGAGAATTAAGTGATCACTTTCAGTTTTGCACTATGTTGGCTCACATCTGAAAGTGAATTGTTATAAATAGGATTGGGAAGAGACAAAGAATGACAAGGTTGAACAGAATACCTTATCTTAGTAGATTTTTGTTGTTGGGGTATGCTGTTCATACATAACACAATCAGAATGGTCCCAAAGTCAGCCTAAAAACTTTTACCCCATTTCCCAAAATCCCCTTTCTTTTATGACTCCTTTCATAGGGTCTACTTTGTATACTTTTATTTCACTTAAATGATGGAAAATTAATAGGAAATATTGCTGTGATTACATTGAGCTTTAAATTATGCATCAATAGATTCAGCAGATTCAGCTGAAGATACAGACTCAGCAGAAACTCTGTATACATTTCTAAGCTAAGCTCGTGATTCTGTATATTAATGATCCAAATATTAATGAGCAAAAGCAGTAACAATGTGAACACTGTGATTTCTAATCTACCCCCACAGGAGTGGTCAGACACATGGACCAAAATATTTAGATCCTATTCATACAAGTGGCCTTTTGACTTCAGGGAATCTGCTCATATGGCTCAGTTACATGGACAAGGCAACACTCTGGATGAATAACAGAAACTTGCTTTCACATCCTAACTCCCCTGAAAGCAAAAATGCCATTGGCTAAATGCTAACTAAAGTGTCACTTGGACAGCTCCTGTATTTTCAACCATCTGGAACTCCACAAAGATCAAGTCTGTAGCTGCACTGACTTTAATGCAGCTATGTTGTGTTTTACCTGACAATGTGTATTTAACTCCCTTGAAAAAAGGAATGAGATATGTTAAGGCCCCAGGCTGGGAAAACTCTTGGTTTACTTCTTATCATCAAACATGAGTGATACCGTCAATTATAAGATTTTTCCCAGCACTTAGTTTAAATTATTTAAAAAAAAAAAAATGTCTCTAGGGGAGACCCTGAAGCAAATAGTGCTGCAGTGAAATAAAGCTACTTTTAAGCAAACAAATTTTCTCAGACATCATCCTCAAGTAGTAAAAGGTAAAGAGAAACAAATACATTTCAAAAGTTTATTGAAATGAGCACACTTTTATTAGCAGATTTGTAAAGCCCTTATTATTTAATGAATCCTTTTACCTATTAATATTACAGTCAGTATACAATCCCACTCTTTAAAACCGTTAATCCCATTATGGGACCTTTTTATTTTAGAAATAGAAAGGAATAGCTATATAAGATGTCAAAATATTTGAATTCAGACCTTTTGATTATAACACTCAACATGAATAGCATCAACTTGTGAAAAGAGCTGTAAGAAAAGCTTAAAAATAAATATCCTCACAACACTTTTTTTTCCCTCCCTGTTTTCCTTTCACCTACGCATGAAACTAAATGACAGCTTTAACTTCTGGGTTCATTGAATCATTTTAAACATGCTAGAATTTTCTCATAATTATAATCTTTTTAAAGACTGTACAATTTGCTTAAATAGACCATTTCTATCTTGGAAAAACTTTGATGGAAGAAGAAAAATATCAGAAAAAAATATCAGATGCTTCCAGGATGCAAACTTAGATATACATGTATGCTATGATGTACATTAGACTGTTGCAGGCTTGAATAATATGTATTTATGTGCTTCTTGGATTGTACTGTCAGTTGTGAAACTGAAAGTGCTTCGTTTCTCCTCGATTTCATGTGTGTCTAAAGCACCAGTGCCCTCCTTTGCACACACAAGTTGCCTGGGAAAGCAGATGTTGTAGGGCCAGCCAACTTCCAGGAGGGACAAGAGGCAGAGAGAGGCTGGAAGATTTTCTCCAGCATGTAAATGTCACATGGTCTAGATGTTGTCTGTGTTTTACTGCTACAGTGATGAAGACTGTGGGAGTAAGGGCTGATAATTTGTGATAGTTGAAGTTAGCTCAGTACTTGTAAAATGCTGGATTTTAAGGCTGCTCAGTTCTTAAAAAAAAAAAAGTCTTCGTGTTTGTGATAAAAAAGGTTCAAGAGAAAATACAAATGGTTTTGGATACATTCATGGTACGTGTGTATTGCTCCTTACCTGCATCCCAAATGTGACTTTGCATTTTACAGGGGACAAAAATGTTGTCCTTATTAAAAATATTAGACAATCATGTTTTACAAACACATGTTGTTACAAGGCCACAGCTTTTATTCTTAGGCTGAAGAAATAATGCCTGCTGTTGGAAGCAGAGGAACATTTAGACCATCTGAGTTTAAACTCCTGAGTTCTAGTGTTTATCTCTAGAATGTATGGGAACCCATCAGAGGTGTTTTGTATAGAACCTACCTTTCCCTGCTGACTACATTAGGTTCTCAGTCCTAATATAGCCAGCAAAGTTAGATTCCTAAATTGACAGTACCAGCTCATTACACAAATGAGCCCAAATGAACACGTTCTACAAATGTTACTTATTAGTATAATCTGAATTAGAGCACGTGACACCAGAAGGAAAATAAAATCCATCCCCAAAAACGTTCTTATTTTGTCCTGGGTTCCTTGTTGCTAAAATCATGCAAATAACAATGAATATTGAGATTGTGACCTGCATCTGTTTAAATGTTTCCTTGTTCCTTGCTTGCATGATAAACTCAGGGGCTAAAATAAGTAATTTAAAAGTGAACATAGGAGATTTCCATGAAGTTTCTTTGGCATGAATTCAGTCTGGTCTCATCTGCATCACTTGTGACAAAAAGAGGCAAGGAAGTAGAAGCTTTGTACAGGAGACATTGGTGTCTCTTCTAATCTCTATACTATGACCACAGCTGAGAAAATCAGGAGTGCTTTCCTTTAAACTCAAAATTCACTTGTCTGACCTGGGTTTGTGGGCTATTATATCATTAATGGAAGATTCTCTGGAGAATGATACAAAATGTGAGGAGGCTTTTCTATTTATGTGTTAAAGCTGATGTTGAAAGAATTTTTAATTCATTATTTTTGTTTCCTATTAACATATTTTAACTTAAGATCGTTGTGATAGTATTATGGTCTAACTAGTGATAAATAAAAATAGAGGGAGGGAAAGCCAAAGTATTATCAGTAAATAGTCTTAGAAAGAAAAAACTTAGACTTTCTGAAGAGGATGTAAGTATGCCTTTTTTGTTAAAAAGGAATTTCCTACCTTAGAGGGAAGGGGACAGTACACAAGAGGTCCTGTTCCCCAAGCAGCAAGCAGTAGTGCTTATTTTCTGGGAGTGCTGTCAGAGCAGAGCAAATCTATATTCTGTAGGTTGCCATCCTGTTTTGCAGCAGGAATATTCTGGTTATGTATGTCACCAGGACTGAAGGGACCTGTACTCCTTGTTTGGAGGTTCAGTGTGGGACTTGAGTGAAATCTGCAATGGTTTCTACCAAGAATTGGTACATAATGCAGGTGTCAGGCAAGAGGACAAGGAGCGTTTTCTCCTGCTGACTTTTTCTGGTTTTTTATCTATTTTTTCTGAAGTTGTGGAATATGAAATCCATTTGCACACAGGAGACTTGAAGAAGGCAGGTGCCACTGGAGGGTTTTATCTTCGTATACGAGGAGAAAAAAGCGACTCAGGGAAGCGATGGCTTAACTCAAAAAACAGCCTCATCACTTTTTCTAGAGGGCAGGTAAAATAATGAGGAAAAATGTGACTGAATCTGTGAGTGTCTTTTTGTTAAAATTTATGTTTTTAGAAAACCTTTCATGGACAGAGTATCAAACATATGAATGTTTTTAATTCCATATAGTGAATTTCTCTATAGCTAGCATATGAATTTTTAAGCATCATTACTGTTGTGCTACAGTAAAACAGGTAAGCTGATGAAGTAATTTTGAGTTGGATTAAATGACCTCTAAGAGTTCTGTTTTAATATTCCAGACTTTTAAGGCCAGGGAGGCATCACTGCTTTATTAAAATATGCCTAACATTTCTGTAGGATAACTTGCATTTGTAACCACTCCATCTAAAGTAGTCTATGAACTTTTCTAGTTAACTTTCCTGAACACAGTCAGTGTTCCAAGACTTATTTTTTCATGTTTCAAAATTTTCCACCCACTTATTGCTTTTAAACATGGTAAACATGTTGCTTTTTGAGATTAAATGGCTTTTCCTAGAAGAGCAATTCCTTGAGAAGTTATTGGCATAAGAACAAAACTAAACAATAACTAAACCAAACTCCAAATCAAAAGGAACTATCTCTTTTAGATCAAAAGTACATGTCTAGCTGATACTTTATTAGACACTAGTGTTTAGAATTTCAGGTTGGAATTTTTTTTTGTTTTAGGGAAATCATGAAATCATTGTGAAGTACATAGAAATCTTCTTTTGGGGAGAATGGGACAGAGTATTTCCCTGTTGCCAGCTAGCCTAGAGTAGTTTCTTGTCTGGTGCAGAAAGCTAGAGAAATCTACTTGAAATGTGCTTCATTTATTCTTTACACATACCTGTGTTTATTTTATCTGCTTTTCTTACTCTTTTTAAAGATTCTAGAAGATACAAGAAACTCAGATCTTAGTCATTATGTCCTCTGTATTTTCTTTCTCCATTGTGGAAGAGAATATGCATGCCCAATATCATGCTCATCAAAAACTGATCAAACTAGTAGCTCAAACTCCACAAGATAAATCTGAAAATAATGACAGGGTAGTAGAGCTCATCTTGCTTTAAGGAGTAATGCAGGAAGTTGTATAGATTAGTCTTTTTGATGATGATAGATAATAGTCCTATTTAGTGTGTCTTAAGGATAGTGTCTTAGAGAAATCTGAACAGCAAGGCTGCCTGCTACAATGGATAAGGCATCAGTACGGACCAGAAGAGGGACAGATTCCTGTTTCTTTCATGTCCTTTTAAAAAATTCTTTATTTTTTCAGAATGTGTTACATTTTTGCTGAGGATAAGAATTCCAGGGAAAAATGTGAAACAGTAGCACTTGACTTCTGTGAATACTCACTCCTGTGGACTCATCTGCAAATTCATAAGGATTTTTTCTGTATAATCCAGATTCTGTGTCAGTTTTTGAACAGGCTTGTTCAGGACGCTAAATCCTTGCTCTGAAATTCTAAAGGGCTTTTCTATATCCTGGGCTATAACACCCTAATCTTCTTCTTATGGAAAAGATTTCGAGTAACAGCTCCTTGGGTGTTCACTCTGTTGCAGTTCTCTTTACTCCAATTTACCCTCAAAAGACTAACTCTCTGTTCTTAGTCATTGCTATTTTTTTCTAGATGATTCTTTTGATCAATATTATTCTCACAGACACTGAAATTTTGGAACTGTGCAACTATGGGAACAATGCAAGGGTTTTATTATTTTTTTTCAAACCCACAAATTAGTCCTCAGCTGTTATATTCAAACTTGCATTTTTAACCCAACTTCCCAAGACAACTGCTTCCCTGTTCAACAGAATAACTCATGAAGTCACATGAAATAAAAGTCTTAGCTGAAAAATCTAATTTCACAGCTGGTTTCCCAAAAGATTGAATTAATCCATTCATAAGTACTGTGTTTCCAAACCTCACTTCTTCAAGCCCAGTTAAAAAAAGCCAACAAATATGCATTTTAAGCAACATGTGTTCCCAGTGTCAGTGCACATACTTATGTGAGCCTTCCCAGAGGTTGTGAAGATGACTGCTCAAAGAAGTAGATGAGCATATATAGGCAAGAAGGTGAATAAACTATAAAGATTTACAGCACGGAAAAAATGAAAGACTCCATGAAGTCTATTGATCATTCAAGTCTGTTGCATGTAGAAAATTTGACCTATTATAGACATGATTTGACCGATTATAGACATGATTTGACCTATTATAGACATGATTTATAGAAATCCTAGTCCCAAAAGCACAGTGGTTGAAATATTTACAGATACCATTCACTTAATTCCCATTTACACTCCTCATTCCCACAAAACTAATTGTCAATTTTAGTGAAAATGAAATTGCTCCAGATTTTCAGAATTTTTAGGCATTTATTATTTATCAGTTTCGTTGCAAGTTAGGTTCTGGACCAAAGTAACTTTTAAGACACTAATAATTGATCTGATCTGTTTATTTCAGTCCATGAAGATATGAGAAATGAGAACTTTATTGGTAGTGTGTGTATCCAATGTTTCCAAAATTACTTCCTACTAAATACAGAGGCATTCTGAAATTCATAATTCATAATATTAACTGGATAAGAAAAGATGTATGTAGTATGTAATATTTAATTCTGAAATCAAAGACAATGAAATGGCACAGAGATAAATTTGCTTCATTGAGATACAAAACAATGACCAGATACACAAGGCTAAACTGATAAATACTCAAAACCAAATCCCTATTAAGTTTAACTAAAATATAATTTTGATTATTTTCATACTGCAGGTGGATATTTTCAAAATCAAATCAGTATACCTTGGCAAATTGAATCAAATTCTTGTTGGATTTAAAAGTCTAAGAAAAGGTCGGTAATTTTTTCAGTTAATATAAGGTAATAATAATAATATAGATTATTAGATTTAGGTGATCCTAGTACTTGAGAAATGTCTGAAACTTAACATAAAAGAGTTTTTTCTAAAATACTAGAAAATGTGAAATTGCTTTCCATTTTCTGCTGTTCATTATTTCTGTTGGATTATACATGTCAAGTATCCAGATCCAGCGTGGTTTTTCTAAAATGTGCAAGGGATTCCCAGGAAATGCTGTAACAATGTAAATGGTAAAATTATATATAAACTTTTCCCCATAGAAATTTCTATAGCTGATGTTTTCCAGGAAGCAATAGGAAATCATGCTTTTGAAACTTTTGTACATTTTCTGTTACTGTATATTCTAAGATGATGGATAAGTAAAAAAAAAAAAAAGTATTTTCAGGACTACATGCTTCTAGGTAAAGATAAGAACATAAAATCAGTTCATTAGATTGGGAAGTGGAACACAGAAGAAAGGCTGTTCTGACCTCACAGCTTCTTTCCTTCTAATCCATGAAAAATATTTTTTTAAGGGATCATGCATATGTGAGGTTGACTGGCAGATAAAAAGGCTGTATTCCTGCAGCATTTTTTTTTCATTGTGACTCCAAAGCAAGTATTGTAGCTAAAAACCCAAATTGCTTATTTCTTGCAAATAAATACCAACAGCATATCCTGAATTGGTATTTTTTTCAAACCTTTGGCTACAATTTTGGCCCATTGTTTTTTTAAAGGCAATAGAACAGAGATTTTGCAGATATTTTACTCCTGCAGATAATGTTGATAATGGAAATGATTGTTCCAGAGTAAGATAAGCTGTATCTCTTGTTCTTTCTACTTTTCTAAAAAACCCTGAGATTACAAAATCACTCTGTAGGATAAACTCAGACTCAGAAAAACAGGCTGGAAGACTATTTCCTAGATGGTAACATTAAAATGAACAATCAAACTTTCATTCACTTCAGCAAGACTGGGAGTGTAACCAAGTTTACCAAGACTCAGAGATCTGACTCTAAAAATGCTTTGTTTCCAAAGAATCATGGTCTCAATCAAGATAAAACTAGCTGAAGTTTGTTCCTTATTATATAGAATGGAACCTCACCAGAAAGAAAGCTGTGTGTTGAGTGGATTTTCTCATGGCTAATGTCATAGAAATCCTGATCCTTTTTCTGTTAGGACATTGATAATATAATTTCCTATTGGGGTCTTGTGTCTAGATATTGCATACAGAAGCCTTTCCATGCTTTGAGATATAATAGATCATTACAGCAAATCTATCCCTACATTTAATTTCACAAGGTCTGTAAAAACACTGAATAGTTTTGTGGAACAGACAGAAACACATACAAACAAATATATTTTCAGAAGTTTTATTTCCTTAAGAACTCTGTCAAAAGAAAACCTGTTATTGATTTGATGAAGCTAGAAACTTATTACTGCACACACAGAATATTTTGTTGCTTAACAGGTATAAATTACTAATGTCCTGTTTATTTTCAATCAGATGAGTGGTTTTTGGAAAAGATTGTTGTAAGAGAAGTCTTCTACCCTTTTTCTGCACATGTTTTTTTTCACAATGGTTGGATCAATAAACGCTCCAAGGAAGATTTTGTAGAAGTGGCAATTCCGCTCAAAGGTAACACAAGCAGAAGTGTCCTTCGTTTCCATGAATCACTGCTGCATGGCACAGCAGATCACAGCTGGTGTAAGGTTACTTCACACAGAAGGAACAAATTAGCACTGGTACCCTGATGGTGAGGGGCAAGGGCCTGGACCAGGGTGAATCATGCCTCCTGTAAAAAAAGAGGAAGAAATTATGCCTGGGATGGAGAAACTGGAAATGGCAGTATTGAAAGATTCTCCTCTGGCAGGACATTTCCTGTCCTTGGAACAATACAAAGAAAATAAGCATGGCCTCTGCATGTGACATGGATCCAGGAAGCCACTGGCCTGGTTTTCTACCCCTCCACAGGACTAGGATGAGTAATGAGGGGTTTGCAGCTTCATTGCCTGTGCTAGAGCCGGCACTATCAATATAATCTTGTGGTTTATACTGCCTTATAACAGACATGGGCTCTAAACACAGGTTTGTTTTTACTGCAG
Source organism: Notiomystis cincta (assembly GCA_013398075.1). Lineage (NCBI taxonomy): Eukaryota > Metazoa > Chordata > Aves > Passeriformes > Notiomystidae > Notiomystis > Notiomystis cincta. Next base: position 80,468 of record VZRX01011811.1, read on the forward strand.
AAACATCTGTGACATCTCTTCCCACGAAAAACTTAGATACGAAAAGTAGAGGGCAATGGCAAACATGGGTGCACTGCACACAAGTACCAGAAGAAGTTCCTAACATTCAAGTTGTTGCATTTGGAAGAAAAGGAAAATCCCCTGCACAGAAGGTTCAAAATCTGAGTGATACTCCCTTTTTGGTTGGTTTCTTTTCTATTTCATACAAGAAGTCTCATCAAATAGTTTCAGTAAAATAAGAATTGTAGCCAATATGTATGACATTATGTGGACTGGTTTGTTATTTGTCAGAGTTTATACGTCTATGTTGTAAATAAACACAGCTTGGAGAAATTCTCACTTTTGGGCCAAAACATATCATTTAGGAAAACTCCCTTGAGGAAATGCCAAATTTGATGTAAACAACCTCATTGACTTTGAATTAAGACTTGGTCTTAACAGCACAACAATCAATAATAAAGCTGTTCCCTACTTCCTTTACATTCTCCTTCTCAAACCTCTGCATATCTGTTTGCTCTACTTAGAAGCTGTGTGTCTTTATAGTGAACTTGCACCTGGGCAAATATAAATTCTGTAGATTATATACAAAGTTCATGGCAGCTTCTGAATAGTTGTACAGAACCTGGGCTACCCCTTTCACAAGGTTTTTATTCTTAAATATGGGGAAAAAGCTTCTTTACACATCTTTTGCAAAATGGCAATGTAAACATCACTTGTTTAACTTTTGCAAGAGGAAAAGCTACAAGCAGTATTGTATGATAGATAGGACTTGCAGATAATAGCCATCCTTTCTTTTGAGCACTGGAATAACTGAAAACAGAACAAACAGTCAGGAATAAGAATCATCATGAGTTCAAAATTTCAGTTCAGGCTTGAGAATAAAGGTTTGGTAGAGAGACTGTAAATATGAAAGCAAGGAGAAAAGAACTGGCCTTGAAAATACAAAATTCAGTTATACGTTTCCTTCCTTTTGTTGTGTTGGCCTATGCTCTGCAACCAAGTCTCTCAGTAAAAATTAGACATAATTTATGGTACAAATGTGAGTCCAAATTAACTTGCACTCTTAGTAGCACTTCCTCACCCTAACACTAACCTCATTGGCTAATGTTTTAACCTGTTGTATTTATCCTTTTGTTGGGTTTAAAGTATGTCATGTAAACTGTTGCATACAACATATAGTTAATTATAATTTTTTTTTTTCTAACAGTTGAACTTTGGTGATATTGGAGATATAACAAAAGTCTCCTTTGTATTATGTGGTCCATCCTTGAGAAGAGGAATTAAACTTCACAAGGTATTCCAAATACACCACATATAAACTTGCAGTATTTTTCAACCTAGCAGTAAACAACTTTTGTTGAGAGACAGATGGTTGGCTTTGCTTTGAGACACACTAGCAAAATCTTTTTTCTCAGTTACCTGGTACCTACAAATGACTGCCTGCAGCTTGCAGATCTCTTTGTGGGCAGCTTGACCTCGTTTGGCACCTGCTGAAGTGCATATTGCTATAGCTCTTTTCTGGTGTTTGAAGAGTTTGCTCTGCACAGTTCATCGTGACGTGGAAGGCTGTGTTTTCTGCTGATGCTAGGAAATGTTCATTCCTGCATGGAAATACTGGCAGTCCCCAGACTCAGAGCAACCTACCTGTGGAAGGCAATTAGGATAATACTCAGTATCTGTTCTTTGCAATATGGCCATCAGTGGGCCTTAAACCTCTGATTGTAGTTTAATACGTCTTTAAGAATTCTCATAAAAAGGAAAGGAGAAAGGACTTAATGCTGTCAATCTTAAAATAGAATTAGAATTTAAAAGTATACTTAAACTTGAAGGTTAATTCAAGGAAAAATTGTGTCAATGACCTCTGACTATAGGCAAGGGCATAAAACCCCATTGTGGACATAGCACTGAATTAATCTGAAGTCAGTAGAAGAATGCTTTCCTGAACTGAGCCACAGAGTCCCTTAACCCTGCTCTGGATTTGAAAGATCAAGGCGATTCCTTCAATGCATAAAGACTCCAGAAACAATTCTGATGGGAAATCCTGGAGACAGCTATATTCCAGACTAAAATGTGAATGGGCTTGTGGTATTCAAAGGAACACTGAATTTATGAGCTCCTCTGAGAATAGAGGAGGAGTTTATCTTACTTATGTTTTCTCCCCAAATGTGTTCTGTGTCAGTTAATTATGTAGTCTCAGTTTAGGCTATAAAAATGGAAAGAATAGGTAAGCAAAGCAAATTTCTCATTTTAAATATGCATCTCCAGGCTATTTTATAAAGCATTCCAAAAATATATTGACACTGCATTTAATATATCCAGTATTTAATATAAGATTTCAGCCTCCAAACCTGGTGGCTCAAAATATGGCAGAAAATTCATAAATATTTGCTTTCTGCTTTCTTTTCTAAAACAACCCTATGTAACTGGCTAAGTGATTTTTGTCCATACTTTCAAATACTTCACAATTTATTTAGTAATTAGTTTATTAGTAGCCATAAATTTTTATAATCTACAAGAAGTCAGTAGGTTGCTATAGACCTAGGTAGTCTCTTGTAATGGTATGCACGTGCAACACACAGCATAAGCCACAATAGCATATATTGGTTTTGCCACTAATATAATAGCTTATAACTCTTATAATAACTAATACTAATTTATTAGTCTATTTAGAAATTAGTTAGTCATGGAAGCATAATCTAAAATGTAACAAGTTGGTCTCCCTCTAACAGGACTCTTAAAGTGTAGTAAAAAATAAAGATGTATAGAACCAGAAAAATTTCAGGCAGAAGTCAGGATGGGTAAGCTCACTATGAATCAGTGGTCAAACCTAGCCCCAACTAAATAAAATTCCCTTTGTTGATTTCTTTTTAAGTGAAAGAAGTAATATCCAAAGTTCTAGAAATTTCTCAGAAACACAGAAACTGTAAAAAGGAGATAAAATCCCTACATTCATTTTGATATTTACAGAGTTCTTCCAAGATCAGAGTTTTTCCTGTTATCTCCTACAGTTTTCTGCAAAATTATGTAGTGAATTATATAACCTCACCTAAAATTTATGTATTTTCCGTAACTTTTGAAGATATATGTACTATAGAATGAGTAGCTTTCTCTTGCTCTAAAAATATTTTCTGGCCCTCTCCCAAATAGAGTACAAAACCATTTTCTACCTTTGTTTAGAATATAGAAACACTATGATTTGAGGATGAAGTTCACACTTAGATGAAATCTTAGAAATAGCAAGAATTTGTCAGATATGTTTTATTTTATGGCCAAAGTCTGCATAAATTTGCACACCTCATTTTTATGAGTCCAGTTTCTGCAGGCTATCTGCCTGCATATGCAGGTAATCCTTAGTGCAAATTTAAGAGAGATAGGAGTTTGTGATATGTATTGATATTTTGTTAGGGTTGTAGATATTGCTAGAAGTTAGGGGGAATATTTTTGTATCAGAAGAAGTTATACATTTAGTGTAAGAAAATTTTCTTATTGCAAGTGCAAAAAATAGGTAAACAATGGGCTGCAACAATTTAGTACTATATAAATGAAACTACCTTTTATTCAGGTAATTAATGGTTTGATTCTGGAAATGGTCATGAAGTATTGTTTACTTTCATCTGGAAGCCCTGTGACTGATCCTGTAAAGTATTGGACAAGAATGAATAAGCAGTAATGGAAAATGTTAGGTCATTGCATTTCTAAGAACTCAAGGGCAAAACAGTCTGACAAACTTTGTGAGTGGAACTGTCAAATTCCCAAGAATTTCATTTATCTCATTCAATAATATAAATATCTATACATCTCAAAGCTTGCGGTTGAAATCTGTGTAAGGAAACCTGTACTCAGGATTTCCAAACACTATATATGTATTCTTTACAATGAACAAAAAGTTTTGCTGTTGCAGCTGCTGTCAGTACTGGAAAGAAGTGACCACGATAATTTTGGAAATCCCTGCCTAAGAATTTCAATTACTGACTGTCCTGATGAAATTTTGTTTCTTTGTGTTTCCTTTTGTTTTGTTTTAAATATCTTAGATATACTATTTCTATACAAAGAGCTTCTAAATACTGAAGAGACCATTTCTGCAAACTTGCAGTCATTAACTATTTATGAGGTTCGTTATTGCATGTAATAGTTACCAGAAATGTTTCTGCACATACTTGATAGATTTTTATTCTGTGTTTTATAACCTGACCTAGGATAGAGTGCATGAACTGAGTTGACCTCCTGTGAATCTGATTTCACATTGACCCTCTCAGCTGGGATATGTGAGCTCCTAAGGCTGTGTTTCCTCAGCTGGTTTGGAGGTTTTAAGTCCACTTGGAACCTAATTTCTTCACTCTCCAATAAATATTTAAAGCCAAGTGGAATGAAGCTGGACCTAAGCTTCTGCATTCTATTGAAATTCATCCTTCAAATAACTTATTTCCATGGGCAGCCTCAAAAGCCACTGGACACCTAATTCCTGCCAACTTTGAAAATCCTACCTGAGATACAGCAAGATTCATTTAAATAAATAAAAAGTAGCAAAGCAAGTGTTTTTGCAAAATGGGCATATGCCATTAAGATTGATGTAACTGTATTCATCCATTTGACACTCTGAAATTGCAAGCACATGCAGGTCAATTTAAGCTGTATCTTTCATTGGTTCTTTACAAATGGGTCCTATGCTCGTGTTGATATGCAATGAAGAATACACCTATAAACATCAGGCTGCAGAATTAGCAGCTGGCAGAAGCTGCTGTAACTGTTATGCAGAATCAGGCAGCTGTTACAAAGTGTTTGCAGGAGTTAGCAAAAGGAAGAGACGTCAGTTTCTATCGGGATGGAAATAGGAAATTAAATAATTCAAATCAATGAATTTCTTTCTCTGCTTCTGCCTGCAGCTTCAGCTAAAAGATCTGGACAGTAAACAAGAGTTGGGCTTTCACACTGAAGCCCCATGTCTGTTTGGAGAAGATGGATCTGAGAGTGTGACAGAGCTTGCTGCAGTCAGGCCAGACCAGCCACCACTCAGGGGTATGCTGTTGAAATGAAAAATAAATAAATACATGAGCAAATGCACACACACAGAGAATTGTAAACTGACTAATAGCACAAACACAAGGGACAAGATTGCAAAGCACTTTATATATATTAATAACCACTCAAAATTACTTTAAAATATTCATTTAATGAGCTATGGGGTCTCTATATGTATCTAGTTAAAGCATTTTCTTCTGTTTTAAAACAACTGACATGTATTGTTTTCACTAGACTAAATACCAGCTTAAAAGTCTGAAAAATGCTGAAGCCCAGTTAGTATATTTTAATTGCAATTTTCAGAAAATGACTGATTTACACTTAATGAGGGACTAAATCACAGATTAAAAAAAGGCAGGTGCAAAGTGATAATGACATGAATCACAAAGAGAAAATGCAGGGTTTTTTAGGTTTTCTTCAAGCCTCATTTCTGCTCCTGAAGCCATATTTCATTTCATCATTGTATTTAAAATATGATAACATCTTCCTTTGTTCGGATTACATTTTATAAAATATGTAGAGAATTCTCATTCATTATAGTCTATGAACAGAAGCCTTAGTTAAAATATTTAAAACTTTTTGCATGTAAAATCTAACTGGAAGCTAGACTGCAAATGGAAGTATATCTTAAGAGCCTGTTGTAACATTTAATTCTTCACAGAACCCATTAAAAATCCTCTGTCATGCTGCCTCAAGGAATATGTACTATATAACTCATCAGACAAAAGTCATGGCAAGCCATCCTTTGTTGTGAAGAATAACAATGTATATTTGTACAAGTAGCTGGGCCATTTCTGCAGAACATATTAAATGATGTTTGCTATAATTCTCAAAATATGAGATTAAAATACAATTCAGCTGATCCAGACCAAAAAGTGGTTTTCATCATCTGTTACATCTTTGTTTTTTTCCTTGGTAAAATGTTAGAGTTGATAAATCCCAACTCAATTTAAGAGCTATAATTTCTACAAGAACTCCTGCTTTTTTCACAAGGCATGATAAAATCAGTGTAAGTCTTTCAGGTGATTTCAGAATCCAGAAGTAGGACATTTTCTCCTTCTGTAATGCAAGCATGGATTGTTCCATTGATTCATAAAGGACATTTCATCTCTAATGCTGTAGTGTGTGCTATGAGATAGCTAGCAATCTATATGAAACTCAGAAAATTGATGTCAATTCCCATAACTTAATTCCTTGGTCTTGAAATTAATCTTGTACCTAAAATATATTGGTTTATAATGTTTGATAATTATATTGCTAATAATCAGATTTGGTAATGTCTTGTGTCACTGATTTTTCATGGCAGAAGTCCTTTACTCGATCAATGTCCATACAGGAGCACTGCCTGCATCAGGAACTGATGCAGATGTATTTATCACAGTATTTGGAGAATGGGGAGATTCCTGCAAAAGGAGACTAGGGCACTCACATTTTGAAAGAGGGCAGGTTAGTACTGAGTCACCTTCCTTACATGTTTGTTTAACATATTTAATTTTATTGTTTTCTAATACCATATTTCTTTCCAATTATGAAATATCAGCATGGATGTTACACTCTGGTAACCTGTGGAAAGAATGTGTTGTTTACTAAGTATAGGTATCTTACCTGAATTGAGATTACAGTTTAAGAATCAATAAATGTAAAATCCACAAACCATCAGTAAATGTTCTTATAATCCAGAACTGCATCCAATGATATATAAAATTCTATGGTTTAATTTTCACCTATTTGTGAAGCTATTATAGAAATAACAGGGCTGTTTCCTGTGACTGCTACTTTAGAATATTGGGTTTTTTTAATCTGTCCAGATAGAGCTGAAAGAAAGATTTAAAATGTGTTAGCTACTATATGCTAATTAATCCATTTATCTGTACAATTGCAAACGGGTAAAGCTGCTTGTAAACATAATTGTCTGCTCAAGATAAATCCTAGGAGAGATTTTCTGGTCAACTTTTGCTTATTACCATTTTAATGATTATATCTATACAGCATGTTCACACATACCCTGACCTCAGACCACTGGATCCTGTACAATAAGGCAGAATTCTCTCTATGTTTTCATACTGTTTCTTATGCTTGCTCATGCCTGTGGTGCCATAACTTTCCTACACAACCTGTTCCTCTGCTTTCCTAGCCTTGCACTTAACAACTCTTCCTTCACTAGATTTATTATGGCAAAATATTTTCTGGAGCTTAGAAACTTAGAAACCAGCCACACCGTTGTGTTCCAGAATCACTGATACTTTTTCTCCCATGAATTTGTATAAATTCTTCTATAGACATGTGATAATCATCCATGGTCTTCTGTGGCAGTATAATTGCACTTGATCTGCTACTTGTGTAAAGCTAAACCTTCACATACTAGTTCAGTCTCATTCCACAACTTTTATTTGAAGACACAGTGAATGTTTTCTTTCATGTCACCTTCTCTTTGCTTCTCCTGTGCTATATAGACCTCCACCCTCTGTGCACTTGTATTGCTGTGTTGTTCCTTGCAAAGAATGTTTCTTTAATCTTCCTACCTAGATCTTCTACATGCTTTTCTGACTCTTCAATTTTTTTTTTAAGATGCCATTTTTTTCAGAATCCTGCTGAAAACTGTGCTATAACAATATAGGAAGAGCTTTATGATGTTGATTGTCTGGATGATATAATTAAAAATACAGATTAATCCTCACCATTTTTGAGGGCAAATGTTTATGGACAATTAGAAGGGTTAATCAAAGGTGTAAAGGCACACAGACAGTGACATAATCTGGAAAAGAAATCTAAAAAGAAAAAAATTGCCATGGCATTTCATACTGGATGTTAATAGACATTCAGTGATGTGGCTGTTAGTGTTAAAGGAATCAGAGCCACTACAGCAGAGCAGCAGTTGAGCAGCAGAGGGCTGAGTGTCTTCCCAAGCAGTTCCTTTGTTTTCAAGGAGCAGATTTTGTGCTGTAGACACTGAAAGCATTCTTCAGCTTAGGTATTTTGCATGTTCACATTCTTCATTGTTCAATAGGTTCCTGGGAAAGGGTTAAGCAGTGGGATGGCAAAATGTTCTGACCATACTGAGCTATTTAAGGTAATAAATATTAAAGCTGGTGGCAGAGATTGCAGAAGAACCTCATACGGAGTAAATGGGTAATAAAATGGCAGATTAAATTCTTTGTAGCTAAATGAAAAGCAGTGTCTGTGATGGGGAATAACCCCTTAAATTTGCATGCAAAATGATGGGCTCTGAATGTCATCTCAGTAGAAGCAAAACAAAAGTAAAACAGAACAAATAAAACGTTTAGAAATTATTTAAAAAAAGAAAAAAAAAAAAGAACACAAAACTAGCCACTTCAAGGCAGAAAACAGAGTCATGCCTCCAAAGATGTTCTCTGGTGGAGATGCATAATAGATGCTGTGTTTTTTTCTGATTCACTTGTCTTAAAAAGTGCAAGAAGAATGTCAAGTGATATGAAATATCTTCCATACAAAGAGCAGTGAAGCAAACAAGTACGTTTGGTCTGGAAAAGAGATGATGAGAGGGAAGGTGAGGGAGATAAGAAATATAAAATGGCATAGAGAAAATGAATATTTCTATTTCTTCATGAAATACAAGAGCTCAAGAGCATTCAATGTAATGTGCAGGTGGCAGATTCAAAACAAAAGGAGGTGGCTTTTTGCTCAATGTGTAATTAATACATTTTACTCTCTGGCACAAGATGTTGCAGATGGTAAAAGACATATTGGTGCAAAAAGCCATTGCACATTGTCATGGAAGACAACTTTCCACTGAGGCTGTTAAGTGAAAAGACATAATCTCTGGCTCAGGCAATCTCTGAACCACAAATTGCAAAAGGCTGAGAGACTTTATATTCAAGAAGCATCTCTATATATTTGCCCTGTTTTTCAACTCTTCCCAAGAAATCTGTTACTGGTAGTGTTGGCAACACTATACTGGACTAGATGGATCTGCAATTTAAAATACTACTACCAGTCTTACATTTTTTACATGGAAGTACATCAATAAAAAAGTTGGAATCGAGTTTTAGTGAGAGTTTCTAAGAATAGAAGGTGAAAGGAAGGGATGTAAAGGGCAAGCTGTCTTGAGAGACAAGATTATGTCAGCAATATCCCTGAAAAATGTGGAATGGACAGGCAAAGAAAACAAAGTTAAGGAAACTACAAAAAACCCAGCATCTCTCTTGACTGATAAAGAACGTGAATATAAGGAAAAGCTAGGAAGACACAAAATTTCAACAAAGTGTAAGGAAACAGAGTACAATGGGTTTGCAAAACAGTTTAAATAAAGCCCTTTTGGCTTTCATTAATACTACTTCTAGTAGTGTGTTTAATGGAGTTCCAAATGTCTTTATACTGAAAGGAAAAAAAGAAATGTAATGACATCAACCAGAAGTACATTCTTACTAATGCTGAGGGAGTAGGCAATTTAGTGTATTATTATGAGAATTCATTGATAACAATGGGTGATTATGACCACTGTTGTCTAATGAATGTTAATTATTATCACAAAGAATGAAACTAATGATAGGTCCCTTTCTCAATTAGAGTTAGCTGTGAAGGAACATGAATATTAGCAATACAGGCTATTTCCTCTAAGTCAAAGGTCGTGTAGACTGACAGGAAAATTATATTTGGCATGAAACTACAAAGAATAAAATTAAAAAGCAATGAGTGCTCCCGAAAAGTTATTTGCAAGATGTTCTTCCCAGTTAGATCTTATTTTGGGCTACATGTACTTACACGCAGGGGTATAACTTGCCATGGTAACTGTTTGAGGATATCGTGGATATAACAAGGTATGAATGCTGGAAGTCCTAAGGCTGTGATAGGAATAATAACTTGGATGTTTTCTCTTTCTGATCACATTGTGCAGAATAATCTGACACAGACAGGAGAATGGACCAGATGACATAATTCGTTCTAGAAATCATCTCTTCCTTCACTGCTTTCTGGTCCTCATGCTTTTTCCTGCCTGGTGGCAAATTGGCTGGCAACAAATAAAAATTATAGCGTCTGTTTCTACTATCCATCTGGGGTTTTTTTAATGTCACCCACACACATGCCCATGTATCTCCCCACCCACTTATATTATCTTGCACAGAACACATTCATTCTCTCACTCACATAATTTATTCATCCCAACATGCACTAGTGCAGTTGCCATTTAGCTTTTGTTTACTGGTAGCCGTAGCAATATTTAAACAGATGTCTATTTACATCCGAGGAGCACATCAATTCTTGCCTGTATGCGTGCACAGCCTTAGTTATAGTTTCTAGTGTCAGTATCTTCCTTTGTTTGCAGAGTCATCAACAGTATTTCTGTTCAGAGTTGAATAATACGACATTTCCTATTTGAATAATAGGGTGTCTTAGAATGTAAAATACTTGGAAATGTTTAAAAATAAAATGCCTTATCTAAACAGAAATTTAAGTTACCAGGTCTATCCTGATTCTTGAAGAACTCCCTTTGTTTAATTTATGAGGGATTAATTCAACTTCAATTTTCATGAGATTTCTCTAGGTTTTTTGATCAGAGGTTTCTTTCTACCTGAACCAAGGGGATGATTTCTGTAATATAACCTGAGCTGCAGTTATCATGAAGAAGGAAAAAATATATGTATTCAAGGATTGTTTCTGAACTGGTTCTCCAAATATGAATGTCAGCCTATAACATCTTTCCTTATTCTCAGAAAAAGAAACCTCAGCATTGAAAGGAGTATGGAATGTCTTCCCAAATGCCAGCTTCTCAAAGACAGAAGATAAGATACATGGTCTAATCAGTTTGCTGTTCTTTTTGCCTCCATCTTCTCAGGCTTGTACCTCTGAAATGAGAGCAGTAGACCTTGGACAGTTAAGTCAAGTTCTTGTTGAGCACCATAATGTGGGTTATGGAGCCGGATGGTACCTGGACCAGATTGTCATCCATGAATCAGGCAGGACTGATGAACAATATGTATTTCTTTGCCAGCAATGGTTAGACAGTGGAGTTGGTGACGCACAGATGGAACGAACCTTGAAACTTCTTGGAAAAGTCAGGAATGGAATGTTGACAGGAAAGATTTATGGTAAGGTCCAAAACCCTCAAAACTCCTTCCAGCTTTTGTTTAAATTGCAATCCATAATAATTTTTTTTTGTTATTTTTAAGGCTAAAACCAAACTACAGAAATAGTATAGTTTGAATGTGAACTTCCTCTCACACACCAATTGTCTCTCCAAACTCTTTCCTGAGATGGTAAATACAATTACAATGCTCAGGGAAGAAAAACTAGAGCATAAGGGAGATATTAAGCGAGAGAGGCAATGAAGGTACTATGATTTTAGTTGAGGCTAGAAAAAAAGCTGAAGCAAAAAAGAAGTAGGTTGTTCCATATGGCATTCAATGCAGAGCAGAAGGCTCCTGCAACAGTGATGAAATCACAAGAAGAGATACAAAAACTCTTTTAGCAGAATGAGATTTTCCCTTATGTTCATATATTTGCAAAAAGCATTTGCTTTTATTTGCAGTTTTCTTTTTTACTTATATCAATGGCACAAGTTCTTGCAAACAGTTAGTTGACCTGAACTCAATATTCTATTGAAATTGTTTAATTAACAAACAACTGAAACTCAGAAACAACTTAGGCACTGAAAACATGCTTTGCCAGGATACTGAATTTTTTAGCTCTCTCGTGTCTTTTTTGAAGAGGTGTAAAATGCTGGTTTGGGTCCATTTATGAAAACTGAATCAGAACTGATAGACCAAGCTATGTAAAGTTTAACTAATCTGAAGGTGTGAATTTGCATTCTGCATCAGCCATTTTGTAAACCGATCTCTATTAACTTCCCTGCTCCTGCATATTTCCTTTTTTGTTCAAAGAATTTTATATTATACATAATTAGAGACAAAACTCCTAGATAATATCCTCATATTTAGCCATCTATAGTTAGTCCACTAGGGAATATCTCATATAATCTAACAAAATAGAAATAATGTTACTGACACAACAGAAGAACAGAAAACCATGGAAATACAAGCATAGTACAAGCAGCTAGAGTAGTGACAATTTCAGAACAAGAAATAGCTGTCTTTCACCACTGCAAGTATCCTGGGTCTCTATGAAGTAGATTCCATAGGTGTCCTACATAAGCCACAGAGCGAGGCAGGTGTCTCCTGAGGGTAATTCAGAGCAGAAGCCTAAGGTTGGTCAAAGTCTCTCACATCTTTCTTCACTGATAATATGAAAAGTGAGAGAAATCTTGCATCCTTGTTTATGCACCTTGGTTAATGTCTGAATATAGCTGTGTAAAAACAATTTCCTTCCTTGGTTTCCTACACATACATAGTCCTCAAAAATCTTGAGTACAGACTTTCTAATAATTTCATGTCTATGGTTATTAATACTCAGTGCTGTATCTATTGAAAATAATTTTTGGTCTGGTTGTATAATAAATCCAGAAATAATATGACAAGTAAGCAGAGAGCCTATGAGGAATGGATAAAGAAAAGACAAATCAGCAAAGATCAATATACCTTAGGGGTCAGAAACTACATGGATACAATGGAACTTATATTAAATTGTATTAACTTGTACTAAGTTTCAAGATAAATCAGATTTTATAAAAGAAGTAAAACAAATAGTAAAGGTTCTTCAACCACTTACTTATGAAAAGAACCTTCAAAGATGAGTAACTATTCAGGAACCATGGAGTTCAGACTGAAGATCATGTAGTTAAAATGTCTAAACAAATAGAATATCTTTTCTCTCTTTTCATTAAGGAACCATAATGTTGGCCCGGGAAGCAAAAGCACAGTTACTAAAGGGAATGAGCTTATTGGAAATCAGCAAATCTGAAGCACAAATAGAACTTTGAGTTCCCTTTACTCAGTAACAACCACAGTAGTTGTTTGTCCACTGAAGGAAAAAAATACTGAAGGAATTGGGAAATGAAGATTTAATAGCAAGGATTTAAAACAATTTTATGAAGACTTAACATTAGCAAACATAATGCTACCATGTAAAAAAATAGAGAACATAATGTAGGTGAATATAGACCTAGTAATTGTTCACATGAAAACCTTTATAGCACACTTTTGAAGAAAAGAATAGTTGAGACAATAGAGGCATGTAGGAAATGAGAAGGAATGCACCATGACTTTACTAAAGATAGACTGGAAAACAAGATGATACTCCAGAAATATTTTGCAGTAAGACAGATGTAATGACATTTAATATGTCTAAATGCCTGTATTGAATTTTCTTTTGTCTATTGGAAATTATTAGGTAATCACAAGAAAGTGAAAAGTAGTAGTAAAAAGAAGAATTGTAAAGAGCTGGAGAAGAGACAATGAATATGTTAATGAAATCTTTTGGTGCTACAAAGCTGAGAGTGCTATCAGGAGATGAAGAGGTTGTGTGATAAACTTTGAGAAGTGAAGGAAAGGAACAGAATTCTGTGGCAAACAGCTTGTACACAGTTACATGTAAATTCAACTAGATATATAAGCTCTCAATTATGATCCATAGTCCTAATTCTTTTAGAATTAGGAACTAAGTAGTAGGTAAGGGTCCAAAAGCTGTATTTGATTTGTTTTGTAATGATTTCTGCTACATAAATTCATCATCAGGAGGACTATGAGAAATACCTGAGTTTGTTATAAGATCACAGGGTAATTTTGAGGCAGTAATGTGACATGGCTATGGGGTTACTGTGACCCCACAGTGTATGTAGGCATTATCAGTCAAAATCAAAGGGGATTACTGGCTTTACAGAGAAACTGATATTTCACCAGCAATGCCTTGTGTAATCGTGGCCACCTCTGTCCAGAAGGACTGGATCAAGCTGGAATAGTTGTAAAGGAGGTATGATGACTGAGAAAATGGCAACTCATTGTTGTGAAAGAATATTGAAAAAAAAGTGACAGATTTAGAATAGCTAATGAAATGCTCAAAATGGACACAGTAGTGATTTATCAAATTAATGGTGGCTTACACATCAAGGAGGGAGGAGAGTTATTTGAGCTAACAAAGTCATCATAAAAATAAATGGGTTTCAGCAGTCCACTAATGCCTTTCTGAGAGAATGAAAAGATTTCTGTGAAAGAAACAAAGAAAGAATAGATTTTTAGCATTGCAGTCTTTGTGTTGGGTTGACCCTGGCTGGACACCAGGTCCATTCCCCTCCTTAGCTGGGCAGGAGAGAAAAAACACAACAAAAGGCTCATAAGTCAAGATAAGGATAGAGAGAGATCACTCAGCAGCGATACTGCCATAGACCAAACAGATTTGACTAGGGGAAATTAGCTTAATTTATCACCAGTGAAATTAGAGTAGGAAATGAGAACTAAACCCAAATCTAAAAACACCTTTCCTCCTTGTTCCTGGGCTAAACTTTCCTCCCAATTTTCTCTACCTCCTCCTATCCAGCTGTGCAGCAGGACAGGAAATGAAGGTTGCAGTCATTTACCATGTTGTCTCTACTACTCCTTCCTCTTCCACTCCAGCGTGGGGTGTCTCCCACAAGAGTGCTCCACAAATTTCTCTGTAGTGAGGCCTTCCAACAGGCTGCAGTTCTTCATGAACTGCTCCAGCATGGGTTCCTTCCACAGGTCCCAGTCCTTCAGGAGTAAACCTGCTCCAGCACAGGCTCTCTCCATGGGGCCATAAGGTCCTGCCAGGAGTCTGTCCTGGTGCAGGCTTCCATGAGGTCATATCCTCCTTTGAACATCCACCTGCTCCATCATGGGATCCCCCATGGGCTACACTGTGGACCTCCATGGGCCACAGGAACACAGCTGCCTCATTATAGTTTTCAGCATGGGCTGCAGGGGAACCTCTGCTCACCCTCCTTCTACACTGACCTGAGGAACTGCAGAATTGTTTCTCTTGCATTTTCTCACTCTTCTCTTCTCCAGCTGCAATTGTGCAGGTTTTTCCTCTCCTCTTTCTCAAATACCTTATCCCAGAATTGCTCTCACCACCACTGATGGCTCAGCCTTGGCCAGGGGTGATTCTGTCTCGGAGCAAGCAGGCATTGGTTGGACATAGGGAGCTTCTAATGGCTTCTCACAGAAGCCATCCCTGAAGCCCTCCTGCCACCAAAACCTGGCCACACAAACCAAGTACACTGTTTTGTACTTAACTAAGGAAGGAAGGAAGTTGCTTTTAAATTTAATCTTCACAAATTTGTCAGAAATTATGCCATTTAATTTAGGTGTTATAGCAGCATATGGTACTGTACAGTCCAACAGACATAGTCCTTCTAGTCAGTCTTCCTGGGCAGCTATATACTGATAATTTAAGGCCAAATATTTCAGTACTAAAGGGCTAAAATATCCTAGATTATGTCACATGGGATGTCATAAATTTTCATTTGACTTCCATTTTTTCAGAGATATCATTGGTTTCATTTACATTTAATGTTCATGAAAATAGATTTAGGATTATTCATGAAGTCGTAACACTGAAGTTATTTTGGATGATTTTACAGTTGATGAGTACTAAATTTTTATGTCAACAAGTGCTGGATTTATGGCACAGATTCTCACCTGATTTAAAGCAATAAAGCTTTATTTGCATTAGTTACAGTAGGAGACAAAGACTTTCCTGTTGTGGTTGGGAAGCTGAGGTGAATGAACATTCTGAAGCTGAGGTAGGAAGCTGACGTTTATGGGCATGAACTCAAGAGAGTCTCTGATTCCATTACTCAAAGCAAAACAGTCTGTTTTACAAAATAAAACAACTTGTTTCACAAAATACCTATTTAAAATTATCGGATCCATACTTTGTCTCACTTTGCATAAACAGAGCTAAGTCATGTTACTAAAACATTCTTCTCAATTCTGCAGTGGGCCAGCTGACCAAAAATTCTGATTTTCACAATTTTTTAAAACTGAAACTATGATTTTGATAACCCTGAACTTTCCATATATTCTATTAACATGAATTAAAATACTAAAGCTACCTTAATCAGTGAGATTTTTTTGATGGGTTGCTTCTGATCTTCAAGATTGTCTTTTTGATTGAACCTTTAACCAAATATCTGTTCCATATAAAGTTGCAGAAGTTACTTAGGAGCCTACCTGGTATCAGTCTGCAGTCCTTCTGAGCCTTCAGGGATCTGTCAATTCATCTCCAATGCTTAAGTGACTAAATGCTTCAAAAAGACCTAGTAAAAATTCTCCTGGAGTGTTTCCTGGGTCCCTAAAGTAGACAAATCTATGTGCTTTTATATAGGACTATTTTTAATCTCTCAGCAAACATTACTTCTTCATAGAAGAAATGGATGAAGTTTTGTACTTTGCTGTCATGATAATTGTGGTGAGGTGTGATAAAAATACCACATTCCAAGCTCTGAACCAGTTTATCTCATCACCATCTTCTTATAGTATGTATGGGGCAAATTTTAACATGCTCATTTAACTAAATCCCCAAAAAATTAAAATGAAAATATATCCTTCCCTGACCAAAGGCAAACCTGATTACCAGTAGTACCATGTAAAAAGTATGCTGCTTTTGAATGGTGACTGGTGATAAAAAATATTTAAAATCCTCAGGAGATATTTATAAGGGGTGGGGGGAAATCAACAGATTGGCAAGGCTCTTCAGACGTCTGTGATGTGGAACTGGCAGTCCCATCTGCACACTGCTCTTGGGCTGGCCCATCTCTAAAGTATCAGCTACCACTATGGAAGGACTGCTGTCCAAATTTGCTTCTCACTGAATCAATGACAGCAAGTAAACCTGGTATGTGCCAATATCTGATCTCAGTACAAAGGTGGGAATGGCTTACTAGTCACTCACTAACTCATCCTGCTACAAATTGATGCATTATTTTGGATATTCAGCAAACCCATTCTTTTTTCTGCTGTTTTGTTTCAACAGGGACTTGGGATGTCCATGTCACAACTAGTGATATTTCTTCTAGTTCCATGAACCCTAAAATGTCTCTAACTGTATGTGGTGGAAAAGGAGCTTGTACTTCAGTCATATTGCCCAAAGGATCCCTTAAAAAAGAGCAGATTTATGTGACTTCTATTGAACTAAGTAAGAAATTTAATAATATATTCAAAGTTCGCCTAGAAATTGAAGAAACTGGAGAAGGAGAGACTTGGCATTGCCGTGAGGTGAAAACTAAAACCTAAAACAATTATTTATTGTATCTCTATTTTTTTTCCTTCTATAGTCTATTGTTATTTCTTCCAGTTTTCAATCCTGTCTGAGTTTGCTAAATTTTTAATTTAAAGAAGCTGCAATACTTGTAAACTGCTAGCTTCAGAGACTGCTCAAAACACAAGGATAGCTATGGATAACAAAGTTCTTGTAAACTTGGATAGATTTCTGGAGAGCCATATATACAGCTGTGCCATCATCTGTAGCATATCCAGTGATATCTTTTCAGAGCTGTACTCACTGGCATACATTGCAGTATTTACATAATTCCAAATTGGCTGCTACATGTTGTAGATTCAGTGATCCATGGCCAATAATTAAGGCAGACACTAGAAATGCATTTTGATGAAACTATCTGCCTTTTAAGTTGGCATGTGAAAAAAAGAAGTGAATAGTAAAAGTGACAATCTTTCTTCTGATATCCAGCTAAAATCTGACATCATACTGAAATTGCTGTGGCATTTCACTATACAAAAAAAAAAATCTTCATCTTCTTATGCTAGCAAAATAAAAACAATTCTAAAGAGTCATCTTCTTTCAAATTGCAGACATGCTTCTGTCCATTAATGTTTCTATTTTGTTCTCATTAAAAACTGTAGAAAAAATAATTTTCCTTTCCAATACATGGTATTACTGAGCTGAACTCCCTGACATTTAAATGGTAGGCAGGTTGTTAATTTCATCTTCATAGCCAGATGAAATAGTCATCCAACAAATCCATCAAAATTAAGACTGCTTCTGGAGTATTGTAGGAGACAGTAGATCACAGCAAAAATTTCAGAACAGAAACTTGGCAATTGAAAACAGTGACATCTATTAGTCTGCTTTACTTCATTAGCTCAGAACAATCACTCAAAGCTCAGTTTAAAAAAAATCAGCATCATTTATATAAATAAGGAAAAGATGCACCTTAGGGAAGAGGAAGAGGCAGAGAAAGAAATTATAATTTTCCCTGCTTTGGGATACATGTAGATTATTTGGGGTTTAGGAAGACATTTCCTCTTATTCTAGGGTTTTTATAGCAGGACTGGCTGAATCCTTGTTTGAAATAACTAGGTTGGTATAAGAGGCTGTGGATAATATCTGTTATTAAAGTCAGCTTAGCAGTGTATTTACACTGCTGGTTAGAATCAGCGTGGTCATTTCTACGCTATTTTGTTTTGATTTTACAAGATTGCACCTCCAGAGAGTCTGAGATTTCGCCTTTCTATCAAAAGTAAATGCAGGTGTAGCTGGTTGAATTCCATATTTAGATTCAGAATTCATTCTTATAGCCTAACTAAAAAATAATAATCCTGATTTTTTTAGGAAATTGAATTAATATAAAATAATGCCTAGAACAAAATTAATTAAGGTATTCTTTATTTCTGTAGCATGTAATAGCTAATATCTTCAGTCTTGCTTCTTTCACTTCTTGAAGAAATAAAACACAGTAAATGAAATCTGAGTTTCAATAAACTGTTCAGGAATGTAGATATTATTATGAAGGGAAAATTGTGCTAGCATTATACTTCACAGTGCATTTAAAAAGAAATCTTTTCAGTGTGTCTGTCATAATGAAAAATACTAAGAGTCTTTTGAAGACAAAATAATGCTACCCTCTCCCAGTGACAATTCCTAACCAAAGCTGGTTTTGCTTACTGGCTTAAAGGTTTGGACATTTTAGTGAGTTAGGTCACAAAGAATTGAATGGGTGAATTATCTGTGCCTTTTTCAAAGCAGAGTTACGTCCTACAACATATTTTCAAATATATTGTTTGGTCTAGGTTTAAATAGTTTAGAAAATGGGAATTTTTCTCTTAGTGTAGCTGGTAGTACCATAATGTAAGATAGATCATTATTAAAATATGTTTCTTAAAGTAAGAATAAACTACTTAGCTGAGGAACACCATTTTCTTAGTTAATACACAAAATTTCATAGGGATTGAAATTAGTATCAAACTCTACATATTCAAGAGATACATATGTACTGATATATACATGTCTGAAAGCATTCTTAGTTTCTCAGTTTTTCCCAGAAACACTTCTTTTTATTTCTCCTGTTACTTAGAATAAGAAACCATTTTGCAGTGAAAAATATTGTGGCATATTGACATTTCTCACAAGCTGAAATGGGCCCATATCAACACTTCTTTTTCTTCCATATGCTGGATGCATAGGTTATAAAGGAAACTTTTTGAACAATTCCAACTATTTTTTCCCTCACTGCAATCTCTGCAGCAATAATGTTGACAATGTTTTAATTACCTTTAATTGGGAAAGATAATTATTCCTTCTCATTTAAAAGGCTATTTTCAAAAACATTTTAGAAAAAAATTATTTCCTCTTATTTTTAAATTTTGAGATGATGTGTCATAGTTGTTTAATAGTTTGTCTTTAGCTATAGTATGCATTAGAGTGCAACAGATGCTGAAGTTATTTCTTTTTATTTCTTTGCTAAGGTAAAACTTCAACACAGAGAAACTAAAAATGTTCTAGAATTCCCATTTTGTCATAAGTTTGCCGATGAAGAAGGAGGAAGAGTGACTGAGCTTCCAGTTCTCATAGCTGGGTCTCCTTTTCCAGCAGGTTTGTCACAAATGGGAAACACTGGGAGAGATTTGGCCAGTGACAATGGACAATTTTCAGAGCAGTCCAAAGGATTTTGTAGATATTTTCTGTTCATTTGTGCCTGGTGATGCATGGTTAGGTCCAGTCCACTCCAGTGTTTAAGACCAGTATGTTAGATCCTATAACTGAGCATTGTGCACTCAAGTCTGGTTGGTATCAGTTTGTGACACATAAAAGAGCAAACATATGGCACTGAAATTATTGAAAGGGCTTTGAACAGTACTCAGAGTTCAGATTTTTCTCAGTAACATGATCTGGTTCTTTCACAGACTAAGCAAGGGAAATACAGAGGAAATAACTCTTGTATTGTAATTTCAGGCAAGAAGGAGATTCATCCCCTCCCACCCCAAACAGATTTCTAGTTGTTTGTGTTCCTAGAATTTCAGGTATTCTTTTTCTGTGACCTAGCAGTAGCATGTCATCAAACTCCATCAGAGTTGTGCCTTGGTCCCTTCAAGACTGGATGTTTTCAGTTTGTTCTGTTTCTTATGAGGTTTTATAACCAAAGTTAGAGAAGAATGGAAGAACTCTTATCCTAAATAAATATTCTACCATGAGAATATCCTAGGTTACTCCAGTAGTCAAGGGTTTAGATCAAGCAGAGAAGTAATCTGTATATTCCTTGCCTCTTTTGCTGTGCTTTCAAAGTTAGTATCAAACAAAGCACTTAGGCAGAATCTTCTTGAATATGAATTTTAGAAGAGTACTGTTGGGATATTCCTTTGGAAAGTTCTTTGCTTTTAAATACTTAGATTTATTTCTTTCTGGAAGAGCAGAGATATTTAAATCTTTAAAAATGCTGCTCCTTTTTCTGAGGAGCATTTAACGTGAGGACAGATACTTTTTCTTCACCCATCCCCACATTCTTTCTCATTTTCAGCTGAATGTTTTGGGAATATGATTTCTTTCTTAGTTTAGGGGCTGTGTCACTATGCATTTCTCTGGGAATACAAACAAGTACTTTACATAATCATCCTTTCAACAAGTGCTCAGCTGAAGGGTTGTGTGTTCACAGTGTGTTCTTTCACATGCCATCTCCTCTCCTGAGGCAAATAACTCCAACTGGTACAGTGTAGAGTGAACAGCCACTAACTGGACCATGATCCAGAAGAAGTACAAAAGTTGTTATCTTTCTGGCAGAGTCCAACTTTGTTTGAACTCCATGAGGCTCTGAGCAGAGATGTACTTGTTGAGTGATTTTGTATCATCCATAGCGTAGAAACATTTTCATTGGACTGTCATGTGTTTAAATGCATACAAGTGGTGACAGAGTATTATTTACATGTTTTTATATGAACTTTTTATGTGTTTATTTTAATTTTTTTTTTCTTCTGCCTGTGTTTCAGCCCCACTCAAATTATTTAGCTTATTATTCTTTATAATAGTTGTTCTTAAATTCTAATTACAATGCATCTATGTGCTTTTCCAAACATTACATTATATTTTGGTCTTCTGATCACTCCAGATAGGATGAAAAATGAAAATATAATATTATGAAAATTATATAAAATTATTATGTAATATTAAATAACATATGTTTTAACTGGCTTAAGTTTGGTAAACCCTTGATCTCTTTTTCCCCACAGTGAAAATCTATGTTCTCTACATCACCACGGGAGCTACCCCTGGGTCAGGAACAGATGCAGATGTATATGTCATGCTGCAAGGCCCCTTGGGAGACACTGGCAGAAGAAAGTTAATTAGAAAAGGAGATGAAAATTTCACTAAAGGAAAGGTATACTTATAGTTCTGCAAGATATTTTTTACTCTTAGAACGCAATCCAATTAATTTGGATTTAGTGGGAATAGGGAAGTCTACAAAGTCTGGTTTGCAATGCTCTGTGATTGTTAAGTGTGTGTGCCTGTCAGTAGCTCTGCCTTATGTAGGAAATACCAACCCTTGTGTAGCTGATGCTAGCAATACTGACAGGTAATAAAGTGCCTATATCAAGTGCTTTTATGTTCAATACTGCAAATATTGAAAGTCTTCAGTGACATGCCATTGGTTTTCCTGCACATTTGCTTCACAATAGAACTATAAAAAGACTTAATTTCCTTTTAATACCTCTTTTCTTCTCATGCCATTGTTCAGACTATGGCACCTTTCCCTGATTTCTGCTGTCTGCCCCTCTGTGTGGCTCTTGGTCTCTCTCCAGACTGTCAGACCCTACCCTCCATAGTTTCCTTAGGTCTACCAGGAGGGTCTTTCATTCACTGTGTGGGAGTGAGTCCTGTAGCTCACAGATGTAGACCAGACAAAGTCCAATATTGCTGCCAGAGATGTATTTCCTCAATGCATTGTCAGTATAAGCAGAAATCAGAGGGAATTTAGGTACTGAATGTGCTGCAGAAAATTTACAGCAAAATGCATGTCTTTGACATAAAACCTTGTGCCTGTTGGAAGCTCTGGACAGAGGCAGTGAAATTTTCAGCTGAAAAGATCATAAGATATTTTAAGCATGGAATAAACAAATTGCTTGTATTTACTCTGGCTCTTTATTTGAAAACAAATTTGAGGATTGAAACAATTTTAGGAAGATTCTGAGACAAACATCTGTTACAGAAAATTTGGGTTGGAATAGTTAAATTTTAGAAAAAAATCCACCAGTGTCTTGCAACCAGTAAGTTATTTTCTCCTGTTGGTGTTGGCTGCCAAACACATGAGAATTTCTCTAAGGATGCAAGCTTCCAAATCAGCCTAGACTGATAGCCAAAGCAGAGACATGATATGTGTGATTGATTAGGAGGAGCTCAGCTCCTAACTACCCCTAGCCTCATCAACTCAATGGGAATTGAAAGTGGATATTATCTTGCTGGATTTCACCTACCTCAAATACTTATTCATAAAAAAGTTTGGAGAGTTTAATTCGTTATTTTTAAGGGATTAAATACTGTGGATGAGGCTACTTAGTTCTGATAAAGTCACATTTGTCTTCCCTAGTGCTGAAGTTCAGATTATAGTTTACTGATTTAACTGAATTTTAGAGCTGCAGTCCTCTTGTCTTCATGAAGTAAAGTTAGTTTAATATAAGTTTTACTTGATTTCTCCTTAAATCATAGTCCCACAAGTGAGCAATCTGATTTCTGGAGTGGTAGTTTTTAGTGAAGAGAGACAAGGGATGCACATCTAGAAATATTGATGAAGAAAGAAGAAGTGAACCACAAAGATTTATAACCTGAAGGGTACTTTTATACTATTTGCATCTACTTCAGTTTAGCTCAGAATTTTTCTCCTACAGAGTAAGATGCAGATTTGGCATGTAGCCATGTCTTCATTATTTATTTGACATTTTATAGGACCAGTGTGTGAATGTAACATGGTATCCTTATATTTCTAAATGTAGATATCAGCACAGGAGTATTTTATTTCTTTCTAAAAAGAAATTGCTTGCAGATAAGTAATAGAGAAACACATAAAAGTCTTGATTCACTCTTTGTTCAGTGAAAATAAAGGTATTTGGTTAATTGAAAAGTATAAAATTATTCTGCAAGAAAGGCTCCTGCCTATGCAGCAGTATTTTTTCATGATATGTTTTGGAAATTTCCCAATGTTTTCTTCCCTTTAAAAGTAATCTCCAAGAAGACTCTCAAGTGTAGAATGTCTCTTTCTATACCAGCCCAATCACATATTGTGCCAAGCACCCCTGCAGTCAGAGATTCTGCACTTGGTGGTTTAGGGGATTTGGAGTATAACAGGCAGAATTTGCATTCTGAATCTTAACAGTTGTTCTGACATTTTAAAATGTGCTTTTCCTTGCAATAATTTTTCCCCTGACTATACAGTAACAGCTAGTGAACTGGAACAGTGTTTCTGTTGGAAATCACATCAAAATATGGTGTTAGTCTCACAGAATGTCAGGGCTGCTACAAGCAACAGTTTAGCTATGCAGAAATACACAGAAATATTTAAATATTCAGCAAAGTTTGCAGTGGATTGGAGATATTCTTCTCTCATTTAACAGGTCTTTTATTTTCATGAGCTAGGTTACATGATAGTCAAAGATGAATTAGCATTTTATATCTGAAAAGTTGCTTTGTGCCTTTCCAAAGTCCTTACACCTGTGAGACCATCAGAGATCCTGTAGAAAAAGTAATGTGCATGATATTATTAATTCACCAGTAAACCCCTGTAGCTCACCCCTGAGAGAGAGCAGCACTGCCACTGAGAGAGAAGAGCTTCTGGTGAAGCTCAGACAAATGAGTGTAAGGACTTGTCCTGCAAGGACCACAGTCCTTCAAATGGCTGTGACACCTTGTTTGGTGTTCTCCTAAAAACTGTGAGAATAGACAAAGCAATCTCAGCACACTTCTTCATGCAGTTCAGCTTTCATGAAATCCTAATAGCATTTATTCATGCTTCATGAGTCAGTTTAAGCCTGATAGATGTTACCTGCTATGAGCACTTTCTTGAACCAAGTATACTCAGCGCAGACATTCTGTGAAAACCAGGGCCCAGTTGTGTAAAATCCTGACAGCATCTCCATGTTGCTTCTGACACCCAGAGTTTTTCAGCAAATGTAATTCTTGATGCTTCTTTACATGGCCTTTGATAGACTTGCTGTATGGACTGTCATATGGCTGTGAGTTATCCAAAAATTTCCTCTTTAAGAATTTTTTTTTTTTTTTTCAGATCAGTTCCATCAAAATCAGTAAAGTACACTGGATATGTTATGGCTGATATTTAATTGTTTTAGTGTAGAAATTATAAAAGTGACCAGTATTTTAAGTACTCCACGTTACAGAAGCACTAAATTCTCTGACAATTTTTACTTCATTCTATTAGTATTTGAAAAGCTATATTCTTTATCCTGCCCTATATTTAGACATCAACTGCTCAGGTTGGTGCCATGGTAACTGCAGCACATACAAAAATTTTCAGTGAGAGGTGACTGTTGGTGTTCAGTTTCAGTACTCACAGATTAAGCACTGACAATTTAAAAAAGAAAAAAAACTTCAGGAAAAAGTCCATGGGTGCCAGACTACACTAAGAAGAGTCAGAATGTGGGGCAGTGTCCTGAGGTCACAAGTAGGAAGCCAGTAATGTCCACATCCCATCACATCCACAGTACTGCAGATAAACCTTCTCTTATGGAAAGCACGTCTGACATAATGATTAAATAGTTGCCAAATGTCATTGATCCAAAATGTATTAATCACAGCAGTAGGCTGTTGGCCAAGTTACTGCTTTACAGAAAAGAATCAATCTGGTCATCATAGAATCATAGAATTGTTCAGGTTGAAAGAGACCTTTAAGATCAAGTCCAGCCATTGACCCAGCACTGCTAAGTCCACTACTGAACCATGTCCCTGACTGTCACATCTACATGTCTTCTAAATACTCCCAGGGATCGTGACTCACCAGTTTTCTTGGACAGCCTGTTCCAATGCTTGACAACCATTTCAGTGAAGAGATTTTCCCATTATCCAATCTAAACTTCCCTAGGTGCAACTCAAAGCCATTTCCTCTTTTGCTGTGGCTTGTTACCTGGGAGAAGAGACCAACCCCAACCTGGTTGCAGTCTCCTTTCGGGTGGTTGTAGAGAGCAATCTGGTCTCCCCTGAGCCTCCTTTTCTCCATGTTAAACACCCCCAGTTCTGTAGCTGCTCCTCATAGGATTTGTGCTCCAGACCCTTCACCAGCTGCACTGCCCTTCTTTGGACTCACTCCAGTACCTCAGTGTCCTTCTTGTGGAGAGGGCCCCAAAACTGAACAGAGGATTCAAGGTGTGACCTCACCAGTGCCGAGTACTAGGAAACAATCACTGCCCTGGTCCTGCTGGCCACACTATTTTTGTTACAGACCAGGATACCTTTGGCCCTCTTGGTCACCTAGGCACATGCTGGCTCAAGATCAGCAGCTGTCAACCAGAATCTCCAGGTTCTTTTCCACCAGACAGTTCTCCAGCCACTCTTGCCCAGTCCTACAGTGTTGCATGGGGTTGTTGAGACCCAAGTGCAAGACCCAAGTGCAAGACTTGGCTTTGCTGTACCTCATGCAATTGGCCTTGGCTCATAGATCCAGCCTGTCCAGATCCCTTTGCAGATCCTTTCTGCTCTCTCTTTCTGCTATCAACACTCCCACCTGACTTGGTGGTGTTTGCAAACTGACTGAAGGCACCCTCAATCCCCATTTCCAAATCATGGATAAGCTATTAGACAGGACTGGTCCCCATGCTGAGCCCTGGGGAACACCAGTAGTGACCAGCCACCAGCTGGATTTAACTCCATTCACCACCACTCTCTGGGCCTGGCTATCCAGCCAGATTTTACCCAGCAAAGAGGGCACCCACTGAAGCCATGAGCAGCCATTTTCTCCAGGAGAATGCTGTGGGAAATGGTATCAAAGACTTTCTTAAAGTCCAGCTAAACAACTGTCACAGCCTTTCCTTCATTCACTAAGTAGGCCACCCTGTCACAGAAGAAGATCAGGTCAGCCAAGCAGGACCTGCCTTTCACAAGGCCGTGATGGCTGAGCCTGATCCCCTGACTGTCTTGCATGTGTTGTGTGATGGCACTCAAGGTGATCTTCTCCACAACCTTCCTTGGCACCAAGGTCAGGCTGACAGGCCTGTGATTCCCTGGACTCTCTTTCCAACCCTTCTTGTAGATGGATGCTACATTTGCTAATTTCCAGCCAACTGGGACCTGTCCAGTTAGCTGGGACTGCTTGAAAATGATGGAAAGAGGCTTGGAGAGCACTTCTGCCAGCTCCCTAGGTACCCCTAGGTGAGTCCCATCCAGCCCCATGTGTGTGTCTGTGTGCTGTAGCAAGTAGCTGGTCATTCCCCCTTGGATTGTAGGGGCTTCATTTTGCTCTCTGTCTCTGTTTTACATCTCAGGGGGGCTGGAAGATCTTACTATTAGAGACTAAGGCAAAGATGACAATAAGTACCTCAACCTTTCACTCAGCCTTTGCCTGCTCTGTTTGTGGCACTCCTGGTTGCTTGCACTCCCTCAGGGCTTCTTCTGCACGTGGGGAGAGCTTGGCCACCACTGCTCCTGGCCCTGTGTCCTGTGACCTGCTGTGGCACGAGCTGCAGGCTCCTGGGGGCTCTCTCTGTTACCCCTGAGGTTCCTCTGGGAAGATGCCCTGTGTACCACACTGCAGCCTTCAGCTGCTGATCATGCCAGCACTGGAGCTGCTCACCTTGGCCACCTGACTGCTACTTTTGGTTACACCACGTTTAAATCCATTGAGCAGAAGGATTAATCAGATGAGAACTAGGAAAATATGGAATACCACTACAGTGGAGGAAAGACTGATGAGGATTGTCAGAAACTGTGAGGAGAAACATAGAATGAAAGAACATTACAAAAGCCTTATAAAATCCTAGGAGACAGTGGCAAATACCTGAGACACGTGCAGTTCTCATGGATACCTCCAGGATGGCATTTCCCAGTCAGTGGTTACAGTCAGTGAGAGATTTATAAGGGGCAGAGTCAGAACATCCCATTGCAATCACCCAGCTTGCCTATATAGCACTGGCCAATGTTCAGAGCTGTGTGAATAATTAATTTTGGTTTCCTGACATATGCCTGCAGGGCTAGAAAACATGTGAAACTTTGTTGCAAAAAAAATTAAAAACTGGACAAAATTAATTAATGCTAAAATTAACTGCAAGACTGGAGTACTTCGTTCTGTCTACATAGATCTTAAAAATAAATGTCATAAGTGACATTTCTAAAGCTGAAAAGCATCTCACTTAGTTTTACTTGCCTGTACTGTACACATTTGTTCTAACATGATGGTTTAAGCATCTGCTGCAGAAAGGGAGTGATGGTTGGTTACCTTCTCTCTTTGTTTGGACATTTATCTTAAAATGAAATTAACCTCAAAGAGTACCTGCTGCTTTCTTTGTAGGAAATTGTCTTATTATATAGACTTATTTTAGATAGGCCAAGTTGGGTAAGTGAATTTTATACCCTGTTCATTTCAGGGTCTTGATAAACAAGGTAATTTTAAAATAAAATACAGCTAAATTTATTATCTTGATTTACAAAAAAATCTTAAAATGGTTATGGTTAATACAGGTGCATTTTTCAAGAAATAAAATATTCAATCTTTTTCCTTAATGCAGCAAGAACTAAATTAAATTCAGTCCAAGTTAAATAGTTTAGAAAATATATCTAACTCCAAATGAATGGCTACCAGTGATGAAGTTTAAATCTAGCTGGAAAGTTGTTTCAAAGCTTAAGGATATGGGTTTTTTCCCCTTTAAATATTAGAGAGTCACACTATTTTCTGTCTAAATTTGTCAAACTTTAACTTCTAGGAACTGAATTTTATAACACTTTTGACTGTTAGTTTGGATAGCTCTCTTACACCAAATTTCTACTGCCTTTGACAGTATTTATAACAATAAGAAAATCAGTATGCCTTTGACAAGTTAAATAGATTATTCTGCTTGATTCACTGAAAGGAAGGCTTTCCAGTGATTTATTAACTCTCACAAATCTTTTCAGAGCACTCTTCAATTTAGCACCCTACTTCTTCAAGTGTCATAACTGGAGATTGTATTTGCATAATCTCTGAAATCTTGTTTTCTCCCAGATAAATCATGGAAATTCTAAAGGGCATAAGCTTATTAACTGGCCTCACTGCAATGAAATGTGCTTGGAAATATTCTCTGTTTACAGCTGTACTTGGAGACATACAAGTTAGACATTTTATTATCCCATTATTATATTTGATTATAGTGTCTTAATCAAAATATTATACAATGATATGCATTACTGAAGTTGAAGAAAATTACATTCATCCTATTTTCTTTGCCTGTTAAACCAGATCTCAAACTTGGACTGTTATTAAATCAATCCTACAATCAGGCTGGATCAGATGGGGCTGAATCTGTCCAAATGATGGCTGTCTTTTGTTTGTGTTTTGTTGTTGCTGTTTTGGTTTGATTTTTTAATCTCTTTTGTTTGATATAATTTATGATTACAGCTTTGGATGTGGCTGATGATACTGATCTATGTAGCAGTCCTTTTGCATTTTATTAAATACATTTTACTTAAAGTCTGATTGAAATGTCTTTAGCTAGTTAGCTGAATGGTCATAGCTGCTGATCATTATAAGATGCCCCTATTCTTTCTTACTCCTGTTGCTGTTTTGTGCATAGAAATCTTATTTCAAAAAGACTTCTTTCCAGTTATACTAAGCAAACTTAACAAAAGGTCAGTGCAGGGCAAATATATTTGGGTTTTTTAACTACCCCTATTCTTTCACTAATCTTGTTGAAGATTGATAAACTATGAGAAATGTGGTTTATCAGAATTCATTCATTATAATTTATGCTACTTTTTTCATGCAGAGATAAAAATTTTCAATGAATTTATAGCTCAGAATAAAACATAATACAAAAATAAGCTTGCAGAAATGTGAGTCTGGAAGGAAACTTGGTGTTGGCTTTTCCAGGGGCATGAAAACCCCTATTTTTAAATAAGCATTTGTACAGAACACTGACTACAAGACAGTGAGGGCACAGTCAGAGGCACTGTTCATCCTTCCACTGAGCTGAGCCAAGACACTACTGCTACCAGTGCTTGTCATCCCTGCTGCTTACCACCCAGTATTTCCACCTCTGAAGTCTGCTGGCACAGTGGCACACATTTGCTCTGTCCAAATGTTTATTTAGTTTAAGCAGTTAATACCATTAGTGATTTGGGTTTGTTCACTTGGTCTGTCTTGATAAAATTTGTCTGGAGATGACTTTGTGGTTATCCTGGCACAACTAAGAAGTGACCTAACGCCCATCTAAGAGAAGGTAGTGATGTGACAAGCATTTGGGACAGTGTGAAGTTCAGCACAACTGGAAGAGCCCATAGGATCACAGTCTGAAGGGGCAATTTTTCTCTTTTTTCTCCTTTTCCAGGAATGTTCACACTCTATTTCTGGTTTGGGCTCAGTGTTACAGGGGCCTTTATTTAGCCTCCTTTGTTTTCAGCAAGCTTTTTCAGATTAACAAGTGAGATCAAAATAATCAGGCAGCAAATCAATAGGTTCACTAAGCTTAATAGAAAAGGTCCTTTATCTAGACACTCTGACTCCTTTTCCAATAAAAGCCTATTAAAATGATACTA
This sequence comes from Notiomystis cincta, assembly GCA_013398075.1. Classification (NCBI taxonomy): domain Eukaryota; kingdom Metazoa; phylum Chordata; class Aves; order Passeriformes; family Notiomystidae; genus Notiomystis; species Notiomystis cincta. Next base: position 110,327 of record VZRX01011811.1, read on the forward strand.
ACATTAGCAGTATGGGAAATCACTTGTGCATACAGGTTGAAGAAATGAAGCATATGGTGTGTCTTGACTTGCCATTTTCAGCTCTGCTGGGAATACCATCATTAACCAACCATCAAATCTCAATACCAAGCCTATAAAATGATTGGCATTTATAAAGGTAAATATTGCACAGTGACTGTTCAAATGCTTCTTCTGTTACAAGAGCTATTGCAGCTGCTGCAGACAGTGACATGTTGCCAGCACTGACACAGAAGAGAACTAAATAAAGTCAAACTGGGTCATAGATTCAAAGAAAAGGCTCAAAACATGGGTCTCAGGAAAAGGAAGAAACATTTGAAGAAAATCTGAAAAGGAGTTCAGAAAAAAAGAAACTTTAAATATTCTGAAAGGATTCCCAGAATTATTGTTATGAAGGATTTTTTTAGTCCTTATTTTCTTAGCCAAGAGGTATGAAAAGTGCCAGTTGTGGTTTTGCTAGGGCAGCTCCTCTGGGTCACAGAGGATGTATGGCTCTACCTTTGTCAGTCTTAGATGCTCAGTCTTGGAGAATGTCTTTCTTTCTCCAGGCAATGTTAATTAAGAAAATTTAGTGGGCTGTACATACATACAAATTGCTTTAATGCTATTCTGAGAAAATTCAATATAAGCTCTGCTGAATTAGACAATACTTATTATTATCAATATTTAAGGTGACTTTTCTCCGTTCAAACCTAATTTGCTAGTAGTAACTAAAAAACAATTAACATTTTTCTCCCTAAGGGAAAATGATAAAGATAAATTCCATATTCTATAGATTTGCTTATCTTCTCTGTGTTTTCTTCCCCTCCCTTTCCCTTTTTGAAGAAAAATTAACCCTTCAGTAATTTAGAAAGTACCCATTTGTGAGTCAAATAAAAGATAAAGTATCACGTGACATACAAGACCTGTCAACAACTCAAGTGTTTAGAAAATTTTATGCCTAATCCATGGTCTCAGATGAATCTACAAAAATATTAGCTAAATTATTAATAATAACTGAATTTCATAAAATTAGAATGAAATACATGCCATATCTCTCTGTTTGCAGACAGCTTGAGAGGAGAAAAGTGAATTAAATTTAGCAAATAAATTATCTCTAGCCAATTGTTTTTAGCTCTAACAATTATAGTTGCTGCTCTTTCTCTGTTCTTTTTTGGTCTCTTGACTACAATAAAGCTCATTACACTGTGTAGATTTTCAAATGTACACATAAAGAGAAAATGTAATCTTGTCTGTGAAGTGAGTTTACCCCAGATGACACAATTTCTAGTCTATTTAATAGTTCCTTAACTTGCAGTTTATTAGATGTTTGAATAGTCTGCAGATTTGGCCATGGATTTCTGAGATTTTACATGCTCTAAAGTGAGCTTGTTAAAATGGCACATTGACAAATGGTGAAGTAGTGTGTCTAACACAAACTAAACATCAAAGTTTTCATGAATGTTTATTCCATCAAAATATACTTATTTTCAGAGGAAAAAGGATTTGGAAAACCTTTTGTGTGTTAACTATATATACAAATCTGCTTTTATCTATGGCTGGATCCTCCAGGTTATAGATAGCCCATAGTATATGCTGCCCCTGATTTATTAAGTCATTAAGTTAATAAAGTACTAAAAGTTTGTTAACCATCAAGTTTGGTGCAAATCAGACCCAAAAATCCTCCTGGAGACAGCACGGGTCTAGAAGCCAGCAGAATATTGTCTGTAGTTTTCCTATATTCCTAACTCCCCTTTCCAAGAGTAGGTCACTGACAACAGATTTTTTTGGAGATGCTGGTGATCATGCCACTAAATTAGTCATTCTCTGGAAAACTTTTCTCCTAAAAAGAAATTGTGCTAACAAGAATCTGACAAGAGCTTTCTCATGTGTTTCCGATAAAATAATTGTGCTGATTTCGGCTGGGGTAGAATTAACTTTCTTCAGAGTGGCTGTGTGGGGCTGTGTTTTGGATTTGTGCTGAGCACAGGGTTGATAATGTAGAGATGTTTTTGTTGTTGCTCAGCAGGGCTCACACAGAGCCAAGGCCTTCTCTGCTTTTTGTGCTGCCAGGCTGGTGAGGGGGCTGGGGGTGCCTGGCAGGGTGGGAGGAGACACAGCCAGGACAGGTGACCCCAGCTGACCACAGGGATATTCCAGACCGTGTGACATCGTGGTCAGTGTGTAAAGGGGAGGGGAAGAAGGAGGAAGGAGGGACATTTGGAGTGATGGCATCTGTCTTCCTAAGTAACCATTCCATGTGATGAGGCCCTGCTCTCCTGGGGATGGCTGAACACCTGCATGCCCATGGGAAGCAGGGAATTCATTCCTCATTTTGCTCTGCTTGTGTGCATGGCTGTTGCTTTCTTTATTAAGCTTTATCTCAACCCATGAATTTTCTAGCTTTTACCATTCTCATTCTCTCCTGATCTTGGTGAGGGAGTGAGCAAGCAGCTCTGTGGGGCTTGGATACTGCCTGGGTTAAACCTCAGCAATCATGCATTAGTATAAGCATAATCATTTGCAAGAACTAGTACCAATTTTAGGATAGATTTTCACATTTTTTGAACTTAAAATATTTTATTACTGACAGACATAGGGGTCTGTATGTTCCTTACTTCAGTCTGTATTTTTCAGTCATCTCCTAGCTGTGTGTATTTTAATACATTTTATTTAATAAGTGTAACAAATTCATTTTATTCAGGCATGATGGTATAACTTTACCAATCCAATTAAAGCTGAAATAAAGGACTGATCAAATTAATATCACAATTAAGGTAAATTAAGAGTTCAAATTAATGGTGTTCAATCATCGAATTAGTCCAATAGGTAATTAAATAAAATGGTAGTGTTGACACTAAACCTTAATTTTTTGATTTAGCTAAGGAAAACATGAAGAGGAGCCTCTTTTCCAGCAGTTCTGCACTCCATCTAGAATTTCAGCTGTTCCAATGTATTTGCTCTGCTGCTAAATTCACTAAGCCACTGAAAACCTTGATTCCTTGTGAGGAAGTATAGCTATTCAAGTGCCTCTTTCAGATTTTTCCTTAATATCATTGTCTCATTTTCCTATTTGACATGATAACTTAAGAGTGATAATGTAGATGTGATGATTAGATGGTACATTGTAGCAGTTTTTGACTAACATGACCTTTCTGTCTAGAAGTTATGGAGTAATCAGTGACAGGTTGATTATTATTTTTAAGAGACTGTTAGAGGTGTAGTTCACAAACACACACACTTTCATAATCACATGTACATATATTAATGAAAAACGAGAAAAAAACATCGAAGAACAAATTTTAAATTTTTTCTGTTTCTGGGGATTCTTTTTCAAGTGGATGGTCATATATTATCTGCAATTTTAAAAACAGTATTAGAGCTCATGCTGTGTCTTATTAAGGTGCAGGCTGGTTAGGTTGTATTTATGACACAAATCTTTCATCAGTTCTTCAGCTGTAAAACATGTCCAGGAAAGAAACTGACTGGTGGAGCAAGAGAACTGCTATTCTCTGTTTCACCTCTGCATAAACCTTTAAGGGTTGCTGCCCTGTTGCTCTAGCAGAGCAACTTCAGTGTGAATTATGTTGGGAAGACTTCAAGACTTCTCAGGACTCAAGTGTTTTCATTGTTATTGCTACCTAGTGCCTTCAAAAACATCTTTGCGTCTTTAAATCATGCTGGAAATTCCATCACAAATAACACTAGATTTTAACAGTTATCAGCTCCAGTAGAAATGAGATGATAATTCATAGATCTATAAAGCAAAAAATGTGGAAAGTATCTGTGGGAAGAATTTAATGTCTGTTTTTCTGCTGAGGAAACAAAAAATAGGTGTAACACTCACAAAACCCCAGAATTAAGTATTGTGAAAGTGTTTAGTGTCTGATATGTCACAAATTTCTTTAGGAATCTTACTTCAGTGTTCTAAACATTGTGAAAATATTGTGGCTTTTTTAACTGATAGAGAATAGCAGAACTTGTTTCAACATAGTTTTATTTAATATTTTTCCTCAAATTCAATTACTTGTATTGAAACTAATCCTACAGGTTAATCCAAATCTGGAACCAAGTTTGTCATTCTTTCCTAAGAGATTTCTTCTGTAGTGCTCATTTCTGCCCTTCTCATTCCCTGTATTTCATTTCTGAAATGGTAGCCCTTGGGGTCCATTTTACTGAGAGTAAGATATGTTTAAAATATATTCCCTGTAGATCATTAAACATCAATTTTGGGAAGGAAATTTTCTCACAAAGTGAGCATAAGCAACTGATAGATCTGTGTGGGCAAAGAAGTAGTTTAGCTGTAAATTGCAGAACCACAAAGGGAATAAATACTTCTTAACTCAGGCATTTAAACTTGTCATCTCCAGTTCTGTTGGCATTTATTGAATTAATAAAAATTCCTCATTTTCTTCTCCCTTTCATATTTCAAAAAACACTGATAATTGAGTTACACAGTTCTGTTTCCATGTGATTTCTGATTCTGAATTTTTCAGGTGGATATTTTTCAAGTGGAGGCAGTGGATATTGGCATTCTGCAAAGGATGGTTGTTGAAAAAGGGCGAGGCTCTGACTGGCTTCTGGAGAAGATTGTTGTGAAAGAGTCAGCATCTTCAGGGACAGAAACACTGTTTATGGCTCAAGCATGGCTTAAAGACAGACGTGATGGAAAAAGATCTACCTCAGTAACTCTGGATGCCACAGGTCAGCACTATCTTCACACTGTCCTCTGCTAAGGAATTCATTCCACACTGGAGAATGCAGCTATATCATTTGCTTCTACAAAAAAAAAGTTGTGGTTTAAAATATTCCAGTAGAACATTGTCATTATACAGGGAATTAGTGTGTCTGAACACTTTGTGTATTAGTACCACTTAATAACCACTATTGCCAGAAAATAATTTCTGCTTTGTTACTCTGCTTT
>VZRX01011812.1:6137-69131 GCA_013398075.1 Notiomystis cincta
CATTGGCCGCCCCGCCGCCCTGGCCCGCCCCCGGCCCGCCCCCGCACCTGAGGGGCCGCCCCGGCGGGACCGGGACGGGCGGGCAGGGGAGGGGAGCGAAGCGCGAGTCCCCCGGGACGCTCCCGTCTGGAGCGGGACGGAGCTGGGACCCTGATGGGCTGGGCGGAGCGGGTCAGGCTGCCCCGCGCACCAGCGGAGCACTGTGGCGGAGGCGCGCCGCCGCTTACTTTGGAGGCAGTTCTGGAGGGAACTCGTGGACCCGTTATCCCGGGAAGATGCGGCGCTGGCCGCGCCTCCCGCGGGCCGGCAGCGCCCTCTGCTGCCTGCCCGCGCCTGTCTCCGCCCGTCGCGGCTCCCGGCACCGGGGGAGCGTCGCCGGGATGTCGGAGCATCCCACGGGAACAGTATCTTCGGCCAACGAGCGCCCCTCCCGACCGAAAGCTCCCTCTTTCCTCCATCCCCAAAAGCCTGTAAAAAACCAAGAAAGCGTCTTTTCCCTGCGGTGGGGCTGGAAGCAGAAGTTTTAATTTTGTATGTGTTGATCGCTAAATACAAGCAGGGATCATAAACACAAATCTATAGATAGCAATTAAAGTGACAAGGTAAATCCAGCATAGACACGTAACGGATCAGCAAATTACAGAGTTTATTTATCCCTGTGAGGGAGTTAATGAACCTGGTAGTGTATTTTCCAGGGTGGAAAAGTCGGAAAACTGAGAAAAGAAGTGGGAAAAAAAAGTAGGAGTGTGAAGATGGATAAGGTGAAAAAAGGCAGTTTGTTTCCTGGATATGATTAACAAAAGAGAGATCAAATAAACATTAGCAACAATCTTGACTGGAAGCAGTAAGGAAGAAGAGGTGGTTCCTGTTCCGTATTGCCATGTAACACAAAGAGATACCTCGGGCCAGTAACTCCTGCAAATCCCTGTTTTCTCTAGGGAGGGATCCTCACCCCCACGACCAACCCCGACACAGCAGCCAGCTGTGAGGCATGGTGAGGTTGGAAGCCCTGCATGGCAGTGCTGTTGTCGCAGGGAATCTTTCCTCGGGCACACCGCTGCCCTTAGCCTGTTTTAGTTTTAATTTTGCACTTTTCGGCGTCTGCTGCCGACCTGGAGAAGGGCTTTTGTGCCTCGAAATGCTCTGCTTTTCCTAGCTGCACTAGTTCAGTAGGAGATAACTTATCCACAAACTATTCTTGGTGTGAATCAAGAATATCGAGAATGTCCTCTTGAGAGGAGCCAGGCGGTAAATCGATGGGACAGCTGAGAACGGATGGTCGGTGCTGTCTGGCTGCCTGGATCCACGGCGCTGCCGCGGTCTGCACCAGTTCTTTGATATTTAACTCCACCTACAGGCTTGCATCGACCCTTGCCTGCAGCCGGCAATTCGCTGAGTGTTCTCGGAAAGGTGCTTTCTTTACTTGTGTTACAAAAACGCTCGCAGTCTAGATGAGCCCGCAAAAGCCAACAGTAATGCTGTATTCACAAAGAAATAAGATTATGTGTGCTGGAGGGGGAGGATTACCAACACAAGTTAACATCAGCCTTCTCCAGAACAGATCTTCGAGCATTCACCACATCTTCATCACTGGAGTACTTTCCTCCCTACATGGCATTTTTCACATCTGCCAGGTATATTTGACCTCCAAGTCAAAAACACACCACTGAGAAACATTCTGATGCCCTCCAAAAGGGACTTTAGTTCTTTCCCTAATTAATAAGTCAGAATGAATCATTAACCAACTATTTTACGTATGGAACAGGCACAATCTTGTTCTGATATTGTTCAAGCTTTTCTATGCCCACAGTATGTACTTCCCTCTGGGCTCTTTTATCAAATGTCATATAAAAAAATGCTGCTACAAACACATGAAAATTCAAATATATGAAAGCAAAACACCAGCCTTTTAAACACTGTACCTCAGAGGTAAGCAAAATGGATATAATTCTGGGCAAGAAAGAATATCCAGAAAATAGGAGAATATCTAGAAAATAGGTTTTAAAGCACCATTTTTCTGCTATTCTAGAAACTCATAAGTAATGTCTGTCAATATTAGATCCCAGAATTATCATATGTACCCCTTTGTGCCGGTTTGGTCACAAATCCAGGAGGAAACAACCCGGAAGGAGTCTCTCTCCCTCTCTCCTGCCAGCCAAGCAAGCAGGTCCCGGCAGTCCCTCCCCCACGGGTTCGGGACAAGAACCTCTCAAGTGAAAGTGAAAAAAACTATTCATTTAACAAAAAGAGAGCTCCCCTCCCACCAGGCCCAGGGCAGGAAAGGACACTGAATCCCCCTCCTGTCCCAGAGGTGAAAAGTTGGTGGGTACCCCACAGTTCTCTCACATGTCCCAGGCCCAAGGCCCAAGCAGAACCGGGCCCCTCGCCGGGTCCGAGGCAGCTGTCCCAGCCAAGTGTCCCGGAGATGGTCAGCCGGTCTCGGATGAAGGAAACAATCCGAAAACCGTCCAGAAAGGAATAGGAGCCGCTGAGGCAGATCTCTGTCCCTCTCCAGCCGAAAGCTGAAAAAGTAGTGAGCAACCCCCCTTCCTCTACTACTAGCAGAGGGGAAAAAAAAGTCTCCAGCCAGGTAAAAATATGTAAACATTCTGGCTGCAAGGTCAAGTGAGCCGCCTTGAAGAGTCCTCTCTGCTGCAGTTTAAAGGTACAAAAAAACTTCCAGCAGGCGATGGGGAATACAAGATTGTCACAGAATCACCCTACGGCACCCTTGCATTACATTAACAGAAAAAGATATATTGCAAAATTTTTCAACACATGAGAATGAATCAAACAATATCTATTTGCCGGATTACAGGCCGTATAATTTGGTATTTGCAATTATATCAATGATTTGATATGGAAAATGTAAATATCTCCAAGTTTCTTCAGAAACATAATTTGCTTAAGCTTTTTGTACCTGTAGATGTAAAGATATTTTTCTAGATATGAGTCATTCACAAAAGAAAAAAAGAACAACCTTTTAAATTTCTGAAGTGTTTGAATATATCAAAATCCTATTTTGTAGGATTCAGAAAGTGCTTTTTAAATCAAAATGTTTATAAAAAGTTATACAAAACTTTACAATTTTCAGTTACCAAAAAATTTCAGGCAATTTTAAAAAATCATTTTCTCATTGCAGCTGTATTATATTTTTACTGTGAGATATTTCAGATGTAGCCAAATTTATAAGGTGTTTTAAAAACAACTGTACTTTTTTAAAAGTTATTTTAATGGCTAAGAAAAAGCCCATTTAAATTGAAGCAACTTTGGCAGATATTAAGCAATACCTTTATTATAAGGTCAGCTTGTGTCAGTGGAATTACTCTGGTGGTTCATCAGCACAAGTGAGGGTTGACTTTTGACCCCTTTAAGATTAGCACATTTAGACAGAGCTAAGACTGTGCTAAGAAGCATTCCACCACTCATAACTTGCAGGAATGGAAATAAAGTGAAGAAAAGGTTGTTTTTGCACTTTTTGTCTTGCCTCCAACTCTGTTGATAACACCTCCCAACACTTCATCAGGCTTTCACCTTCAGATACGGAAGAAGCAATCCAATCCCAACACTGTCCGGCGCACACTCCACTACAAAGTCTTAATAACGACCTCAGTGTCTATTGTCAACAGATCAACACATCTGGCTGTCACATTTAATGTGCTTCCAATGCTGGTTTGCCTGAATTGGGCCATGATGCTGCTGATATGTTGTGCTGGAAGGAACAGACAGTACAGAAGCAGAGGGCTGATGAATGAAGTGAAAAGCATTATAGATAAAAAAAAGGTTTTGAGCAATTTTTTCCCTTGGGTAAGTCAAATGAAAATGGAATGCATATCTATTGTCTCACACAGCCTTCAGAGGTCTCAGGGTTGCAATTGAATATCACAACAGGGAGAGAAGTTTTTTCCGCAGCCAGAGCAGGAACTGGTTATATAAATTCAGCAGATCTGGCAGGTAGATTTGTGTGCTCTGTATTTGATGAGCTGAAGGTGAGAGCACAAAAGCTCTCTTTGGTGCACCTGAGTGATGCAAGACTTGGCAGTGGGCATTCTCATTATTCCTTGAAGGCAGCTGGAATCCTGCCCACACTTGCATCATTACAGTTGAGTCGATGATCTTAAAGGTCTTTTCCAATCTAAATGATTCTATGATCATCTGCAGACCTCAGCTTCATTGAAGCCTTCATTGATATGAGACATTTCTTTCTTAAGAGGGTGCAGCATGTGTTTGATGAATGAGTAAATCTGTTTTTCTTTGGATCTCTTACTGAACTTTTTCTCTGTTGGTTCGTTTTACTAACTGTATTTGAATTTTTAACACCATTCTATATTTCGGTTAGGAACAGATGGAGTGGAAAATACCTTTGCTCCACCACTTTCTCCTTTGATGCTCCAGGAATAAAATATTCCTATAGAGTTGTTCTCAGGATGCAGTTTAGCAGTCATTGAGGCAGAAAAATGTTGATTTAAATCAATAGGTATTGAACCCTACCTTTTCATTATTAGATAGGTAATGCACCATGAATCCTGCTGTTGTTACGAGGACTGAACATGGCGTATCATTCAAGTTTCACTTGCTCTGATACTAAACTATTCAGGCTGGAGTATCATAATGTGTCACTGAGAATCACATCCTCACAGACAGGGACAGCAGCATCTGACTTTTAGAGCCTGATTCAATTCTCAATTCCCTTCCCAGTCACACTAATGAGAGCTGAATTGGCCTTTTGATATTTACCACTTAATAGACTCGCTCTGCTTGGAAAAAGAACATTAAAGTGTTTTTCCAGCCATGTTTTATAGCCTAGAAATATACTGGTCTGAACTCGGTAGTTTAATTTTTCAACACCTGCTCTGCAACAGCATGTTTTCTTTTTCCTTTAACAGCTAGAGCACCCCACAGTGCTCTTAACTGTATATATATTGTGGCTGTGGCTTTTTTTTTTTTTTTAAATTAAGGTTTGGTTGGGTTTTTTTAAAAGCTGATGGCCTGGCTGCTGGTGAAACCCTGCTGAAGTCAGCAGCTGCCACATTTTTAAAGGTTTTGAAAAATACCCTCTACAATTCAAGTGTTAAATTCAGCATTATTCCACTCAAAGTCAGATTCTTATCAAATGAACGGATGAATCCCATCACTCCTGAACAGAAAAACGAAGTAAAAAATGCCAATAAAAAAACCCTACCACATAAAAAGTGGAAATCCTGCAGCTCAAAGACAAAACTGTACTGATCTCTGGCACTTAAGGATAATTTAAATGACCAGGAGAAAGAAAGGGAATCTCAAAGCAATTGCTTATGTTTATTTTTGGTTTGCTTTTCTTTTAAGTGCTTTTATTTCCTTGTCACAAGATGTAAAAGCCTAAATTGCAACAAAAGGCTTGTATAATTTTCTTTTCTATTGTCACAGTAAAACTTCCACAGATCAAATCAGGAGTTTGTAAAGTAACTGGGAAATACTGTAATATGTGGAATGCATACATATTGTTATGGTTTGGAAAGCCACAAATGGAAAGAGTAAATTAAAAAAAAAAAAAAGATGTAGTAGTATTTTGTCTATAATATGCTATTTAGTAATTTTGTAAAAAGGCAGTGCTTTCAGCCATTTTAGACTGACAAAATTATTAAGGTGGTTTTGATACTGAAACTGTAATTTCCTGGGAACCCACAAGATGGTAGAGTTCAGCTGAGGAGAGAAACTATACTGACTCTTGCCTGGCCCATGAGCACATAGTTACTAACGAGTTAAATGTGCTAATTTTGCTGCGTCCCAGAAACTCAAACAATTTCGACCTTTTTCTTTTTTGTTTTCTTCATAATCTGTTTAAACATTTGGAGAGCTTTTCTTTTCTGGCTTAGTCTTTGCTTTCTATTTGAAGGAACGCACCTCATTTACTCCCTCAAGCATCTGTATTCTATACTCTTGATGGAGTTTAGTAATGGGATGCAATTATTGACTGCGAGGCAGTGGAAAAAAAGAGTATTTGTCTGGAATCCAGAAAATCTGTAACACATCGTGGTGCAACTGCACACAGTCACTGTGAAGCTGCTGGGCACTTACTCAGTCTTCATTAAACAAAGCAACCTAAAATCTCTAAAACCTAAACCTCTAAATCAGAAATACCACCTATTATCCAGTAAAACAGCTCAGCAAATCTACAAATCTGGAAGTTAAATCTCTCCATTGGAGCCCAACAGCTTTACTGGTAGTCACCCTGATGCTAAGTGGGGCTTTACTAATTCTCCTGTCATGATGCCATTTGCTCAAGGAAGAGAAATAAAGTACTTATAACATCTCAAATGCAGTTTTTGAAGAAACAAAAAATCACTTGGAGCTCATAAAAATAAAAAATTTTGTTATGAATTTGGTTACAATGGCAGCTTACCTCAGCGTGGATATGATTAGAGGAAAAAGCAAGAAAACCTAGGGAAAAGTGTATTTAGAAAGAATTTAAGTAAGAAAGAGTATCTGCATAATATCCAGAAAAGTGTGCTCTCTCTAGGGGGAAAAAAAACCCTGACAACCTCCTTCAAGTTTTTAAAAATATATTCAGAAAAACTGTAAAGCCTTCAAGGGCAAACAGCACACAGGCTCTGTACTGAGTAGTGAGAGATGTAAGTAGGCCTTATACTGCATAGCTTTAAAGTATTATATTTCATGTTTGATAAAAAAATTAAAGATATCAGACTTAAATCAGGCTGAGAATAACATAGCACAAGTCTGTTATGTCTTTAGTAGCATATGGTGATTTATTAGGAAGACTTTTAGATACACCAAGGAAAAACCTTGGAGCCTTTAGGCTGTGCAGAAAGTGAAATACATCATGTTTTATATTAATTATACATTTAGTCTTTCACTGATTAAGGAACTAAGGTAGAACTTTATTTTTACAAAAATTACCAGTAATATTAAAATTCTAACACATTATGAAGGGACCCTAAGGATAAGTCACAGTCACTTTATATCACTACTTAGTGTCAACCTGAAAAGTACTTTCATTACTCTGAGGTGAAATATAGCACACTAAGTGCTGCATGGGAGATTTCAGTGGAAGTTGGGACTCCCATCCGGTGACAATAAATGAGGAATGATTGCTTGGTGCTGCAGAAGCAGCTGTGATGCACCTGTGATTCTTACTCCCCGTAGGAAGGACAGGAATGGGGACCTGGGAGGGTGCACCTGGTGATGTTTTGGCAAACACCTCTCTCAGGGAAGTACAGGATTTCAGGAGTGCTGCTTTGACCTTTGCAACAGCACCTTTGCAACAGCACCTTTGCAGCAGGATGGGATAACTGGGAGTTTTGCATCCCTGAAACAATAGTGGGCTTCCTGAGGGAGAGCCACACAGCACTCTTGGCACTCAAGGTTAGCTCCATGAAAAAGGAAAGAAATATTTCCTTAAAGAAAGGGGTGGCTAAGTCCTGAGCAAAGGGTGCTTGGGAGCCACTTTCTCCAGCAAACCCTGCCCTGGTTGCAGCAGACACCTTACAAGGCACTAAATGCCAACAGCCCCTCTCGGGTTTAAGCATCTGAGAAGAAATAAGTAAACTCTGATTAGTAGAATATTTATTCAAAATGTTCATCAAGAAGGTGGTCAGAGGGCTGGAGCAACCTGGGTCAAATGCAGCAAGAGTCGAACCCTCCCTTAAAAAGCTCTTTTGATGTCCCAGGTTTCAGGTTGTTAGTAACTTTAATAATAAACCTCTCTGGTATGCATAATTTCACATGGATACTTATGTGTGTGTATCTGTCTGGGAATGAAATAGCAGTAGGAACCAGAGAACCAGAGAAGGTAGAATGAGCCTAGCAAGTATTTCTTTTACACCTTCTTTTACACCTTATTTTACACCTTCTTTTACACCTCTTCAGTATTTGAAATGGTCTTTGACTGGGAATTACTAAAATTTCTGCCATGATTTTCCTTAGGGAATACTTCATTTGCAGACTGCAGTGTACACTCTGCATTATTTCAGAATACAGTCCTAGAATATGCTGACTTGTAAGGGACCCATCAGTCCAATAAATGCTGTCTTGAAGTTTTTGCTGTAGCACATGATCACTTATACTGGCAAGGGGTGGGGGGGGGGGATATTTTTCTGTGTGCACGCTGAATTTGAGGCTAAGCTGCTTCACTTTCTCAAGGAGTCATTATCCACATGAAAAAGCCACTGTCCATTCCATTTGACCCATTCCTCTGTTTTACAGCTGACTGCTTCCATTTAATTTTGGGGTAGTCAGGATTTACCACCCTTCCTTCCCCACCTAAAATGTTTCTGTCAATGTTTCAGGTTTTGTGACCCTAAGGAAAAGCTGAAAGCTGTTCACTAGCTACCATTCCAGGGCATGGCAGGAAAGAGGCACAACAGGTTTCAGCCCCTTCACGAAAACAAACACAACCAATATAACTATACAAACTAACATAACTAATTCCTTCCCAAACGATGCTCTGAATGCTGAGGGTCCCTTGGCCAGCAGAGTCTGCTCCCAGAGCAGGGACAGCACCTGCTTGGCCATGGGGAGGCACTGCAGGTTTCTAAAACTGACTATTTCTGCTTTGGCAGGAGCATTCTTTCATCGTGAGCATTTATTAGATGAACTCTCATAATTATCTGTTCTATAAATCCTGTTATGAAGTTAACCCAGTGTGCAACCTTAACTAAACAATTATTTGCTTTTAAAATGCTTGTCTTTATAATCCAAGCCACATTTTGGAACAAATATTTAAAGGCACACTAAATATTAGGAAGGCTTGTATTTTCATGCTGAAATAAACATTTCCATCGCTCCAGTTTTGGTGTCTCTTGAAACCATCACAGTTCATATGGCAGTGTTATTATGCACCAGGCTGGTCTGGGGGTATATGTTTAAATAAGAAGCATAATCCTGCTTTCAGAAAGGCAGGTTTATCTGTGTGTTTATAACCAAACCTTTCTTCCTACCTGGCCTTCTGTTCTGCTGGGGGTGCCCCTGCCAGCCCAGCTCAGGTTTGCAGACAATGAGGTTGGTACCCCAACGAGGTTAGTACCCCAGGGGACAGCGCAGGAGACACGGGGCACGTATCCAAACATTAATTGCCTTATCTTCTACCTACAATTTTGATTTATCATTTCCCTGACAGAGCACTGACCTTAAAATAGGAGGCAAAGCCTAGAAGGGATGCAGAAAACCTATGAAAGCAGAGAAGCTTTTGGTTTAGCACAGCTTCTTTGGCCTTGCCAAGGAGGAGACCAGCATGCAGCAGATCTGGTGGCCTTGCTGCAACAAGACCCAGGCCTTGATCAGGGAACATTCTAGCTTCTGCCCTCAGAATTCTGTACCATGGAAATGTAGGTGTTGGGGAGAGGGATGGAAGTCTGCTGGGGCAGAGAACCAGGAGCAGAGCCATAGTAGTGAGATAATTCCCTTCCTTGCCCTGGAGTTTCTCAGCATTGAATTCTTCCTGCTGCAGGTCATGTTTCCTTGAGATTCACAAAAACTAACCTGACTTCTCTTAATGTCTGTTGTTTTCCATCAGGAGTGTGCAGCAGTAATTGTGCTGGGCTGGTGTTGGAGGGAGCTGCTGTGTTGATGTTTAGGGTGTCTCAGGGTAAATGGGTTTGGCAAGTCACTGCACAAGCAAAGTGTGCTTGCAGTCTGTGCCCACAGAGTTCCTCTGGCTGTTGCAAACCTGGATTTGTATGTAGAGAGTTATACTGGGTTTGATGGTTTGGAAATGATGTAAAACTCATTTCCTAATATTGTGCCATTAATACATGGTGCTTTTGTATGCTTTTGTTTTTTAAAGTATGTGCTAAGGGGTTAAATCTTGGCAGGTCGGATTTTCTCTGTGGCAGGAGGTGGCACACACCAAGATCTCAAACTGAAGATGGTACATATTTCCCAGAGCACACTTTTCATTATCACTGCCTCTGCACACCACAGCCATCCAAAGCACTGTCACGCTCCCTGTGTGAAAAGCACCCACCTGTTCTTTGGCACTCCCTCCTGCAGCACAAGGGAAGGCACAGGCAGGCAGCATGGATGCAGGGAAGGAGAACAACAGCTAATCTGTCTGCTTTTCTGGAAATCTGAAATTGTTGGTGGGCATTTCCCAGGGGAAAAAAAAAAGTAATTTGATAGATATATGGACCTCTCTTTCTGTGGAATATTATGTGCACTAGGAAGCACATACAGCAATTAGCACAAAGAGCTGTTAATACACAGCCCTGGGTCAGAATAATTTCAACAGAGGCTTTTTATTTCAGCAGAAAGTTCTTATAAAAAGGTGTCTGCAACTGAATCTTTTTTAATTCCTCTTCCTTTGTCTTTCCTCTCTCATTTCTTACCTTGTTCATTGAGATTTAAAGCCATGAAGAGCAGGGACTGAACTCACTCCACATTTGAAACACCCATACCACAGTGACATCCTTCCTTGTTGGAAATCCTTTTCTTAAATAAAATCCCAGGTAAAAAAACCCTTTAATTAGTGAAAATAACTTGCAAAAATATTCTGCCCCACTTGCCCAACTCTAGCTAAGCAACAGAAAAAAGAAGAAAACCAGAATGCTGTATAATGAGCTCTCAGGGTCATATCATTGTGAATCAAGTTTTGATAAATCATTTCCTGTGAAATTTGAAGAATAAATCCCAAGGATTTATTCAGCTTCTTATTCTGTTGTCTTAGATCTGGCTTCCTACCAAAAGAGGTTTACAACAAAGATGTTAGTGCTGTATTTTAGATCCAAGTGCCAATATCAGTATTTTTCAGAAAATAAAACTTCATTGTTCACCAAATTTATTTAAAAACAAATCAGCGGGACCTCTTTGTAATTATGTATGTGCCTAGCTATTTGCAAAATCTTTTCTTTATCTGTAATCCTTCAGAGGATGTAGTAGAAAAGGGCCAGTTCCTCTGAGTTTCCCCCCTGCTCAGAGTCTAAAAGGGTTTAATTGTCTGCACAGATGTTGGTCTCAGCAGGGTACAGTAGCTCTCTGTTATTTTTTAAAAGGGAGAAGGAAAAAAGTTAAAGATTTTGCGAAAACTAATACCCTAAGTATTTTCTTGGAGCATCTATGTATATCCCTTTTGGCTGTCTCTGAGCATATGAAAAGATGGACTATATTTTCAAACAGCTCTGGACACAAAGCCTTTCTGTGTCCCCCCATCCTGCCTACTCTGCCCAGCCCAGCCCAGCCCCAGTGGCTGCTCTGACCCCCAGCTCCAGCCAGTGTGACTGCCCTGTGCCTGGAGATGCTGAAAAAGCTCTGGGATGCTCTGCCTTTGTGCAGGTGTAGTCTCCCTTCTCCAAGATGGGGCTCCATTATGCAGATTTGCATGATATTTGCATATCTTTCATAAGAGAAGCTGTGGCTGCCCCATCCCTGGAAGTGTCCAAGGCCAGTCCTGATGGGGCTCTGAGCAACCTGGTCTGGTGGGAGGTGTTCCTGCCCAAGGGGTTTGGAGCTAGATGGTCTTGTAGGTCCCTTCCAAACCAAATTGTTTTATGATTCTGATCATTTTAAAAAGTGCAAACTGTCCTTAAAGGAAGTATCTTATTTCTGCTACACATGTATGAAGGAACCTTGAGAATGACCACCTCTCAAATGAGAAAGAATGAAAACTGTTAATAAAATGGTTCTGTGAATTTGTCCTACCTAATAAAACACCTCTTTTTAAATTTAATTTTCAACATTTTGTAAATGTAATTTTGCTTTCATGCTTTCTCTTAAATGTAATAAATATTGTGACTAGAAGTCATCTGCTATTATGTTTTGATAGTATCAAAAATGAGCGCTCTTGTTAGTTCTACCACAGTTATCTGAACCTCATTTACCACAATGTCCTTGTTTTTCAAAATAATTGCATCCCCAGAAAGCTATTAATTGCATTTAAAAGCACTACCATTAGCCAAGGCCTTAATTATGCAAACATATTCAGTGTCCCCATGAGGCTTGGATAATCAAGGTGGCACTGTCTAAACAGCAGCCCTGTGCTTAGGTTTTTCTGCCCTTGGCTGAATAATCTTCCCTGCACCTGTTGTGCACCACAAAAATAATGGGATGTCTTATGAAATAATAAAAATTGCTAAATGATGAGTCCAACTCCAGTTCACTCCCTGAAATAATATTCAATTTCTTCCATCAGCAAAGGACATGATCCAAGATACTGATCGATTATTAGTAGGCTTTTTAACAGCAGAATTTTGAAAGATGAAAGCTCTCCTTGCCTAGTCTGTTTTCTTTCAAATGTCTGTTTATAGATCAATTATTAAAAAGAAAAGAAAAAGAAAAAAGGTCCTCCAGTTATGTGGATCGATATCCAACAAATCATTGACAGAAGGGAATCCCCAAAAGGCACAATTAAATTCTGCAGCAGGCAAATTCCATGTGCACCGGCTTTCTGACCACTGTCAGATGGGATGTTCTGGAGGATGTGCTGACTAAATGTAGAAAAATAATAATTCATAACTGATTACTAGAACAATAGCTCCAATCCTTGATTAGGATCCTCCCATTATCTTTGGATTATAGTAGTTTGCTATAGAGCAAACTGACTCATTTTTCACTAGGAATTGCTGCCTTGGCTTCATCCCCAAATAAATTTGTGGCATAAACATGAAATGCTGCAAATGGAGCTGGTATTTTGCCCTGGAATGATTGCTGCAGGTGGATTTGTGTGCATGGGGTGCACATGGCAACCCTGCACTGAATTTTTGCCCACATTTTTGGGAATGCTGCTGAGGCTTGCCCTGCCCTGCTCTCACGGGAGCTACTGCTGGGACCCCATGCTGCCTGGCTGGTCCTGTATCCCTTTGTTCCTGAACAAAGGAGCCTCAAGGTAAAAGCAGCACAGATCCTTGCTCTGTTATCAGCATTGATTACAGAATCAGTTCATGCTACTGAGCAAATGCTCTATAAATTGCTTTTTCACTGAGTTCCTCCTGTTTATCATCCACCTGCGCCATTCACCCATTTCCTGCAGCGTTTGTAAAGGCAGTGCTCAGTACCCTCAATACATCTTGACTTCTTTCGGTTTCCTTAGAGCCTTGCTGATGCCACTGATAAGCTTGCTCTTAAAAACCCCAGATATCAGTGATCACTACATGCCCTGTGGACTCTGAGTTGGGTCTGTGGAGCAGCACCCTGCTCATGTCCTTCCCAGTGTCACTTCAGTGCCAGCAGGGCAGCCACACTTTTATTTTTTTACAGAGCTCTCCTCTCTCTGTTTCTGCTACCTGGACACCAGTGCCTTGCTTTCTCATTCAAGGCTGAACCCACTGAGCCAAATTTCATCTTGGATTCTGGTACTCTTTGGAATTCTGCACCACAGAAATGAAAAGCCCTATTATATTCACTCCTAGGTCAGTGTTACCCAGTTTTCTAGAGCAGAGCTTTGTCATCATTCCTCCTAGAGCCTAAAATCATGTCTGAAAGCTGGGTGTACATCCACTTCAGACTGCACTTTGCTCATCTAGCCTGCACAGCATCTCTGTCCTTGTTCACTGGATACCTGACAAAACTGATTTTCTTTGTATCCTCTAATGAACATCATCTTTTACCTTCCTAGTACAAAATGTGTGCTTCAGATGATGAGAGAAAGATCTCACCATTGTTTATACTGACAGTGTTTTCTCCCTCCTTGGGAAAACCTGATTTTCCTAATTAACAAAATGTCGTCAGTGCTGCATGGAAACATGGGAACCTGTGAAAAATTTTGTACAATTGTCTGTTACACACTTAAGAATACCAAGTGCTTTTCAAGACAATAGCATCTGGTATCAGGACCTGGAATACTTGGTAATGGAGGAGGTAAGGATAAAATAAAATCAATGTCTCTGCTGCAAACAGAGAGGAATGGGAGCGTTCCATTTTTAAAATGTAGTAGAATACCAAAGACTATTTGAGCATGAATTTCACCCTCATATTTACTATCATTTTTAAGTGTAGAAAATCTGATCCTCTGCAAATTCATCTGTTTCCAAGCATTTCCATGTATCCAGTTATTGTAAATTAGAAAAGAATATATAGATAAGATTAATCAAGCCAGGAGCTTACCATAAAATGTTGTATATATTCATATGTGAAATACACATGCAAGAGTTTCAAAATACTGAAATATACCTAAGGAGATGAAATGTTCATCTCACTTCTACTGGATCAAAGTCAGTCCTGGCTTGATTTGAATTATTAGAAAAATTCCCAAGATTTCACCTTCTGAGTCTGTCCAGTAGGTTCTTGTAATGGCCAAAATATATTTGTAAGCCAATAAATCAGCTAATATTAAATTTCCATGCTAATTAATCAGCAAGACACGTTTTACCCTATTTGATGCAAATACTGGACAAAATTTGCAGTATTTTACTTCGTATGCCATAGGTAGAAATTAGATGCAGCCTGGAGTGTGTCTTGCTCTACTTCCTCAGCAGGGGCACTGAAAGACAGAACTATCTTTGGATGGGATCAAGCACTTGTAATCAGAGTTGCTCTGATCCTTTGAGCTGTCCATATCATCTGAAACCTTCAGTGATGTTTACTCTGTGATGGTTTTCACACTGTCCATGACAAGTTAGTGAGAGATAATGATAAAATTAATCCAGTTTTATCAGTCTTGCAGAAATTAATGCATTAAATTTATTTATGGCCAGTGAAGACCGACAGAAGACATCATTAAAGATCACAGAATCATAGAGCCATTAAGATTGGAAAAGACCTCTAAGATCTTTGAGTTCAACCATTAGCCCAGCTTCACTGTTTACACCACTAAATCATGTCCCCAAGTGCCACATCCACACTCCTTTTGAACAATTCCAGGGATGGTGATTTCATCACTTCCCTGGGCAGCCTGTTCCAATGCCTTTTCAGTGAAGAAATTGCTCCAATTATCTAATCTAAACCTCCCTGGCATAACTGGAGCCCATTTGGGAAATCATGGGCCTGACAAAAGCCTCTCGTCAGTCTTCAAGGTGCATTCTCTGTGTCCATAGCAGTGAGAATGAAGGCACTTCTTTTGGATTCAGGCAGGAGTTGGAAGTAGAAATGAAAGAACTTAGCTGCTGTCACAACAGTTTCAGCTGGGTTATGTCTCTCCTACAGCCAGAGACTGCAGCAGCATGTGTTTACCCAGAGAACTCTTCAATAAAGTATGGTCGGCTGAGGAGCACATCATAATTCTGTCAGGATGGAAAGAGCAGCAGAGAGGGGCTGCTTTAACATCCAGATTGGCTCAGGGACTGATGCTGTGAGGGCTTCACAGTGTGGCAGTACTGCCACAGCAATCCTTCTATTTTGTACCCATTAACACTCCCCAAGAAGGAATAAAAGAAGACAAAAGCTGAATTTTCATAAAAAAGGAGCATGATTTGTCTGCAGCAGTCCATAAAACTCCATAATAAATAGAATGTGTGATAAATACAGCTTTAAGTCAGACTTTTGTATTAGTTTAATCAAGAAATTTACATGGTTAATGAGTTGATGTGGTTATACTAAGGTTGAGGGTGATAATTGTTAAGAATTGTTATAAGTTAGTGAAAGTTTGAAAAGTTGATAATGTTAATGTAATGGTTTAAGTACTGTTCCATTGAAATGAATAGCCTAAGATGGCGACTAGGGGAAAAATCTAGAAACCTGAGTCAAAGGGGAGGGTACTACGAGATACGCCATTAGCATAAGGGGATAAAAACATCCATCCTATTGGCCTTACACCATCCAACCGAAGTCCCTTAGACACTAACGAGCCAATTAGAAGTGACACCGTGGATGGAAGGAGGTGTGATGACTGAGTGGGACACACCCCTCACGAGGAGTATAAAACCAGGAACTCCCATCCCCTGTGTGTGCCTCTGGCCCCAACCTGTGGTGGCTATGTACCTGGCCTACCGGCGCCAACTCCTCCCCTCTTGACTCCCTAGCTTAGGCAGATTGCCATCTTAGGCTCCCTATTGCTATTTCTTATTTTCTTTAATAAAGCCTCGTTAATTTTTTTCTTTGATTGGCTTGTCATTTATCACAGAATGGAAGCTGCAAGAATGCAAAAAATGCTTTTGCCAGACATAGCTGTAGCTATCCCTGGCTGCAGTTTCGCTGCTCTGGCTGGCTTGGCAAGGCAGGGACATAGAGTGTGCTCTGTCACTGCAGAGGGAAATGTCCACCCTGATAAGCACAGGCAGTGCCCCTCACCAAGCAGCAACTGAAAAGTTCCATCTCAGATACAAACTTGTTCTTTAAATAATGTATTCTGTGTCCCAGAGATCAGATTAAAAGTAAGGGACACAAAGGATTTCCTCTCTGTTTTCTCTTTTTGCTGTTTCTCAATTCAGAAACTGCCATTGAAAAAATTCCTCAGGGACAGAGAGGAAAGAATTCACTAAATATCATAATACTTTTCCTCCTTGACTTGTCTTTTTGGTCATAAAACCGTGACAACTAATAACTCTCTTCTATCTCTCTGTTTCTCAAGTGTCAACCCTACAGGAGCTACTGAGGTGCAATTGGTGGCTATCAAGGGGTTTTTTCCCAGCTATATATTTATTTCTTTCTTTAGGACAAGGAAATTTATCCATGCCTGCAAATTTTGTAATTTTAAAACTGAAAAGGATGTTCGCTCCATAAAGGCAATGAACTGTCTTCATTCTGCAATTTAAAATTGGAAGAAGCTTCCTGTGACTTCTTCCACTTCCATCTTCTCATTTATGGCCATACTGTGTGCCCATGGGTGCCTGTTACAGAGAGAGAACAGAGAGAGAGAGAGAGGGAGGGATTCAGAGAGAGGGCTCTTGAAGGAAGAGGAGAGAAACAGAGGGAAAAGGAGTTAGAACAAATATGGACATAATACTGGATAATAGGCAAATACAGGACATGGCCCAAAGAACATGGTCTCCCTTGTAGCACTTAAAAGAATAATTATTAATAAAACTGAAAGAAAAGTAATCTTTTGTCCTTGGCTTGCAGATCTTTCAGACCCTGCTTTTAAGATATAAAATAAAGAGCTCTAGGGTAGAGACTGACTATCTGCATGTCCTTATATTGTCCTTATATGTCCTTACATCACTTGTCTGTACAACACAAGCTTTAATTCAATTTGAGGTTGATTTTTTTTAAATGACTTCATTTTGTGCTTGAAAATTTTAAAGAATTTGAGAGACATAGGATAATTAGGAGATTTCAAAGGAATGTTTGCATTTAAACCTAAATATAAATATTTTAAAGTGAAAGGGCTCCAAAGTATTCTGCATTACAGTTGTTGGTGAAAAATATTCCTACTGCTCTGCTCTCATGAGTGTTGATATTTGCTAAGATAGCTTAGTCACACATCTACCAGAGGAGAGGAGATACCTCAGTGGGATCTCTGGCCATTCAAATTAACACCTTCAGAAACATAACCCTGTTCTCCCTACAGAAGCAGGGATATTTGCTGAATCCGTTGACTCCTTTTGGAGCAGAAGGATAACAGATACCTGATTTTTTTTCCCCTTAGACTGTGACAGTGAGTTCAATAGATTTTTGTTTGCAGATGCCAATGCCCTCTAAACAATGCCACCCTTGTGAAGGCCTACCCTCCACACTGGAGTGGTTTTCCTTCCGAGGAAACTGCCCCCAATTTCTTGTCCCCCTAATGAGCATTCCTTGTTTCTAAGAAGCTGTAACCTAACCTTGTGTTGTTATGACAGCACAACCATGTATTTATTGATGTGGAGCTTGTAGGTCTCTTATCAGCTGTCTGCCCCGGCACATTCCGTCTGGACAAACATCGCCGAGGCTGCTTCGCATACGAGAAGTCCCCGCGGCGCTCAGAATCCCAGATGCTCTCAGGGAGTATCAATGGACGGGGTGCAGTGTGACAGAGTGACACCTCATATCCCCGTGTGGCTGCGCAGGGCTGAGGTCTGAGCTGCCCTCCGTGCAGCTCAGCAGGGCCTGCCAGCCATGGCTATGGGCCTGGTGCCGAGGGCTTTCCCGCAGCCCACCGAGAACCTTCCCCGCCATCCCTTAACTCAGTTACCTCTGCTCGTGAAAGATGAGTTTCCAGCTTTACACTCTGTTTGGCTACCATGGCAAATATTGGGGTTTTGGGGTCTTTAAGGCCTCTTCCAACCTGTGCTGGTTTGGACACAAATCCAGGGGGAAACAATTCGAAAAGGGCATCTCTCTCTCCTGTCTGCCAGGCAAGCAGGTCCCAACAGCCCCTCCCCCACAGGTTTGGGTTAAGAATTTCTCAAATGAAAGTGAAAAACCTCTTTATTTAACAAAGAGAGTTCCCCCTCCCCCAGGCACAGGGCAGAAAAGTACACTGAACCCCCCTCCCGTCCCAGAGGTGGAGGCTGCTGGATGCCCCACAGTTCTGTCACTCAGCTTCCAGGCCCAAGGGCTGAGCAGAGCCAAGCCCCACTGGGTCAAGGGGTGCAAAGTCCCACCAAGCATCCCGGAGGTGGTGAGCTGGTCTTGGATGAAGAAGAAAGCCAAAAACAGTCCAAAATGGAATAGAAGCAGCTGAGGCAGATCTCAGTCCCTCTCCAGATGAAAGATTGAGATCAACCCCCCCCCACTCGCTTCTGCTACTAGCAGAGAAAAAAGTCTCAAGCCGGGTAAAAATATGTAAACATTCTGGCTGCAAGGTCAAGTGAGCCGCTCTGAAGATTCCTCCGAGCTGCAGTTTAAAGGTACAAAAAAACTTCAAGCAAGCAATGGGGAATACAGGATTGTCACAGAATCACCCCAAGACACTACCTCGCCCATCCTGTGACGCTGTGGACAAGGCCCATTCACTCAGACCTCCTTGGTAACCACCCTGTATCCAGCAGGCAGATGCAACTCTACAAATATAACTTTGCTGAATACTATGCTGAAAGTACATTTTTTTTCATTTCCCCAGAAAATTTTCTTATCAGTGAGGAAAACAGGTTAAATATCCCAGGGATTTTCTGAAATAATATTGCAAAATTTAATTTGTTTGGTCCCTTTTGTTAAAAAATTTTGACTTAAAGAGGTTTATAGTATAAATCACTTTAAATATAGCATTCAAGTACATTTCAAAATGAAAAGTGACTTCAACAGAGAATTTCAGAATCATCTGAAACCACTTGAGAAAAATGACTTGTGACATCTTGAAAAGAAGGTATTTCTGCTTTTTTATTCTAAATCTAGAACTGTTACAGCCCATAGTTTCAGGTAGGAAAAACCTTGACTCTGAAGGACATTTAGTCCTCTGTTCCTGACAGAGGACTAAAATATTTTTTCCTCACTGCCTTTACGTGCATGAATTTATGTACATCATATGCTGTACTACACTGGGTTTATAAAGCTGATAAAAATGATGTATGAGGGTCACATTACAGTTTGAAAAGGCTGCATGCAGAAAAAAAACACACACACAGAAGGAGGAGACAAAAAGGAAGTCATTATTTGTGAATTTGCCCAGATTTGGCAAACAAAGCTCAGCCCAGAAAAAACATGTACTGCTGCCCATATAGAAGCATGTGGCTTAATGGGGCTCATGTGGGCATTAGGCTGGCTTGGCAAGGAACGCTGCCAGAAGATTGAAACTGGAGCAAAACAGGAGGCAGATATAAATCAACTTCAAAAGTGGAGTTGAAAGAAATACTAAAGAAAGAATTGTTTGTTATATACAGAATTAAAACCTAGCACCGGAGCAGTGGTCCTTTTTATCACTGGTACGTGTCACTCTACACTCACAAGTGTTTCAGAGGGCTCAAGAAACCCCAGAATCGCACGTAAAAGTCAAATATTCCATCCCAAGTGAGGAGCAAAAAATTAATGAATTAACTTAGTTTGCTACCACATATTCATTCAGTTATTACACATATTTTCCTCATGATCTTTGCTGGGCTGGGGTGTGCCAGCTGGAGTAACTGAAGTCACACCCAGTGGGGATGTCCATCCATTCCCGGCACTCCGAGTGTTCCCCACGAGTTCCCTGAGGGACAGCATGGAGTCAGCGGTTCTGTGCAGAGCCCTCTGGGCGGGACGCTGACACTAACTGTTTGCATCTGTGCATGTGTGGGTGTGAGGTGGAACACGTGGGGTTCCCGGTGCCGTGAGGCGGGATGCTGTCCAGCGCTCCCTGATGATTTTTGGGCCGGGAACCAAGAGCGCTTTATGCGTGCAAGCACTGACACAGGACACGGGGAGAGGCAGCCAGGAGGAGAGCAGCTGCAGCTCCTGCTGTCCAGTCCAAATCCTTCCTCTCTCCTCTGCAGCCCAGCGCAGGCACATGGAGCTTCCAAGCCACCCCTAGAGCTGGGTGGGCTTTGCTCGTGCCCCTCACCACCAGGCTGTGAGGGACAGACTGCAGTGCTCCATGCACTGGCATTCACTGCATCTCATTTTCTCACCTCATGCTATGGGGATGGCAGCAGAAGGAGGTGATTTGCGAGACCCGAGTGCCCTGCAGTGTTTTAGTACTGTGCCCCATTGCCTCTGCTTTGCCGGCTATCACCCGCAAGTGACATCTGCATAGAAATGTAAATCAATAGGGCTCTTCTTTAAGATACTCACATCTGATGTGTTTTTCTCCTCTAGGCTTTTTCTGGCATTAAAAAAAATGTGTCACTACCTGAGAACTACTGAGAGCCTGCAGTCTTGTCTTTCCAGGAGGAAGAGGAGGTGCGAAAGGGGCACATCCCAGCAAAACCCTCATGAAGGTCTCATTTTTCTTCCAGATGCACGACTCCAACAGAATTTCATGCTAAACATGAAGATTCAATTTCTCTCATACTTTTATACCATTTGTGTGTTTTGGCTGCTCTGAAAACCTTAGAAGCTGCAATCAAAGGTATTGCAAAATCTGTCTGTTTCCCTGCCTCAATGGGACCGTGCAAGAAGGAACATGACCGCCTGCCCTCATGACTGCAGCGCTGCCTGCCAGGTGGAGACTTGTGGCCTCACCTCCATCTCCCGGGCTCTTGCGTGGCTCAGGCTCCACACTGAGGTGGTTCTCCTTCTCCTCCGAGAAGTGTAACAGCTACCACAGGAGCTGGGGAAAGTGGCTTGTGTGGAAAGATGCTGGAGACTCACTTTTTGGGAGTATTACCTAGCTAGCCTGCCTTTCACAGCCCTGAGCATCTCTGGAATTTACTTCTCTGGCCATGCTTCCCCAAGTCCCTCTGAGGCTGCTCTGGCTGGACTCTCTGAGGTGGGGCATGGCTGAACCTGTCTCTCTGGTTTGAAACAACAGATGACAGGGCAAGGTACAGGAAACACAGCGAGCTCAGGTATAGATTGCAAAGAATAAATAAACAGGGAGGTGTGAAATCTGTCTCAGTCTGAAAAATTCCTAAAGAGCAGCCCTCATAAATGTGGTGGCAAACCCACATTTACTCAGGTGTCACTGTACTGTCACCATTTCACTCCTTCTTACACAAAATCCTTCTTTTTTCTTTTTTTTTTTTTTTTTTTTTTTTTTTTTTTTTTTTTTTTTTTTTTTTTCCCTATATATATCCAGCATATCAGCAGCTCTCAGCTGCAATTCCCTGAAGTCAGTGTGGGCTGCCGGGGGCAGGTCTCAGGATGGAGGGAATTGAGCGCCACTGATTCAATTAGCCTCCTGTGACTCATGGCTCAGAGAAGTGCCAGGAGTTGATGGGCTTGGGAAAATACTTATTTTTTTTCTAATCAGGCAGGAGCAAATCCCAGGAAGTCCCAGCAGAGCATATGAACATCAAAGAATCTAAGAGAGCCAGGCCAGCCAAATCCCAGTACTGTGGAGGCAAGCCCAAGCTGCCTAGCAGGATGCAGTGGAACCAAGAAAACCTCATGTTATTTTCAACATCTGCATAATCTAGTAAGACCATAAATTATTTGTCACCTAGTTGCAGAGAGATGATTTGAAGGTTGAGGTCTGCAAGGTTGCTGGCAAGCTTACAGCTTCCCAATTTGCTTTTCTTTTTTTTTTTATGGATGTGGCTTCAAATATTGAAGGAACATGTGAAAAACAAAAGCATCTGAATAAATACAGCTCTTATTTTTCTTATTTTAATCCAGCTGTTTTACTTTGCAAGTCAGAGACAAAGTATCAATTATTTGTCCATTATCGCTGTAGTTTTTAGTTGAATTGCAGTAGATTTTATTATTTCCAGGCTAAGAATATCTTTTTCTTTGCCTATTGAAAAACACCTCTCTAATTGCAACAGAAGCTATGGGTCTTGTATTCATGCTCCAGAAGACAAGATAATGAAGAAGTCATTATCAGAAATCATAATTTTTGTAGCTACCACTATTCTCTCATAATTAAGTTCACCACTTTCTGTTGTTCCCCCAGAGAAGCAAAATCAACTGTTGTAGGCCTGAGAAAGAAGGAAGGGAAAAAATCACAGTAAGACTCATTTATAAAGATGATTAGCATAGAAAAATAAATACTGCCAGGGTATATTACAGAGACAGACGTTTTGATGTGGTGGTGATGATGAATTTTTTTCTTCCTAAGTGTTTTAGCTGAGGTCAAAGGTAGGACAGAAGATATGAAGTCAGCAGGAAAAAGTGAGCTCTCAAGTGGTCTGCCCCACTCTTCGGCTTCATCATGTGCATTAGTCAGTTTAGAAGGTGACAGCTGGAGAGAAGTCAAAATCTATGAGTATAGCAATAGTCAAAATAGTAAAGACACCACCAGCAACAATTTCACCAGCAGCAGTGTAATTTCAGAGCATTCATTTTCCCCAGGTATTCTGACAACTTGTTTTGAGATCATTAAGTGGTATAGCTGAGGTTATCTGTGGTAATGAATGAATCTGAGGAAAAAAGTAAATACAATAAACCCAACAGACTGGAAAAGCAAAGCTGTCTCATTGAGAAATAGGGCAGCAGCTGTGAAGGTAAAACATGTTCATTTCCCTTTGATTTAAATTGGTTTTTTTTCCAGTTAAGAAGTAGAATATGATCCTTTTTTTCTGTGTCCTTATAAAGATTCCAGAATAATTAGGACTGTATAAAGGAGACCTGTCAATCTTGAAACAATTTCTATTTCAAATAACTGCAGTATGAAATTGATGAGCATAAAAAACAATGACTGTCACCCAGAATGGAGGTGACAGCAATTCTGTTCAGCTTGGTACTCTTCAATGGCACTGGTGTAAAAATGACACCCATGGTGAGCCAGGCAGATGCTTCCTCCTCATCATCCCCTCTCCATCAGGTCCAGAAACATCCACCTGCATTCCTACTTTTATGACTGCTAGTTCTCCAACAGACAGACTCCTTGTCATAGTCTAATGCTGACAGGCCTCACTTGTAGGTATTTTCCTTAACATCAGGGCAAACATAGGTGAAATATCTGTCAGTCCAAAACCAGCTTTAAAGTTGATTTCTGTTGAGGCAGTTGCAGCTATTTAATAATTCTTATGTATTTCACAAAAATTAGCAGTACATGTTCGTGTCTGCAGCTGTATTTTTAGGTTTCATGAAGACAGGCTGGTTTATGAATGGGAAATATTAATAAAACAGGTTGGGTTTGACCTCATTCAGAATGGAGAATGGGCCCTCGCTGTCTCTGCTGCTTGATTTGTTGCACACTCAGTCCCAAGCTCGAGCCCGAGTCCTTGGATGACTCCAAAGGCAGTGGCTTGTGTCTGACAAATTTGGATATGAGGAACGTAACACGAGTAAAGGAGACCAGGAGACAGCTACATCTGCATGGGTGGAACACCACTGCGTGGTGATCAGGCTGAAGGGCACGGGGAAGCTCAGTGCACAGCGGGATTTGCGCCGCAGGGCTGTCCAGCAGCCACCACAGCTTCACCAAAGAGGGAACACACAGCCCTGGGGGCATTCTCCATCTGGGAGTGGGCATCTCACATCATCCTGGTGCCATCCTGGTGCCAGTTTGGACTACTGGCCTGCTACAGCTTACCCCTACTCTTTATTGTGTGGGACAAACAGAAGCCAGGAGTGCAGACCAAGAGAGTGGTATAAGGACAAGGCTCAAGTGGATGCAAATATTCTTCAAAAGGCTCTTAGACATTACTAGATTTATTAACTCACTCCTTAAGTTCTGGCTAAAAAGGATTGTTCTTTAAGTTACTGAATGAATGCAGCTTGGCAGTATCAGTTTTGAAAAGATTTTTGACGAGCAGCCTACTACTTTTTCAGTGGTGCTGCCATGGCTTTCTTGTTTATTTTCTAGCACTAGGCTGTATTTGATCTGTTTGGTTTGGGTCATTCAGCTTTATGTCATAATAATTAGTATTCCTTGCTAACAAAACACATTATTAGGAGGAAGTGGGATCAAAAGGATGATACGAAATTAGCAGTCTGGAGAACAGCATCATCTTCCTTGCACAGGTAATAACAGAGCCTGATCATATCTGACTTTTCTGCTTAACTTTTCACAGAAGACACCTCAGAGACGTTGAGCAATGCCTGAAATGGGCTCCAGCTTCAGCTGGATTTTTCTGAATGTCTCTGCTCTTAATGCAACCCTGAGAGCGTCCTTGTTTTAAAGGTGGACAGCAGAGTCACAGCTCAGAAGTCACGTAAAGGCAGGACTAAAAGTTCTGAAGTACAAAGAATAATAAATAAAATTATATGAGTGCTTGGCCCAGAAGTTGTTAATTAAGACAAGGCTATGCAGACTGTTTAACAAACTTAGGTATGTGGGAAATAAATCAAATGGAACAAGATGATTAAGGCTGAAGGAGCTCAGCAATCTGGAAGAGTAGAGGAAATAATCAGACCTATACTGAAAGTATGTGCTCTTGAAGGTAAAAGGAAATAATAAAAAGGCTCTTCTGGTGATCCTTAAAGAATGCTTTTAAGATACAAACTAAACAAGCTTTAAAAAGGGGGAAAAAAAGCCACAAACAACAAGAAAAGCCAATGTAGCCTTAAAAAAAAAAATGAAGAAAGCCTATAGAATTGCTGGAATTCAAGTTAAGTACACTGACAGGAGCCCTAAATTCTCCAGAAACCACTAAAATTCTTTCAGCATGATCTAGGAAGGGGGAAATTTCCTTTACAACTGGAACAAAGATTCATTTCCGGAAGGAAGGAGACCTTATAACATGCAAGGAGAATTAGAGCGGCTTCAAGGAAGAGAAATCATGCATTTCTGCTTGCAATAACAAAGTTGAGCAGAATACTGAGTAGCAGCCAATGCTTTTCATGAGGTTAAAACATTTTTGCAATGTCATTCTGTCTCAGAAGTAATTTGGAAGCAACACATTATTTGTACTATTGTTCACTTTTTCAAATTATTATTAAAATTGTGAAAACAAATTTGTCATGCATTAGATGTATATATATATGAACAAAAGAATGAGATGGAAAGAAAGGTAACATTTTAACTCATGCCAAGTACTGCCAGCAAAAATAGATGATCCTTGAGACTCTTAATTATCCTTGTTCTTCTAAATTCCAAATCATTTTGATACAGATGCAGAATGGTGAACAACTTGTGAAGCTACATTTAAAAAGAAAGTCTAAAAAAAATAAACCAGCAGAGCCAGATAAACCTCAAGTTACCTGAAGGAATGTTGGGGATTGCAAAACTTAACCTGCCCAGGCTGGTGGCTGTGGGTCTCCTCCCTCCAGGCTGCTCCTCCAGATCCTGTGTGGGCTGTAGTCAGTGGGAGTATCACACACAGCAGTACACCATGGACATCTGTGATTTCATGATGTGTCTTTGTGATTGGAAACATGGATGTTTCAGCCATTACTTAGATGCAATCATCTTATTTTGGCTTTAGAGAAAGCACTTAATAGCACAAATTTAATGCCTATATTTTTTTTTTCTCTTAAAAATAATACATGATTAGGTGGTTTCTTCAAATTTTCCTTCCAATCTTCTTTTGGACATACTGAACCCCTATTTTATCATCCAGTGACAATGTAGTGTATATAATAGGAGTTGGCAGATTTTTGACTGACGTTTTCCAACTGAATTCAGTCTTTCACAGCAGGAAGAGTGTTGGTACTTTTGGAACAGGCAAAGGACAGCAGGTAAGATGCAGGGACTGCTAGCAGAAGGGTTTCCTGCCAGACTGAGCTGGGAGCATGAGGGGAATGAAGAGAACTGTGTTTTCTAGCAATGAAACTTCTGTTTCCAACACTGGATAAACTGGACTACTGTCTTCAAACCTCTTTAAGGTCAGTGCCACGTGGCCAAGAGACTGATCTCCGTCACCCTCATCCCATCCAGCATATGTTTTCCTCAGCATCTGCAACCAGTGAATCATTAAGGCCTGAAAAGACCTCTAAGACCATCCACAAATTTTGCAGCAGCAGAGCACAGGCGAAGAATCCAAGAGCTTGGAGCTCTCCCCGTTTGCTACAGTGAGTATCTGTGGATGGCATGAGTTAGTTTTACATTCTTTGGGTATAATGCAAGGAGAGATTATTCACTTTGTAGATATCATCTGGGGCTACAGTGAAATCTGTCAGTTGTCATAGATTCACATGCTGGCAAGGTGACTGGAGACTGCTGCCTCACCCAAGGTCACTGCAGTTCCCTCAAAACACCTCCTCTGCCTACTTAATTATATAATTTTTTTACCCTCTTCTCAGGAAGGAGTTGCTTCATTGTGGGTCTTTGGCTTCACAGGGAAACCACACTTCAATAATGGATGAGCCCCAAGATAAAAAGCACAGAGAGTCTTTATTTATGACCATAAATTCAGGCAGATATGCCTGAAATCTCAACTCAGAAAAACATTCAGCATTTTTCACTGGTTCTGGTAGAAGATGTGAAAAGCCACCTAGTAAAAATAACTTTCTGTTATGGCTTTCCTTAATGGAAAACTGTAGCAAAGGACTTTTCTAACATCTACATTTCTGTATCTATTTATTTAGAGCTTAACTCTAAAGAGAAAAGAAGCTGCAAATCAGAAACAAACCCACATGATACTAACCCATACATACCCTACTCAACTGAATGAAGACAAATATTTAATTTGAAAAGGATTCCTTCTTGAAATCGATGCATTAGCAGATAGAAATTCCAACATAGTGCCTTCATTTTCTAGAATTCAGGTTGGGTAATGAGCACCAGAGTGCTCACTTGACAGCCTTCCTGAAAAGTTTAACGTTCTTAGAGCATTGTGATGGTTGTTCCAGGTTTCTCCAGAGACCTAATGGCATATAAAAAACAGAGCCAGCAGGTAAAGAAAGCTGCTCGAGGTAGCGTGAAGTCTGTGTGGTGTTTTCTTCCAGAAAGTAAGTAAGTGTGCAAAGGGAGTAAAATAAACACATAACTTCCAGGCAGTTGAGATTGCTTTGTGGAGACTAAAAAAGCTTGCTTGAGGGAAGCACCTTCTGCTGCAGACAAAAGAGTTAATTCATCAAAGCTATGGGAAGAACTCCCTCTCCCCCAAAGAAAAGATCTAATGACCCCTATAAAGAGAGCCATATTGTGATGCTGTAACCTGTTTAGAGGGAAAGAGCATCTTTGTGTCTTTTAGCCTCACAGGAAAACAAAGTGTTCTGCAATAAATAGGAAACCTTTTTCTAAAGCTTTATGGTCTTCTGTGCTGTGTCACAAAGTACCCTATTTACTACTCACCTCAAAAATCCACAATTAAAGTGAATTTTCAGAAGTCAGGCTGTCTGGGAGAGCAGGGCTAGGAAAGAGAAAGCCAAGAGGCTGCTGCTTTGAAGCAAGCAAATGCGATACTCTCATTTTAGAATAATTGCTGTATGTTTGGGGCACAAGGAGATGGGAATGTACCTTGCAGCGAGATGAGTGCCTTCAGGTCAGCCCACAAAAAGCCCCTTTGTGAGCACACAGGGGCAGGGATGACTGCTCTTAGTGACTGAGATGGGCTCCTTATTTTCGGGAGGAGATTACTGAAAAAAACATGCAAGTAAGCAGAATAAAGGAGGAAATAGAGGAGGTGAGCCAGGCTTGCCATTCTTATAAACATGAAAATAGTCATAAAATGGTTTGGGTTGGAAAGAACCTTGAAGACCGTTTACTTCCAACACACCTGCCCTAGGCAGGGACACCTTCACTATCCTAGGTTGCTCAGAGCCCCATCCAACCTGGCCTTGGACATTTCCAGGGATGTGGCAGCCACAATTTCTCTGGGCAACCTGTGCCAGGGCCTCACCACCCTCACAGTAAAAAATTTTCCCCTAATATCTAATCTAAACCTACTCACTTTCAGAAAAGGCAAGGGCCATTCAGTGGACAGGGGTTTTCTGTTTGCAATGTTTTAAGGAAAATATATGTTCACTTAGTGAATGGTGAAACTTGCCCTGAGACATTTTGAGAAGTTCAGCATGACTTTAAAAATAGTATTTATTTTTATCAAAAGAAAAATCCAGACGTTTTTTAAAAAAATCCCCCTACCAAATAAGTACAGAATGGAGCTGTTGCATTTAAGAGTGCATACCCAGAAAAAGAACTGTCCTTTGGGAGAGCAGTTCAAGCAAGCAGCCTGTGTAATGCAGGATTCTTAACTTCCTCCTCTAATGCAGTTCCTACTAGTCACTTTTAAAGAAAATTAGAGCTGATGGACTATTATGTTGGTCTGTATGACTCCTGGGAGCTAATTTGTGTTACACTGTCCAAGCTCCTTTACAATTACGGGCAGCGGCAATGTTGTACCTGGTAGCTGGCTGTTGTTTAAATGGAGGCGGGTGAGATCTGCTAGAGATCTGGTTTGATTTCATAAAAAGGTGTTATATCTGCCTGAAATGAAAGAATTCCCTATATTCTACCTTCTTAAATTGCTTTAGGATTGAAAGGGAAAATCGGAGACTGAAAGGGAAGAGCTGCAAATCTGGGACAAGGCTGGGCTAAGCCGTGGTTTGCAGGGATTCACACAGCAGCAGCTCTGAGTTTCCCTGTGTGAGCATTTGAGCACCGAGGCTGGGCTGAGCAGATGACTTGAGAGGGTGGGGACACAAAGGGCAGGAGCCACGGCAAGGTGCCGCAGGGACCTCGATGCTCTTCCTTTGTAGGTGGCTTAAGAGGGAGAAACCTTTGGAGGACGCCTTTAGCTTGTGGGTGGGGTTCTCAAAAATACAATTTATCCCTGTAGATGCTTTTTCTCCAAGCCTGAGGGTGACACATGATTCAAGATAAGCAGGGGAAGGTGAATCCCTGCTCCTTGCTGCCAGAACACAGCTCTGTGCACAGAGGCAGGTCAGGAAGCCCTAGGATGAGAGGGGCTGACACACAATTCCTCGTGGAGGTTTCCCTTTGGAAACTCACTTTGGGTTTGGCAGAAAAGGAATGTCATTTAGGTCAATTAGACTTTCCCTTAGTGATGAACAAAGCATAAGTGCACTCAGAGCCTTTTCTCACGAAATTTCTAGTGATTATTCAGAGGACTGGCTTGTCTGGTGGTATGACAATATGACCCTGCCTGCATTTGCAGAGGTGGATATTTTTCTACCACCTAGATAGGTAAGCTAGCAATCCACCTATTTCCAGCTGGTGAGAGGGAAGTGGAAAGAATAAGGTTTGGGAGACAGGTAGGTTCTACTGGTTTTTAAGTTCTTGAAATGGTGTGATAACTGTGATTCATGAGGGTGATTAACTGGGTTCACTGGAAGGACGTGCCTGCATGGAGATTTGTCTCTGATAATCCCTTTTAACAGACCCCACTAAGCCTCTGGATATGACTGGAAACACAAATACTAAAGTTATGTATTATCTACTTACACTGCATGAGATTTGTCAAGTATTCCAGCGTGTTCATATACATGCTATAAATAAATAATATAAAAAAAGCCCTCAAACTCCTGCCATCCTCATTCAGCCCCTCCAAAGCTCATTCAGGGGAAGCAGATAGCAAGCAGTGAGGGAATTTGGGGTAATACCAGAAGGGAATAGCTTGAAGAAAATGAGGTCATTGAGCAGTACCTAGTGAACAAAGAAATTTTTGACACAAAGTTAATTACAAAAAACAGGACTGCACTCTTAATGGCTAATTACTACCTGTGTAGGCTGACAAATGGCAAAGCCTCCCAATTTCACTGTTAATAAGCAGCATCCAAGATCCTGAATTATGATAGCAGCTCAAGAATGAAGCACATGCAAATACCTTACTACTTTGAAAAACCCTCTCTGCACCCAGATTTAGCTGGTTAATTTTGCTGTTATGCCTAATCTACCCACTCATCCCCACGTCAACAGGCAGCTCATTAATCATATCTCCTGCTTTGTTTTCTTCTCTTTTGATATTGCAGCAGGGCATTTTCTCAGCAAAATAATTTGAGTAAACAAGAATATTTCGTGGTCTGGAAATCTCTACCCTTGCAAGGAGCTTTTGTCAAGCACATCAGATGTAAAGCAAACCAAAAAAGGGGGTTAGGAATGGATGAGCATGGCACCTCCTGCTCTTGGAAGTGCTCTTGTGGAAGTGCTCTTGCTTGGGAATGAGGAAAAGCTCCCCACAAATGCCCATAAATATTTATTCCAGAGCTAAAGTTAAGGATCACCTTCCTGAAATACATGGTTGGACATGTGATTTTAAAGCAAATAAAGCACTCACTCTCAAGGAAAGATAATTTGCCATTTTGGGCTCTCTATCTCTTCTCAGCAGCCAAAGGGGTAAAAAAATCAGCTGTCCTTGCTGTTGTGTTGCCTTAAGAAATACCTGATAACACTACAAATGTATGAGCTGTAGCAAAAAGCTACAAATTGCTGCCAGAACCATCAGGATAGTCTCTTTTCCTCTGTGATTATTGTCTCTTATTGCTCTCTCATCTGTTCCTTCTGCTTACCAGACATAACCAACACAGTTGTGCAGTGAGACTGAGGGGATGAATGAAGCACAAGACAAAAACCCACCCGTATCAATCCAGTCTGCTTCAGTCACACAAGTGCCTCAGCTGCAGTGCCCTCCAAAAAGTCAAAATTCCACCCCAGCTGGTTCACTGAAGGTCACTGCCACATCCTTCATCAGCTGAGTCTGGTGTATCAGCTACTTGATATCTCTGGCAGAAAGGGCAGCTCCTATCAGGCACCTCTGACACACCAGCAGCAATCCTAATCTAACAGCTCGTGGCTGTCTTTTGGATTAAATTGTGAGAAGCATTTCTCCCCCTGCTCAGGCAGTGCTTAAAGCATGGTAGCTGGCCTTAAAGCTCTGTGAATGGGCATCATAGCCTTTCTCAGTGGTAGAAACCTACATTTTCCCTCCCGTTTAGGAATTCCCTGGGACCAGTATAGCTTTTAGACAGAGGGAGATGTTGTTTGCTCCGAGCAGCATTAAGTGCTTGAAATCTCACTTTTGCTCTGGCTTGCAAAAACTTGATTTTGTTTAATAGGAGGGAAATTCTGGGCAATGAGGAGAAAGACTGCACTAATAATTTCTGGGTAATTAAACTGGCATAGTGGAGAACTGAAGCACAAGGCAGGTGAGGGATAATTCTAACTCTGAACCATTACCAAAACCTATTTTCCACAGCGGCAGGAAGTCAGTGATGTAAGTGGAATTTCCTACCTCAGAAACAGGATAAAGTAGGTTGGCATGTGAATATCTGGAATTGCCTCAACAGCAAACAAGAACTTTCTTGGGTTTAGCCATGGATTTATAAGTAGGATTCTCATTTTTTTTAAATGTTTTTCCTATTATAAGTAGAGCTATTACGTTATCTTGGAAGCAATAAAGGCTTTTATATCACATTCTGGTTTACAATAACCATTATGTTGCTATTTGATCTGGTTGGAACTCAGCATGTTGATTTTGTAAAGCCTTTTGTGAACTAAGAGACTGAAGCAGCAAGGCAAAAAGAAGCCATAGCATTTTTAGTTATTAACTACAACACATTCTATGCCTCTTTTAGCATCTAAAATTGGCCTGTCCAGCTTCCATCAGAGTAATCTGACAGCCTGAATTTTTTACCCTGTATTTCCATCTTTCACGGTATGCATACATCTCAAAATATCAGAGTTTTGTATGGGGACTGAGGGAATTAAGCCCCACTGTATTCAGGATGTGTATCACAGCCCAAGTGTTTTATGTACAGGCTTTAATACCATCAGACATCTCTCCTTGGGAATGGCTATGACATGTGGAGACAAATTCATTTTGTAAGAAGCAGTAAAACATTGAGAAAGAAAATACATTAAAAACTGAAGGAGAGTGGGCTTTTTTTAAACACCACAATTTAAAACCTCTTCTCCAGTCACATTTAAAAACAAAAAAACAAAAATAAAAAAGTCACAAGCTTAATTGCCGTGGCTCCATTTTGCACAGAGTGCATTTATATATAACTGTTGTGATTGCTGCCTGATGATGAATTAGTCTTTGCTAAAGCTCTGCTTCTTTCTCCTTTTTAAAATTTTTTTTTAAGCCTTGCAGCTGTCTCTGCAAGTTCTCCTCATGCTGACCTGCCTGTAGCCTATCAGACAGTGAAACCCTGATGCTGGGTGAAGTCTCTGCAATGTGAAGCAAGCAAATCCCCTGTCTCACAGTGTTTTTACACACTAAGGTTTTCATCACTAGAACATTCTGGACTTGCACCCCAGAGGAAACAATGACTTCCAAGAGCTGGAATTGAAATGGCCATTTGTATTCAGCATTTGTATTCAGGAAGAGAAAGCAACTCCAAGAACATCCCCTGACCCTCAAGTGCCAAGAAGAAAGATGAGTTTTGTGAGATGTTCTGTGGCTGTCTGGGACGTGGTGCGGCTGATCTTCATTGCAGAGAGGTGCTGATGGAGTACAGGGAATGCAATGGACAGCGTGCAGTCCAGCAGGAGATATTCTGTCAAATTCAGCGTGCATCTGCTAAAGGAGAACGCTGCAAACATGACCCTGTCTGGGCTTCATGTATCAGCAGGAAATAAGTGTGAAAACAGTGTTTACCTGGCTTTGACATTTAGCGTTTCTCAGTAGTACAGCTATTCTTTCAGATGAGGAAAATATTTGGCCTGTAACTACCTCTGTTTCTCTTACTGCCAGTTTCTCCCTACCACAGCCAACTAGGACCTCTTGCTGTTCCCCACATCTGTATCTTAGAGATACCACCAACACAAGTTATTAGAGTCCTTATGACTTTTCCTCAGCTATTTTTTTTATCTGTCCCTGCATACACACAGTGAGCTAGGATGCATTCCCAGAAATAGCCATCAGATGCTTCTTGAAAGGCCATTTAAGCACGTCAAGGCAAAATAAAAACTTGCACGACCTTACAACTTCTAAAACAAATTATTGCAGAAATTTAGCTGTCCCCAATATAATTGTTCTCGTCTCCTTTTAAGAAACCAAACTTCCCCATAGTGTTTCCTAGAGTGACAGAAAATAAAAACATGAGCCAAGAGGTCACCATTTTGCCTCTTCTCAGAAACATAATACCTATGAAATATAATTCTCTTTAGCACCATGCTGGGGCATGGCCTAGAGATTAGTACAGAAACAGAAGTTCCACCTCTTAAATCACCAAAGTCACTCATTTTAGCACTTAACTTTTCCTTGGAAATTTCCCAAAGGCAGGCCAGCCCTGAAAGCCTCATTCCTTTAAGATGTGGCAAGATCACAGCCTGAGACACCATAGCTGCACTGACATTCCTTGGCTGTCACACACACACTGAGGGATAGTGGGAGTGCAGAGGGCCATTCTCTGCATGTCTCTCCTGTTGGTTCTGCCAGGCTTAAAACAAAAGCTGATCTTTGACTCCAATCTGAATGCCATAAACTTCCAACTTGTTTCCTATGATGCTTTTTTCATGGGGCTAACGTAGGAAACTCTGTTCCAACTAATCTTAAAGCAAGGGAAGCTGCGAGGAATGAAACTTTACAAGTTCTGGCCAAAACAAGATCTTAACAGGGTTAATGCTCTGTGCTTGACCAGCCTTTAGGGGACTTTTAAATTAAAGCGAGCAAAGAAACCAAAGTTCCAAGTGCAAGACAGGAAACCAGAAAGGGCAGTGTAAATGGAGCAATTCGTGCTCAGAGCAGAACAGGCTAGAATGAATTTTTTCTGTGGGATAAAGTACAGATGTGCTAGCAATGTCATCATAATGCAAAACAAACCTCTGGAAGTTTATTGCACTGAAAACAAACAAACCAGCAAACACANTCAGGCATAAGCTGAAAGCTCTTTTGCAAAGAAAAGGAATAAACTGCACCTGAGCCAGACTGTCTGAAACTTCCTGCGCACATGAAATTTTTATCAAATTCTCCTCGTTTGCTGCCTCTGGTGTGAGGCATTTCATCTTTAGTGACA
Source organism: Notiomystis cincta (assembly GCA_013398075.1). Taxonomy (NCBI): domain Eukaryota; kingdom Metazoa; phylum Chordata; class Aves; order Passeriformes; family Notiomystidae; genus Notiomystis; species Notiomystis cincta. Next base: position 40,239 of record VZRX01011812.1, read on the forward strand.
CAAATGTGAGAATGATTTAAATCACAGGTCGCTTAAAGCACAGAAGATTCTGAGCTGGATGGGACCCACCAGGATCATCAAGTCCAGCTCTTAAGGGAATGGCTCATATAGAGATCCAACCCAAAACCTTGGTGCTGTCAGCACCATGATCCAACCAGCTGAGCTGAGCTCATCACACAGGATTTAGACTTCTAATCTATGGTTAATATGTACCTCTGAAACACCAGTTAGATGCTGCTTTCCTGGGTGAAGAGCTGAAACATTGGGCCTCAAGCACCTAGGGAAAGGCTTGTTTTTAGTTTGAAGATAAGCTTCTTCACTGGAGTATTCTTCATGCTTNTGCTAGCAATGTCATCATAATGCAAAACAAACCTCTGGAAGTTTATTGCACTGAAAACAAACAAACCAGCAAACACAATATGCTTTATTTCATAATCTCTGGTATCCTCCTCCTCCAGGGATCAAATCCACATCTGGTGTAAGATATAATTTGATTATCACAACTGAGCTACATGAATTTATTGAAATTTTGCATCAGTCCTTTTATGCTCAGGAATGTTTTCAGGGTACATGCTACCCAAGACCTGATACAATCCTCCCAGGCACCCACATCTGGATCACCACAGGCTATATGAACTCAGAGCAACACAGCAAACAACAAAACCATTTTCTCTGTCTTCCAGTGTTTGGCCTTTTTAGGAGACTTTCATAGCACAGCTCCACTATTTGGGGTCTGGCAGGAAAACAGCTCTGGGCAGGTGTAAAGGAAGCTTGGACTGGGTCAGAAGAAATATGGCCAAGAAAGGAAATGAGTTCAGTCTGGAAAAGAAATTAGGACAAGGACATAGGGATCAGTAGGCCGAGAAGTGGGGCTGCAGCTGAAAACAAATGGAAGGGGAAACCCAGAAAGGATGCAGCAGAGATTGGGGGNCTCATATAGAGATCCAACCCAAAACCTTGGTGCTGTCAGCACCATGATCCAACCAGCTGAGCTGAGCTCATCACACAGGATTTAGACTTCTAATCTATGGTTAATATGTACCTCTGAAACACCAGTTAGATGCTGCTTTCCTGGGTGAAGAGCTGAAACATTGGGCCTCAAGCACCTAGGGAAAGGCTTGTTTTTAGTTTGAAGATAAGCTTCTTCACTGGAGTATTCTTCATGCTTCTGAGTGGTACATGTGACAGTGAAATATCTCCCTGCAAGAACCATTAGAATGTACTAAAAGTGATCATCTCACAAGCTTTTGTTCATAAAAATGAGGAGGCAATGGGGGAAAAAATGACAATTTAAAAAATACCAGAATTTAAATTCAATTCACAGTTTTATAAAGCGACTCTTAGTTTCTCAAGAGCAAAGACTGTCTCCAGTTTCCAATTTCATCTCAAAATGAGCTTCAAAATGAAGTTAATACAGTCATCCTCCTGGTTCTGATCAATTGTACCCCAGCTGTGATGGGAGACAGAGGTGTAGGAAAATCTAAAACAGGCAATTACAAAATGCCTGCAAGGCAGCCTCTGGTTTAGAGGAAGTTCCTGAAGCAAAATACCATTAATACATTGAAACTCCGCTTTTATATATTTTAGGGTTTTTTTTTAATCCTTTTTATTGTTGCACTGTTAACAATCTGCACAGGGAAAAAGGGGGCTCAAAACCTAATCTGAGGCTGAAATGGAGGAAGCCATATTTGAAGTTGTGCCTTACAGCAAGGAATTATTTCCAATTTATGATCCTTACATATCCCTGTATGGTATCTTGCCTGGTATCTCTTTGTCCAGCAGAGGATGAAACAGGAAAAGAGAATCTGAATGGAAATGAAGCAATATCATTTATTGTGTCACAACACAAGACAAAAGTTTACCATGTCAGGAACTCTTGTACCGAGATCATTCCCTTCCCAAATATAAATGGTCCACCTCAACATGAGAACAGTTAGGAAAAAAAGAAAATAAAAATAAAAAAACCAACATAATAATACTAAAAGGACATCCAGAATTATTTAATAAGGAAAAATACTCAATTTTCTCCTGTTCGGAATTAATAAATTGTTTCTGGAATAAGCAGTAAATAAACCCACCACAAAGCTGACTTCCAACAAGGAAAATTTCAGCTTGCTATTAATATTTGGTATTTGTAGAAGAAATGCAAACCACAAGCACAGAGGCATTTGGCAAGTGCAAGAAGAGTCAGCCCAGCCACCATCATTTTCTGCTCTGCCTGGAGCTGCCTCTCATGACAGTTTCTAATTACGTCAGTTCACAGCCTCACCTGTGAGAGGGCACATAACTGCACTGGGGGCAAGGGGCTACACCCATTTTTACATATACCAGATGGATGTTCATTTAATTTCAGTGATATTGGGATGCAACTATTTATTTGGGAGGAGTTCTGCAGCAAAAGGTATGGCTGATTTCTGATACAGGTGGTTTTATCAGAATATCTTCCTGCTGATTACATGCCTCCAAAGGTGCTGTTATAGCCAGGTATTTTCCCTGAACAAGGCTGCCATTATTCCCAGACAGCACTCATAGGAAGTCTGCAGATGATTATCTTGTACTCAGAATTATTTTGACATTTTATCAGATTAACTGGATATGTCTACTTGAGGTTTGTAGGGTATTTTCTTTAAATTAGGGCTCTGAGACATAACCATAACAAGGGTAACCTGAGCACTGGGTGGCTCATTCCAGGGTGCATGGGCTGCGGCTTTAAAACAACCTCCCTCAACTCAGTCCAGCAATGAACTCTGAGAAATAAACCCATTACACAGACATGTAAATAATAATTTTGTAGTTATCCAGCACCACCTTCCCTCAAGTAAGAGCAGTACCAGCAGCAGAGCACTTGAGTAAGGGCGATGTTCAACCTCCTTTGCCCCAGCGAGGTGGCTGACCTGAGCCAGGAACACTGAACAGCACCTTTAGGAACAGCAGAAACATAGAGTTAGGCATCTCATTTTTGCATTTTTAACGAGAGCAGAGGGTCCCCAGGGATCACTCACAAAGCTGATGCAAGCAGCAACACGCTGGGAAGGGAGACACAGGCAAAGAGCACCTGGGTGACCTGAGAGCACCAAGGTGTGAGATGGCAGTGGCACAGCAGCACAGATCCCAGCATCACTCAGGCTCCTCCTGGGGAAAACTGCAAGCTTCAAGAGAGCACTACAGTCACTTAAAAACCACTTGATGCCAGCTATCTCAGAAAGCAGGCCCTTTCACAGGGCAGATCAAATCCTATGTGAGTTTTATATGTGCTTCAGAAAGGAATACATAAGTATACAAAAGGCATAAATAGAAGGCTTGGTTAGTGATAGTGCTAAGCAGAAATAGAAAAAGAAGCAGTCTCTGGGAAAAGCAGGTTTTTGGATGCAACTATATGCATAGATATTTCTGAACCCTGGCACTGGGGAGCTCCACAGCAGACCTGACTGCAGGGGATCCCCCAGAGGTGAGCAGCTTTGGGGCAGGGATGTCAGGCACATCAAAACCTGCATGCTCGCTGTCACACACACACCCACTCGAGAACAAACCATGTTGCTGAAGCTGGCAGAGTCACACACACACACACACACACACAGGAACACACAAAAAAAGATGTCAGAGAGCCGAGCTGCCTGAGCACACATCACACAGTGAAACCACCGAGGTGGTGGGGCTGCAAAAGCGGCAGCCTCTTGGCAGGTTTTTAGGGGCTGCCTTTGAGGGCAAAGCCCCTTTGTGTCGATGCAGGACAATTAGCTGGGCAAGGCTGGCTCAGGGAGGCAGAAGGTGATAGCTGCTGTGGCAGCCTAGGGGCTGAAGGCACAGACACAAAGTGGCCTGGCTGCATCCCTGCAGCTCACCTCAGGGCTTTCAAGGAGGGTTTTGTCTCTTCAGTGCCTCGTACAGAACACTGACATAAAGCCAATTATTAGATGGGGTCTTTTGTCAGCTTTCCTGTGTGCTTTCAGGGAAAGAAAAGCAAGAAAAAATGATCCAATTATTAAAACTGTACCATTTTCTGCAGCTTTACTTAGCGCAGACCAAATGGTTTTGTTTTTGCTTCCTTTGTGTGGTTTCCCTTGTTAGAAAACCCAATTGGAAATCATTAGTGGAAATATTAGCAGGAAAAGCTAATGGGTTTAGTCATTCATATGCATCAGTCACCGGATATTTCACAAACTGCTACCTGGAGCACTGTTAATGTAATTCCCAGTACTTTATTTGATGTTGTCAGCCCCCTTGGATTTGCACAAGATGGTGAACAGCAGCAGCTCCAAGCTCACCAGCTGGTGAGGGCTGAGCCTCCAGCTCTCCCCTCCCGCCCTTCTGCACAGGCTGCCCTTCTCCTCTCCCATTAAACACTGCCAGAGAGAGGAGGAGGATAATCGTGTCTGTGGGGAAGCAAAAGACTCACTTGGGCACACTGATGTCTAACACCATTTCCAAGGGAATTCATCCATCAGGACTAATCAGTGCAAGCAGTGTGCAGCAGGATAGCAGCACACCAGCAAGCTCAAGGCCAGAGCTTTCTCTAGCAGCACTTGGAGAGCCACTGGAGCAGTATCCTCACTCCAAGGTTTGGGCACGTTGTCCCAGCTTAAGCCATGCTGGGATACAAAGGATCCCTGGACAGGAGAGCAAAGTCTGTGGTGGAATCAATGCCAGAGTGGTTTGCTCCCCTTTCCTTCTGGAAGCCTGCTGAGAAACAGCACCCTTGCTATGCGTACAGATGTTCAGAGAAAGCCTGTCGTAACACCAAAGTGCTGCAGCCTTCCCTAACATGTTTCCTTAATCCCATGATTAATCTAATCAGATGGGATAAATGCCAGAAGGACACCAAATGCGTACACTCAATGTCCCCTCCCTATTTATCAGGGCTGGCGATGAGCATCTGTGGAGGCAGTTTTCTTGCTGCTGGTTTCCTTTCAATCCTCTGAGAATTACACCTGGGTCTTACCTTCAAGTGAGGTGTTCACATAAGAAGAAACAGCTTTGCCAGAAATAAAAATAGACAAACATTTCTCCTGGATATATTTTTCAAGGAATTTAAAAGTTAATCCCAAGCAATTAACTCTTGAGAATATTAATTCCCCTCCCTGACACACCACCCCATAAAGTGCCTGGTTCCTTCTGAAATCATGAAGAGATAATTTCTCTGAAATGATAGTGACTGGTCTGCTTTCATGCATATTATTTAATCCATTGCTTTAAATCATGAGATTTAAAGTGCAATTTTTTGCTATGAAATGGAAAATCTATGATGCAGATGTAATTTTCTTTCTTTGTGCAGTGCTTAAAATGCCACTTGCATGTAAAGAAAATACGTATTTTTCTCTACCTCACTAGAGACTTCCACTCCAGCATGAATTGACTGCACAATTAAAAGTAATTTAGAAGAGCCAATTTTTTTTTTTTTTCAGCAAACAAATGTATATGAAGCACGCTTTTCAAAGAACACTTTTCCTGTTTCATCCTGTGTACTCTGTGCATAATCTGTATTCAAGATGTAGGATATTTTTCTCTGCCTCGGGATGCATTTGAAGTATTTTTAAAGTAATTATGCATTATTATGGAATAGGAAATGACAGTTTCCTCTCTCAGAGCTGTCTGGAATTCAGGATTGAAACATTACAGTATCTTTAAGTCACTGCTAGTCTCATCTGAAAGATCATCTGTTTCCCCTCAACAGTACAGGCTCAAATACTGCCCCAACAATGTGCTCTTTATTTTCTAAACTCATCACCACTGCCATTTTTTTTCTCCAAGTCATCTCCATTGATTTAAGACAGTAGGTCACTGCCTGCAGCAGCTCATCACTGGTATTTTAAAGGCAAAACTCATTCTCTGATGCACAAGCTATTGAAGGATGTCGCTGTTGCCTGATGGCAAAAATTTTGGAGTGGAGCACTGTACAGCAGACTGTAGGCTGAGCGAAGAGCCAGCCCTTCTCACTATGTGTCCCAGAGCTGGGCAGAACTGGAGGTGTTACAGCCCCAGACAGGGAAGAGCCAGCTCCCCCATCAGCTGGGCAGTTTAGAGGGCAGGTGAGGAAATGAGGGAATGCATTTGGAGCCTCATTCTGGGACTGTGATCTGCATGGTCTCTATGTGGCAGAGCAGACAGGGAGATTGCTTTGCTGTCTGACCATTTGAAATCCAGACTCTTATCCCAATTACATGCATTTTAAAATATCCATAGGCTTCTCATAGCTAATTTCATGCAGAGGGGAAATAAAAGGGGAAAAAAAGCAGGCTAATAAAATACATTAATTGTGACTATTTTACCAAGCATCACTAATTAATCTACTCAACAGCCCCATGGGACAGATCACTACAATATCCCATGGGTAATTTGTCAGTACATCTCTGCTTTTCTTCAATTGTCTGCCCAATTCACAGAAACAATTGGACTTGAGCTTGGACATCCTGCCTTTCCAAAGTGATTATTGGTAATTCACCCATAGCCATAGAATGATAATGACATAAGGGTCTAAAGAGTTTCACTTCAGGAACATTTCTATTCTTTCAAGTTCACAGCCATAAAACGCTTCCCTCGTTACACTGAGGAGACAAATGGCTTTGGCATTCTGTATTTGAAAGATGCTCTTCAGTTAAAAGCACAGGAAGACAAAAGTCTTGTGGCATCAGAAGTGGTTCAAATGCAAGAACAAAATCAGACCTTAAAAATATCTTTTTCCATTAAGACAACCCTGACTTCACCAAGATTTCTCTCATGATTAGGAGCTTGCAGGATTGAATTCAAAGTAAGCCTGAGCTGCAATCCAAACTCTGTGCTCACCAGGGTTCCTGCATCAAGCCTGCCCTGTGGATTCCAAGCCATGCAGGGCATCAAAGAGAAGAATTGCAACTCATTTAAACAGTTGCACCGAGCTTGGTAAGTCAGCCAGTGCTATTTTTCCATGTACCAGCAATGAGGGATTTTACCAGTTCCTTCAATGCAGACTTTCCCTGGATAAAACTCCACAGTATTTGGCAGTCACTGATGACAGAGCCCCAGATAATTAGCTTAAGCAAATGAGCTACAGTTATCTTGATCAAGTATGATTAAAACAGCAGATGCTTTTTCTATAAGGTTCTGAACACTAAGTAAGCTTTTTAATTTACCATTTATTGATTCAAACCCAATATGCTCACTCTGATCTGGGTAAGACTGGAGATCAGAGTGACATTCAGCATTAGGCTGCGAGTCAGCACTGAGAGGAGCCCAGTTTGCATCTCCTGGTTTCAGGGTACCTAATTTTGCAAAAGCCATCACTTTATTGTGGTGCCTCTAGCTCCATTCCCAAGAGATTTCAGCATGCACATCGAAGCTTCATTGAAATTTCCTTACATTTGGAGGGTTAGTTTGAAGCCAAAAGAGAGACTGGGCTATTCATCAGCATCTTTTGGTACTGCTCTCTCCAGCAGAGGCATAAGTAATGAATGAGCAGGAGCTCTGTATGGAAACTCTGACATGGGGGAGGAAGAAGAGGGGGAAGCCACAGCACCACACCCTTACTCTGGAGGAGGATCAATACTGGAGCTGGGAAGCAGTTTACATTCCAGTATGACCTTCCAACCTTTTGCTGCGCTGGCTACATCAAAGAAAGATGCCGTATCTATGATGATTTACACAAATAATCAAATCCCTAAATTTACTGGAGTTTTTTTCCCATTCATGTGTTGCCTCTGATGTTGCAGCCTCCCTATGCAGGTGCAATAACAGCCTTGGTCACAGGACTGGTGCAAGAGTGCTGCATTACAGCTGGATATCCCAGCTCTGATTCGCCTCTGCATGACAGGAAGAGTCACACAAAAACCTACCCAGGGCATGGAAAATACTTTTAGACCCACCCAGGAGGCCAGGTAGTTACAGTTTTCTGCTCCTTTCTCCTCTTTTGAGGTTCATGGGATGCCTGAAAAAGAAACTCGAGGCTGAAATGCAGCTCCTAAGAATGTCCCATGCCAATTCTCTTCCCTGCCCACCCAGTCTTACCTAATTGATAATAATTGTCATTACATGATTTGGCAATGCTGAATATTAAACATAAAACCAGGCAGTTGCCACATTTCAAAATTATCACAGCCAAGTAAAGCTCCTTTAGCTCAGAGAACTATTGCAAGGCAAAACCTGAACGATAGGAAGCACCACAGCACACAGGGACCTGGTCCAGACACCCCAATGAAAGCTCTAAGAGCTAAGCTATTAAGACATCTATATATATATTTTATGTTAAATTTCTATCTGCCAGAAGTCCCCTGGGAGTTTGTCTTTGTTCTAGGGGTTTCAGGGACTAGCTATAATATGCATTATTTATTAGATATGCAAATCATACATGATAATCTCAATGAGCTAAGTATAATTGCTCCAGACAAACAATAAATTTGTTTAAAAAGTGGTCTAACAGATCCGTATTTCACACTGAAGAAGGACATTAAGTTTTCCTATTCTTTATGCAAAATGAAAAGGAGGGATTAGAACAATCAGTTCAATGGTTTGTTGGGGGGCTTTTATGTGATCTTAAGAATAATTAATAGCCTGTGACCTATGTTTAAGAACTGATAAAAATGCAAATCTAGGTTTGTTGCAGCAAAAGAAAAATCAGTGGGCATTACTCATATTCCTAGTTCTAGGAGATTATATTTATTCAATCAAATTAGGGTCATTTAGGTGTAAGGACATCATCACTTAGAAATATTTCTAAATGCATAAGCAACACCACGTAGAATTCATAAAAATAACCTACCAGGACCACACACCCTGATGCCTGCACACTACAGGAAGACAATAACTTTTATATTCCTTTTAACAACTTAACTTGTCTGTGTAACTTGTTTTGACTATAAAAAAAGAAGTTATTTACCTGCTATTTTCAATATAACTGTATTTTGGGCTTTTTCTGTAGGCACATGAGTGGTGGTTTTGTTTTACAGAAGGGATCTCTCCTTAGCATGAGGAACTCCACAGCTCTCTGGCCACAGCTCATCACAATCCTCAGCTGATACAGACTACAGGAATCCCCTCAGAGTTTCTGATTATCACTAGTGTCCTGCCAAAAATAGAACAGAAAAGCATCTCCATCAATGGATTTAATAGACCCACAGTATTTATGGTAGTTTTATTACTGTAGTGGGATTCTACTCATGACTGATTTTACTAAGTGTGCTTCAAAATTTACTGGAAGCTGGCTAATGTTTCATTAATTCCAGTTCAAAACCTATGCAAAAATAAATCCTGCAAAAGATGCAGTCTCCATAGCCTGGAGACTCAGTCACCTCAGACTGCTGGGCACAGCTTTGGGGTTACATTTCTGGATTTATCTATATTCCCCTGTAACATTAATGCATAATATATAGTGTTACCTGATGCAGCATCAATTCTGCATCAGCTCCCAATGGTTGGTAGTTGTTTACTCTGTCCTTTAAATTAGTCTCCTTTGTTTATTTTTTTACATAACGCTCATATTAAAATATGTTGTCTGAAGCCCTCTTCAGTCTTGCTTTTCTTTTCTTTTTTCCTTGAAAAAGCTTTTATCTTTCTCAAAACCATTGAAACCAACTGAAAAAAGCCCCAAACAAACAAACATTGAAAACCAACTGTCCTTGCCACCTCCTCTCTGCTTTTAAATCTTCCCTTTTTTAAGCCTGCAAGAGTATGAGGTGGCAAATCCAGGCCTAAATGTACTCAGATTTTCAGGAATTAGAGCTAAAATAGGCAAGTAGTGGATGACACAGTCCAGAAAAACAGCAGCTCACCACAATACAACAGAATTTTCCTCCCTATACCTCAGTCTGCAAAGCAGCAGAACTTTCCTATGGCTGTTCTTAAATGGAAAACGCATGAGAAAGAAATTGCATGGAACCACCCTCCAAAGTACCGATTCAGTTTGCATTTCTGAGGCCCCAGCTGCACGGCTCAGTCTCCTTAAATGACTTCCCACAATACTGAAGACCTTCTCCACAGCTTTTGTTCGCTCCCATCTCATTCCTCCTCCTCTCTAGCAGAGCCTCTGCCGTTTGCCTGCCCTCCACAGCATCTCAGGTAAGCCTGAGGTCCTGCTGAACGCCATCAGCTGTGGGAATTGCAGCAGGAACATGCAGGAGCAGGAGGCTGCTGTACAGCATCGCCTGGCAACGTGACGCTGGAGCCCATTACCTGCCATCCCTGCCCCGCAGTCCTGCCCGAGCTATTAGCTAATAGTCCCCAGGCAACAGGGCACGCAAAGGTCTCTCACCTACCGGGAAGGTTTTGGAGCCCATTAGTGACAGCCCTCAGTGCCACCTGCTCCCTGCAGGAGTGCTTAATGCAGGTGTAGGAGCGCCGCAAAGGCGGGGCTCAGGCTCGTCCACAGGGGGAATGTCGCCTTTCTCCATCCCAGAAAGCAGGAGCAGGGGGTGACTGTCTGCTGCACGCAGCCATCCAGTCACAGTCTCACTGCTGGTTCTCAGGGATTCCAGTCTTGGACCCAGGAGCAACAAAAGCATCCATGGGTGTTGCTTTTAATCAACAATTACATCAAAACAAGCAAGTGGTTTTTTTCAGTGGCTGGGAAATACCTGTCGGCTCAGCAGCTCAGCTCTTTTCCTGGTGTGTTTCCTATGGCTTTCTCCCATGGTCAGAAACAAAACCCCATCAGCAATATTAGAGATAACCTCATGTCTCCACCAGAGCTCTAAATCAACTTCAGCTTGCTACTCTTTCCTATATTTGCTACTGGCATTAGCACAACCCAGCAAGAACTTCTCCTGCAAGATCATTTCTATTCCTTTTACTTGGAATATGAACTTGCAGAAAGCACACACGAGCATAAACATATTAGGTTCCGCTTTTGCAAAGTCTTGGAAGCAATTATGGAGCCGTGGAAGTGCAACAATAATAAGTTAGACAAGGCCAAGGGGAATGCTCTACTAATAACAAATGTTGAAGGGACTGGAAAATAGAGGTTCAGTAGATTTTTTGTGACTACACAATACAAAACTCATCATCAATATTCCCTGTGTAGCACTACGATTCACACTGCAGTGCAGATAGCTCACATATTTTAAATTGTAATTTAATTACACTTTTCATGATCATACTGTATTTGAACTCAACATAATTATTATCATGTTTCTGCAAATGCTTTATTGCAGAAATATGGCTTTAACAGCCAAGTCCTTTCTCATAATTATCTTTTAATTTTTATACATCTTTTGCATCATTAGAAAAATACAAATTAAGTACAGAACCCAGGCCTCGGAAATTTGTATTTGCAATAAGGCTCTGTTGTATTTTTTTAATTCTATAAGCTGGTTTACTAAAACTGTTTCATGGCTTAACATCATTAAGTCAAGAGTCCTTGTAACGAATAGCAAGACAACAAAGCAGCAGTGCGCCTTTCCTTTGTCAGTGAAATCCTGTATTTAATCTTTGCACATTTTGACTGCAACCTTAAGAATTATTACCCATTCTGAGAACCACTGTGGTGGATTAAGAGACATTGAAGGGGCCTGAACCACCCTCACCTCTTCCGACACCTCTGAATGAAGCCTTGGGGAGTTATATAAATTCTCTCTCTCACCCTTCTTCGACCATCACTATGCCTTTTATCTTCTTTCTTTTCCCTTACACGCAGTCACAGGAGACATTTCTCAAGGATATAAACCAGCCTTCAGTCGCACTAAACACTCACTGCTACATTGCATCAAGAATCAAAAAATCCCTCTTCTTCTAGGGCTACAACTCACTCCTACAAGAAAACCTTTTTAACTCTTTGTCTCAGGGTTATATTAATATAAACTCCTCCAATGCTTTGCCTACAGAACTTATGTCCTTCACCTGGGATGATGGGTGGAGCCTAGGGGTGTTAAAATCTTTAAAAGGAGCATTCAGGGCAAAAATAGCTTTTAGATTGGACTTGGGGTTTTTTTGTTGTTTGGGGGTTTTTTTGGGTAATAGTGTGGGAGAGTTTGTGGTTCTGGATTTTTTCTTGTTAGTGACTACTGAGGAATCTTTCACACAGTGGGGCTATATTGATTCTTAGCATTTGCTAGTCTTGTTTCTGAGAAAATTTATCTCCTTCTGTTGCTTCTGCTTAATTTTCTGGATACTTAAAAACAAGAAAAAAAATAACAACAGACAAAATCAAAACAGGGCTGTTGTAGAGGGCTTTACTTTGCCTTTGTGGCTGCAGATCAGCATTTGATATTTCAGCTACAGCTGAGCTCTGAGGCAGACTGTACCTGCAGGAAAGGGTAGTGAGGACCTGGAGCAGCCTCTGGTACCTGCAGGCAGTCAGTGGGACGTTGTGATTAGAGCATTCTTCACCAGAAACATGAATTCCAGTCCCTCTCTAAAATTTCTCTAGACTTCCAGGCTGATGTGAGGAAGGAGGACATCGGGAGAAAGCTTGAAAAACTTCTGGGGAGTGCTATTCCTCTTGTCAAAGCAGCTGTTATAAAGAGAATACTCTAACAGCAACATCAGCCCCTTCCCTTGCTCTGTTCCCAGCACATCTGGAGAGGAAGCAAATAGGAAAATGATTTTGTATGTTAGTATCTAGATCCCAGCCCTCAGAGGGAATAATCTGCTCTTCACAGGATTTTTCACTCACATTGCAAGAAATCATCACTAAATAAAATATCTGAAAGCCTGTGGAGTCTGGAAGCCTCATTTTCCAACTGGTTAGAGAATATTCTATCATAAGCTATAGTTGTGCTTCTTCTGTTGCAACAAATATCTGAAAGATTTTCTAGGTGCCAGTAAGCTCATTGACCCAACCTAAAACCTTTCCAGGATTTTAATTCAGGCCTCTGTTATTCAGCTCTAAACCCTTAGTTCAGTTTTACTTTAAAAGAAAATTTCTTATCAAAGCACATCAGATTTTAAAGTTTTCCTGAGTAAAGCCGTTTTTTAAAAACAATTTTGCCCACAATTGTTATGTTGCTGGCTTAACAGGAGGTCAAAACATAAAACACTGTATTTAATTGACTTGTTTTGGTTTGCCTTTCCTATGCCCTCATTAATGCTGTTGTTTTAACATCACCTTCAGACATGGGAGTTCTCTCATCTCTGGAGTGGGTTCACTCCTTTGCAGTATTGACTTCTCTGTCTCCACAGACTTGTTTTGTTCATTTCTGCCTTTTAAATACACTTCCCCCCGTTTACACTTTCAAAGGCTGGTGATGACTCAGTTCCCAAGGAGTTAAAAGTCCTGTTTCCTTTTTCCTGTAGCAGTGCACACCAAAGGGTTCCAGGGCTGTTGCATAGGAGTGGCCATGGAGCCAGTATTTATTTTGTGACAGTTACATAGGAAAGAGGAAACTGAAGGCTGCATGTTACTTTGGGAGTCATAAAGGAGCTGGTTATACTTCTGGCTGTAGTCACTGTATGAGACACACATCGAAACACTGAACAGAATTACAGAGAAAAATAAATACACGAGCAGAGCAACTGCATTTGCCATCGACAGGAAAACAATGAGACATTTATTGTAGGAAAGGGCAGCATGTGTTAGAGATGTGTAAATACCCATAACACTCTGTCCTTAACAAAATATAATATGCCATTGTGCAGGTGGAACAATGAGCACAGCCCAAAGATAAATGTGCTTGTCTTGGATGCTGAGTCACTTGGACTTCATTTCTGTGCTCGCAGTGCCCCTGAGGCTTATCATTCCTACTTCCATGAACACATGCTGGCTTGTTTACCCTAATTTCTCCTGTTTGCCCAGTACTGAATGTTTTAATGCTGTGACTACAAAATGTCAATGCTGTTTTCTGCTGCAAACTTCCATCTTCCCTACTTGGAAGTCATGGAGAACTCTGTTGCCATCAAGACTCCTGTTGATTTAAATAGTTCAGGACTGTGAGTTTCTAGGGAGCTCTGGGACATGCTGGTTATGAATGGCATTACTAAAACTACCTGAAGTGACTTATTTCTATAAACAGTCCATGGAAGACCAGTATAACTGAAAGCCATTCTTTATTTCCATAAGTGGATTTAAGCCCCTTGCTGTAGTAGCAAAGTTGTAGCCAAAGGGCAATTGGTGGCCCTGTGCCCACTGATTTCACCAGGACAGAGGATATATCCTATTATTTGGGATCATTTTATGACTGCTTAGCCTCCTTGGATTTTTTTTTATCAGAAGGCACACCTCAGTGTCCTTCTGAGGCTAAGCAAAAAACCTATCCAGGTTGGCATTCCTGAAACCTTTGCTTGTGAATCAAGATTTCTCCCAAGGTGCTGATCCTGATTATCCCTACTGTTGGGCCATATTAATGTTGAAACATTGGGCAACAAAACTGGTGAAGGGTCTGAAGCATAAATCTCCAGAGGAGTGGCTGAGGGAGCTGGAGGTGTTTAGCCTGGAGAAAAGGAGGCTCAGGGGAAACCTTATCACTCTCCACAACCACCTAAAAGGAGGTTGTAGCCAAGTGGGGCCAGCCTCCTCTCCCAGGCAACCAGAGATAGGACAAGGCAATGGCCTCAAGTTGTGCTAGGGGACATTCAGATTGAATACCAGAAAAAATTTCTGCACTAAAGCCTTGTCAAGTGCTGCAACAGGCTGCCCAGTGAAGTGTTTGAGTCAGCATCCCTGGAGGCATTTGAAAGACATGTCGGTATGGCATTTAGGGACATGGTTTGGTGGTGGCCTTGGCAGTGCTGGGTTAATGGGTGAGCTCAATGATCTTTGAGGTCTTCTCCAACAAAATGATTCTGTGATTTTATCTACAGAAACTGCTGGGAGTTTTGACAGTGGGAGGGTTTGAGGAGCAGTGATCCATGTGGGGATCAGTGAAACAGCACAAATCCCTCCAGAAGGATTTCTTGGGCTGCTTATCTTCAGTTTCCAGAGTCTAGCATGCAACCCTGACTCAATACACATATCATCACCATCAAGCATTTCTGCATGCCTCCTGTTTGGTGTGCACACTTCTGTCCCATATTTTCATCTGTCACTTGAGAAAAATTCTTCAATTTTTTCATGTAGTTCACTTCTGGCATTGCATGATTACTCAGTAACAGGTTTTGAGGCTGGTTTAACTGAAAGGTGGCATCTTTCAGACTGCAAATCCAATGCAGGAGGGCAGATGTAATTACCAGGCAAGCAGCGCTCTTGCTGAGATGAAATTGAGCTCATGGTCCCTTTTTTTGTCATACCAAATACGTCTGTGGCCTCTCCCATTTTTAATTTTTGTTACATATTTATTTTGCTGCACTGTTTGTCCTTTGGGGATAGTAGCTGAGAGATTTCTGTGGGTGGCACAGGAGCAAACCAGAGGAAGTAAACACAACGCAATCCAAATATACAGTTCAAATACACACAGCACCGAGGGCTGCTTAGAGATAGACAACTGATGGCAGGCATTTCTGAGGTTTTTCAAATACTCAGAATCTATGAACTGTCTCTCCTGAGCAAACCTGCTCAGCAAAGCTACTTAGTGCACAATGATTAGCTCTGTTAACTCCTTGTATTCCTTCTCTTTCCTGTTTTTGCAGTGATTTTGGATCTGGTTCTGAGCCTGCTCATGTGAGTGTCTGACTTTATTAATACAAAAACAGTAGAGCCACCTGCTCCTGTTGTCCTTGTGTATTTCTTTGCTTTGCTCCCATCCAGTGCATCCCACAACCTGCTACCTTTGATCTCTGCATCTGATTATGACTGGCAACACCAGCAGTGGATACAGAATAAAGGACAGCCACACTGAGGAAGAAGTACCACTTGAAAGCCTGATGCAATGATCCTTTGAACTGCAGCATTAATGTTTTTAGTATGTTTTCTTTCCTTCTCTGGTAAACACACTAAAATGTTCCTCCCCTTTCCCAGTTTCTTGCTATTTTCCTGCATTTTCCAAAGACGCACTGTCTTTTTACAGGGAGCCAGGGAGTGCTAATTACCCTTCTCCACTGCTTGGGCTAATTAACTTTTCATTACTGTTCCATTGCTATGAAATAAGTCATGGAATTCAAACTGAATTAAAAAGAATAAAGATGGATAATGAAAAACTGCCAATAAATTTATTCTCAGGAAGCTATGATTGTGGCCACAATTTTACAGAGGAGTACAATCATGCCTTTTGATAGGACTGATCTTTAGACATTTGCTTTGTAACAGAATATGGCTGCTCCAGATTTTACTTGGGTTTTATAGAGTTGGGAGAAGGGAAGAATGCCATTTTGTCAGTTTACACTGTTTAGGATTCTTTCTTGGCAGTGGATTGTGTATTCTACAACCTCAGTAAAGGTCATCCAAGCCAAGACTAAAGAAACCCAGCTGAGTTTTAAGGAGTTTGTGTATATAATATGCTTGTGTACCAATTTTACTGCAATTTCTTCCTTTCAGCCTTTTTACAGTTTAGGAAACAAAAAAGTTAATAAATGAGAAATAAAACACTGGAAAAAAATTTACATTATCATATAGTTTTCTTAATTGAATGTCAAATTAATGATTTTCCCAGCTTGTATTCTAATACACAGTTCTGGTTTCTTGTTACTCATGAACCCTATTTAGCTATTCTAATAACATCTCTAATTTTTTTTCCATTAAAAAAAAGTCTTCTGGAAACAAAAGAGTGATCACTTGGCACTCAATCATGTAAGCAACAAAGAAAATCTCTTTGACAAGTAACATCTTATAAATTAAAATTTGTGACAGTAGATTTCGTGAATCAGTTAGTCATTGGTGGAGCTACATTTTAATTAAGGTGAAATGATCAGAAAGCATGCTAGAGCACAAGCCAAACCAATCTTCATCAAACACACAGGCTGTGTCCAATTCCTCTGGGATATAACAGGTGCTTTAAATTCCCACTGAAAACATAACATTAAGGTTGCCTTTACTGATTGCACATTTGTGTACAGGAATATAGAGGTGTCTGAAAATTGCTCACCTCTCCCCAGAGAGCACTCCAAAATGTCATTTGCTACACTCAGCTCATCAGTATTTCATTCCCATTATCCCTGCACCTCAAGCCAGAACCTCGGAGTCACCGTAGCAGAGCTCAGCATGATCACTGAACACTTTTCAAGTGTTATTTCATCCTCTGCTGCAGCCTAAGGTCAGCCCTGACTGCCAAACCGGCCTGCAGTTTGGGAAAAGGGAATATTGACTTTCTTTGGCCTCAGCCATGCAGCGTGGAGGATAAACAGAGAGCACAGCAGTGATTCATCTGGTCTAGGGGAAGGTGTCCCTGCCCATGGCAGGGGCATTGGAACCAGATGATTTCCAAGGTCACTTCCAACCCAAACCATTCTGTGATTCTGATTTTTGCCCCAGAGGAGGTTACCTCAAAGCACTTCTTATCCTGCCCCACACATTATGTCCCACATCTTTGGGATAACTAAGTATTTTCATACACTATCATAGATAGGGAAAGTAAATCCTCACCAGTGAAATTATCAATATCACTATGTGTTACCACTGGCAACTTCAGCTTTCTCTCATAGATTCCTCTCTGCCACTGACAATTAATTTAATCTTTAATACAAGGCAACATATCTGCAGAGACTGCATGATTGTCTTGTACACAAACCTTACAAGGGAATTTTGAGGGATTACTTCCACACAGAGAAGCTGCTCCCCTCTTTATCCAGTGCTGAGTTTTCAACCTCATTGTACTCTTGGTGCTCTATTTCTCTGCTGTGTGCATTATAGAATTCTCTTAATTTCATGCATGAATGGCTGTAGAAAGAAGAGATAAAGTTTCAAGTCTCTTGTTTAACCCATATGAAATAATTAAAACACATTTTTCATCTTAGCAATCCCCCTAGGGCTTAACATATTGTGAGAAACACATCCTAATGTGAAATGAGCTTCAAGACAAATGGTCCTGGCTTTAGTTTGAAAGTCACCTCTGGAAAGAATGCATTTGCTTCCTTATTCATGCCACTCATTGCTTTTTAAATTCTGACACGTCAAGATAAAATAAAAGCACTACTCTATAAACACAAATCTGCACACTTTTATACAGGTATAAAAACCCTTCAGGGCTGGTTTGCTTTAGCCTTTGGCAGCTCTTGAAGTTTCCCTTCATCCAGCTTGCTGGCAGAGCTTGCAGTCCTTCGTGGCAAGGACAAATTCTTCTCCCCAGCTCCATGCTCCTCTCTTGGAACACACCTGCTGGGCTCTTATGGTCCCACCCAGGGCTCTTACGGTCCCACCCAGCTCTCCCAGGAGTCACAGCCAGGTTGGGCTTGCCTGAGCTCAGCGAGCTTGCCCAGGGAGCCACTTGAATAATTTGTCATTTCCATGCTGCCTGGCATCATTGCATTCACTCAGCACTTAAAAAGGAAGAGGCTGTTCAGGAAATAAAACACAACTGGTAACCAGAAATCTCTTTAATACCCTAAAACATGACTGAAGGACATGGGCTGATTTTCTGGCATATAGCTATACTCACTCTATCTATCTATCTATCTATCTATCTATCTATCTATCTATCTATCTATCTATTTATCTATCTATCTATCTATCTATCTATCTATCATCTATCTATCTAATCTATCTATCTAATGTATCTACTCTATCTACCTACTTCCTACCTACCTACCTACCTACCTATATATCTACTTATCTCTCTATCTACATTTTCCATGGCTTACTATGTATTTTGCTAAGCATTATTTAACGTAAGCCAAAGCATTGGCACTGAGCCCCAGGGAACAAAGATATGTTCCCCCAAGCTGGGAAAATCAAGGCATTTCCACCCAAAGTGTTACAGGTACCTAAAGAAGCAGTGCATTAATTTTGATGTGTGACCATGAAGGCCCACAGAAGAGAGTTTTGTCTGGGTTATGTTCTTACGTCTCCAAGAAATCTGGGTTCACAACAAGGTGTTATTTGATCTTACAGCATTGAATGGGGCTGCCCATCCCAAGAAACCCAGGAAAGCCCCAGCAGTATCTCTTTCAGTGGGGGAAACGAGAGTCTGTTACAGAAAACAGATCTCTCTCTCTGGCTGACTTCTCCCATGTGCCTGTTTATAAATTCCCCCAGCCCAAATCCTTTCATCAGATACATATATATGAGCCCCAGCCATGGAACACTTACATTCATGGAAATACATTGAGCTCCCCAGTTCCCGCAAAGCCTTATAAGGTTTCTGTACAGTTATGAGTAGAGAAAATTACTCTAATGAGAAAACTACTTAAACTAAATTGTCTCATTTAATTGGACTGTTTAAATTGCTAATAATTTTTTAAATATTAGTTTCTAAGTTGTTTTTAGCAGGTAGTTTGCCCTTTTTGCTGTTGCTGGAGGAATTCAGTAATAATTAACTGACCTAGTGTGTAATTATACCACTGAAAATAAGCTATGAGACATTTAATAAAAAGAGACTATTAACAGGATTTGAATTTACAACCTTCAAAATATGAAGCAAACATTTTATTCATGAGGTCACACAAGCTTTCACTGCTGTCTGAGAATTTATGGTCAGTAGATTAGCCACAGAAAGACTTTGCTCACTCTTTGGATCTACTGAGAACACACTGAGAGACTGATTAAAATAATATTAGAAGAAATATAGCAGTGGAAAAATGCTCCAGAAATTTTCCTCCTCTGAAACATCTATACCATGGCCTGTGGAAGAAGGACTTGATGTGGTGAGGCACCAGATGTGATGGTAAGCACAAATTTTGGGGGTACAAGGATTTCCTTCCCTGTGGGGCTCCTTATGGAGCACCAGCCCATAATGTCCTTTCCTCAGCTAAAATAAATGGTGGTGGTATTTCAATCTGCAAACTCTTCTGATCTCTGAGTCCTTTCTGTACCCAATTTACAGGACGCGGTTTGAGATAAGAACATTATCAAACACCTTGGCTCTCAGATAGCCTGGCAATTTGTGCCATGTTTTTCTTTAGCTTTTAGGACATAATGTATTTTACTGAGTCTCTCACATAGAGCTGCAGCAGCTTTGCTATATTTCCTGTGAGATCTCTGGCTACGTGAAACACTGCATTACAGACAGAAGCATGACATTTTTAGGAGTTGCTGCTCCAGCAGCATCAGTGTAAGGAAAATGAGGCTGTTGTGGTTTCTGGTTACCAGGAATCCATGCAAATTCCTTGGGAGTTATCAGCTGTGTTGTGCTTTAGAGAGTGGAGAAGAGCACATCCTGTGCAAACCTCGCGGGATTTGAGGAAGAATTGCCATCCTTGTTTATGAAATCACACAGATCTTCCCCCAAACTCATATATAATGGCTTCCATCTCTTTAGGATTTAAATATTTTGATATCTCGTGCATTTGAACGACAAGACCACGTGCTTATAGATATGTGGTGCAAGAAAATAATATTGCAGCAGATGCCAAGAAGCTGATAGCTGTGAAAACATTCAAAAGCCAAGGGCTGCTTGGAAATATCACAATTCTTTCTGCTGGCCAGAGAGTTTGTGAAATCCCAGGCTGGGATCTGACATTTAGGTAGAAAATTCAGGAGGCAGAGGTGAAGGGGAGTAAAGCAGAGGTGAAGTGGAACACACTGCAATGAGTCATAACCAATTTCAGTGCTTCTCAGGTTTGTTCCCATCCTTCATGCCATGTACCTAAGCACTTTGAAACTGGGTGTACCAAAATAAAAGAAAGAAAAGTTTGAACCAGAGGAATACTTGAATTATTTCTTCCCTATGAACCAGTCAGTGTCACTGAGACAAATAAAGTGGGGAGCCATGTCCCCTAAACTCTTTTTCATCATCAGTGATGTTTATGGCATGGTGACGTGGCTATGAACTCCTAAAGTTTGGGTTGTCTCTACCTCACGGGCACATGGCTCTGCGCTGTGACCATCATGACTTTTCAGAAAAAAGATTGATTTGTGGGCTAGGACAGAGAGCAAATATTCACTAACTAGCTTTGATTACCAAGAATAAAGATCATACAATTAGATTTTTACAGTATACCTGAGTACTAACAGTTCTTGGTTGTTTGCTGAAGTACAGGGCAGAAAACAGATTTTGGGTGCAGACGGATTTGCAAGCTCTGATTTCTAAAACAAGCAAACCCACTTTTCAGCTGTAAGAGGGAGGAATGGTCTGTGTTATCAAATACAGGTCCAATTCAGAGAAGGTTGATGACCTCAGTCAAATATTTATTAGAGGGGAAAGAAGAATTTGTAGTGACTTGTTTATTCTAGCTCTTGCTCACACCAATAGGATTTCCTCCTCGGTGTTATCGTGCTGAAAACTTCCCTGTGACTAACGCTGTCTTTTGGAAATGTTTCCCGTCCAAATCTAACTTTTCCTGCTTTTCTTTACTAGAATAACAAGCAGGCCATTTCACTGGTGGGTTATGTGGCTTTCCCAGACCCCAGAGTGGGGCAGATTACAATGATGGTGATGGTGGTGGTGTTGGGACAGCTCAGAGGACAAGAATGACTTCTCCAGGCAAGGTGCAGCTCATGGCCAATCTTCAATCCCAGAGGATGGCTGGAAATTCAGTTTGGTAATGTTTGAACCATCATGCATGCTACATATGGAACATCTAAATACTTTTATCAGTCTCATTTGTCTCCTGAGCTATACTGTGGAACTAATTGCAAAATTACATCTAATAAAAAAAAAAGGCATGTGTTAAAGCTTTATGACAGATATATTATTGCCTGTGTAGTATTAAAAGGATGCAATAAAAATTACTTTCAAGTCTGGCGACATTTTCTCCATTCAAGATTTGAAGTAATTTTTAATATACTTGTCACCGTTAAGATAACACTTAATGCTTTTATAATATATTTCCCCCTGGACCTGAAAGTACTGTGCAAATGAGGGTATGAGCAATTATTTCTGCAATTATAAGAAGAGATTAAGAA
Organism: Notiomystis cincta; assembly: GCA_013398075.1. Lineage (NCBI taxonomy): Eukaryota > Metazoa > Chordata > Aves > Passeriformes > Notiomystidae > Notiomystis > Notiomystis cincta. Next base: position 62,005 of record VZRX01011812.1, read on the forward strand.
GCAGACAACCTGCAAAACATGCCCAGTACGATGATAGAATTTAGTGACAAGCTTGGTAGAGATATTCATCTTTTCCGGATTTTCAAAACTAAAAAAGATCAGGTATTTGTAGCAATAATGACAAAAAATGGAATTGAAAGCATTTTAAAACTATTATATCCACATAAATTAAGTATCAGTTTCCTTAAAAGAAATTGCTTTTGGAGAACAGAATTTCTCACACACCGGTGTAGTCTGAGGAGAATTACTCATTTTAAAAATTTTTTTTTAAACGAAGTTTTTCATGAGTATTGTGTTCTTCTCAGGTGCTGAAATGCCATCACGGATCTCATCAGCCTCCTGTTCTTCTTCCAAGTGCAGCACTCTCAGCATGGCACTGTCCTGGTGTGAGCTTTCTGGTTCTTCTGGCCAGTGTTCATCACAGAGCAATAGCAGAAAGGGCTCCCTGTTCAAGGAGGAGAAAAAACTTGTTGGCCTCTGCATAAAGTTTATGTATAGCATGTTTTCACCATATTTCATATTGTAATTGTAATTGTAATGTCTAGTTTAATAATTGAAAGGTTGTCCATTATAAGTTAATGCAGGTAATCTTGTCTTTTTACTGGTTCCAAAATTATTAAAATGCATTTATAACAAATCTTAATCTAAAATAAAATTATCATTTTCATCTTCATGGCTTTCTTCTTCCTAATCAGAGGTCAGAGGATAATTCATCATAGTTTTCTTGATAAGCACTGTTTTAGTCTCTGCTTATTACTAGCAGTTTAATTTGTTTATTATTTATTTACTTTAATGGCATAAGAAGCAGTTTGACGAAAGTATGCCATGCATGACCTGTGTTCTATCAGGGAATTATTTAAACTAGGTTACTCATGGGCTGGAAAACTCTAGGCTCCAGCAGCTACAAGATGGACAGCCAAGGCTATTAAATTTCTGTCTGAACTGAAGCACATTCTGTACAGACTATATGTGGTGAAGAAAACGGAATTTTTTACATATCACGCTGTTTTTAAAATGCGTATCAAAAGCTCTTAAATAACCCCAGCAGAAAACAGGAAGATATCATTCTCTGAAATCATTTTCCCCACACTCCTACATTCTAGCTTTCACACAAATCCCTGTCCTCACCTGACCCATTACAGGCAAAATTCCTGCATGCCAAAGCATCCCAAATATCCTCAAACAAGAAATGCACGCCAGGTGACCTCTTAGGCTGCAGTCCCCCTCCCTGTGCTGCCCCTGACATCCAGCAGTCATGACTCCTGGACTACATCCATTCCTCCCACAGAGCTTCATCATCAATAGCTTTCAGAGGAAAAAAAAGTGACAATTTGTTTTCCTCATGGGCAGCTTACAGGCTCAAGAATATCTTTTATTTTAATACTGTGAAGAAAAGAAGAAAATATTTTGAATATTTGGGCTAGTCAAAAACGTAGGCTTGATACTGGGATTTATTTTAGTGATCTGTGAAGGATGTAAACCCCTTACAAATAAGAATGTAGTGGACAAAAGTTGTTTACAGAACTTGGAGGTGCAGCTCTCAGTTTTAAGACAAAAAAAAAAAAAAGAGAAAATTCAGAAGGTTTTTATGGGATGCATCACAGAGATTGACCAACATTCTCATGTGTCCAAGTGTTGTTTCCCCTGTGCTGCTTTCCTGTGGCTGGAACAGATGCCCTTCCAGCAAATAAACAAGGAACTGTGGTGGTGTTCTCAGCTGCTCACACACTGGTGGAGACCTGCTGGGGCTCAATACTAGTGAGAGTCTAGGCCAGGGCTACTCTGGCTTCTTGGCAACATTTTTCCACCTAATCCCACTGACTTCAGCTTCAATCCTGAGGTATCATTCCCACTTCAACATTGTTTACAGCTAAGAGGGACAGGAGGACTCTGGAGCTGATTTAATCTAAACACAGAGAGCTCAAGGCTGTCCAGACCTATAAAGGAAATAAATAAACTCCTTTGAAGATGGGAATTGTAACAAGAATGGTTTTGTTTGGTCTTTATTTAGCTTCAAGGAAATTAAATTCCTGTTGTAAGAGCTAGTTGTGCTGTGTTTGTTCTTAATTAACTAGACAAACTTTGCATGTTCAGGGCAGAAAAGAAAACCTTGGCACTACTCAGGCTGTGTTCCTTATGTAATTTGTTTTGATTTATTTCTCAGTAGCATTTGTAAGGTTGTGCTCATGAAAAAAAGCACCAGAACAACTTTTCCAAAAAATAAATTAAAACAAAAGGCGTCTGAAAATATAAATTATCACATGGTTATGTAAAGATCCATGCAGCTATACAAAGGATATGAAAAGTATAAAGTACAAGTATGTGAAAAGTCTAGTGTAAGACAGGGAACAAGCTTAGGGATAGGCCTTTGAATTGAAGCTGATGTATCCCTGAGAAGGTGGTAGGTCAGGAATGGAAATACATTTTTTTTTGTTTCAGTATTTAAGGAAGAAAAGATTCAAGCCATCTTTCCCATGGTCAACTAAACTAGTGCAGGGAATCCCCAGCAACATGGGATGATCATTTTTCTCACTCTGCCTCTAAGGTAATCCTATCAGCTGAGCATCTTCCTCACTGGGATAGCCAAAATAATGCCTAAACTTTCTGTATTTTTATTTTAGCAGCGAGTGACTTAGGAAGAAAGCAAGGAAAGCATTGGGGTTTGCTTTTTCAGCTGGAGCAGTGGAACAGTGTCCATAATTTTCTTCTACAGGAAGCAAGGCAGGTGATCAAAGCAGCTGGCCATGGCTGCCAGCAGTAACTGGAAGTTTCTGAAACTGGAAGTTTCTGCGGCAGCACAGGAATGGCTGCACAGGAGACGTGAGGAATGCCAGAGTCACAGGTCAAGCTTTAATGGCTCAAGGAGCCCAGAGTGAGATTCCTGCGATTCCTCCTTCGTGATGGCTTAGTCTGACAAAAAGAGATGGAGTGGGCATGCCTAGAGATGTGCTAGGCAACCTTTTTAATCTTAGAGTTTAAATAGAGGAGGCAGGGTTGGAAATCAATGTGAGTTAATCAGGGAAGGCAAGATATGGCCAAATCAGGGTATAAAAAATGCCAAACAAAGGATCTGTGAGAAGTCTTGCTTTAGATATAGATACAGTAACAAAAATTAACAAATAGCCCCAAACTGTGTTTTGTTTTGAGGTTTTGTTTTGCAATTTTTAGTAATTGCATTACTAGTACAATAATTTCCTTATATAAACCCCACTGGTGTTAAAATATACATTATGTTGCAGCCTCTCTTGAATAATAATAACTGACTGATCATTATTTATTTAAATCCTCTTTCCAGGCCATTTTCTTTTGAAGTAGTGAGCCTGAATTTCAAAACAGAGCATTAAACATTTAAATAGAGTCAGGTGGTCAGATCAAAATACAATACTGGGAACAGGTGCATCTCAAAACCTAGACCAAGGTGTTTTACACAAAATTTTGTTACAAATTAAGAAGATGACTATCTACTTATGTGGAGCCAAGAACAGCTTGTTAGCCTGGTTAATGTTTTACCAAACTAACCCATTTCTTACTTGTCTAGTCAAAATGCTAGACCAGTACAACACAGGTGGCCTCTGAGTAATAGTGGCAAAACTTTATGTTTTGGACTCCAAATGCCAAGGGATATCCCTAGGAGATATGACTTACAGCTTTCCGTCCTTTAAAGCCCTTTTTCTTTTCTTACTTTCAGAAAATCTCATTTCATTTGTGATTAAAAAAAGATAATTCTTTGGGGATTTAATTTATAAATTATGGCTGAGAAAATATTCTGAAAACTTTGGAGTAACTGTATCCCCAGATCCCTGTACCACAGACAGATAAAGGAGTAAGTAAAATGAAAGGTGACATTAGATCTCAAGTTCCCAGCTTATCAGATAGTTGAATACAGACAGATCTTATCGAATCATTAGTCTCCAAAGAAAATAACTCTTCTTTCTAGTGTGGATCAGGCAGAGAGACGGAATTAAAAAGGACCTTCTCCATTTCACCACTTAAAATGATACTGTAGTTTTTAGTGGGTTTGAAGGTTAAAACAAAACAAAAAAAAAACCCTCCATTTAATATCTTACCACAAGGATGCCATTCCTGATGAGTATACATCCTTACATTACCTTGGGAAAAATGGTCTAAAGCACGTAATGAAGTAGTGATGCTCTGGTGCTTGGGGTGATTATTTTATAACAGGAGTTCTTCAGTAAATTATAAACATCTTTCTGATAATAAAACTTAATTTTTGCTGAGAGATCTTGTATTCTTCTTGATTATTCTCCTCTACAGTAAATTTGGATGGTGCTTTGAGGAAGCTGGTCTAGAGGAAGATGTCCCTGCCCTAAATAGGAGGGTCAGAACTATATGTTCTTTAAGGTCTCATTCAACCCAAACCATTTCAGTATCTTGGGAAAAGTCTTCAGCACAACACTAAAAACACCCTGGGTAATATTTTGGATTCTGAAGGAATCTTTAAGTGAGATGTTATACCTCCTGATGTGTGAAACCACAGATGGGTCCATGATGGGCAGCACTCACTGTGCATGGTCCTTCAGTATTAATGGAAACATGCAGGGAAACAGTGAGGGAACCCCTTCATATGGAGGGTATCCTTTAGAAATCTGCACAAGGAGGCCAGTTTTGTCAGCTATGAAGTTTTTTTATCACTACGAAACTCAAAAGAAAATTTATTCCTTTTGCCTATTTATGTATGTAGAACCACTGTCCCAGTTTGGACAGGTATTTACCAAGAAAGGCGGGAGCCTCCCTTGAAATGAGAAATGTGAACCCCCCTTCCCTCCGAATTAATAATATTTTGAAATCAAGGGGCTCTCAGGCAAAAGATAGGAAATAGGAATAACAGATCTTTACTAAGTATTTATATGAGGTAAACAGGCACAACGGTAACAGTGACAACAAACCAGAACCAGAGAAACCACTGGCAGCCCGAGGCGGCGGTGGCCACGTGGTCCAGCCGGGACCGGGAGAAATGAGTTCGAATCCCGGNAATTAGCATTTTAAAAGAGGAAAAAATTTCTCTAAAAAACATCGGACAACCACAAAAGGCCCTAAGTGGGAAATTGTATTTTAGTATCAAACTTGTGCTGGAATAGATGGGCTGAATATGGCTCATTGACTACTTTTATTGAGCAACTGGGATGTTCCTGCTTCCCAGAAATAAAAATTCTAATGACAAGATGCAGCCACTTTGCCTTGTTTTCCCCAGTTGCCTTTGGGAAGAAGAGTGCTACATGGCAGATGGCAATACTTCAATAAATTTCAATAAAACCGTTTAGAATTCATGGCATGTTGCACTTTGAGGTAAGTACTGTCAGCAGCTCAGAAGTGACAAACTTCATGCACGACTCTAACCCATTTGACAGTATTCAGTGGGATCAAAAGCAGCTGGGCTGGAGAGAAAAGTGGACTTTGTTGTTCTTTATTTAAATACCTGCTTGGTAAAATCTTACTCATTAGAAATTTTTGGTTTTCAGTGATTTTCAAGTTGACACTTCAGTGACGGCCAAAACCCCCATAGGCAAATCCAGTCAAGCAGCAACGGAATTGCACTTTGAACACCATTTTCTAACAGACTCTACTGGGTTATGAACACTGCCAATGCCAGTGGAAACAAAAGCAGGGGAATAAAACATGATTCAGAGCTCAGTGGTTACATGTGTCCCTGCTTATGTGGCCCTTAGATCCCCCTTTTATCTTTTACCAGTGGGAGTATTGAGATGCAAAGTACTAGACCAGAACAGAAAAAAATTTGAATAAAATGAAAAACAAAACAAAACAAAACCGTACTGGAAATAAATGGACCTAGTGGGTAATTTTTACAGTGCTCTGAAAGGTTTTAGGAATGTAGGATTAATTTTATGGTTGGTTGTGTGGAAAGCTGATGGAATAGAAACAGCAGCTTCCCAACACCAACAGGATTGTGGAAACATCCCCGCCCCAAACATGCCAAAAACTAAGGACAGCAACAAACAGAAGGAAATTTGCATTCAGTCCCAGAAAGGAAACCTCTAAATTTGAGAAGGGGAAAAAAAGAAACCAAACTGTGCAGAAGGTTTTGACACAGGCAGCTCAGGATGTAAATTTGGCAGCGAGCGTACGCAGAGCCTGACATGCAAGGAATGGGAATGACTCAGATGAAATCAAGCTAACTGCAGGGACAACAAAAAGGAGCAGGAGCTTTCTCCCAACAACCTGGTCACATGTAGCCTCCAGGAGGAGAATGACTTTTGATAGTCCTGCCATGCAGATATCAAAGGCAAGTTTTAATCGTTCAATCAATGACTTGGTGAAATTATAGAATGACAGAACGGGTTGGGTTGGAAGGGACCTTGCATATCATCTTGTTTAGCCTGACGGCCCAGATACCTTCCACTAGACCAGGGTACCCAAAGCCCCATCCAGCCTGGCCTTGAGCAGGTTGCAGCATCCACTGCCTCTCTCAGGCAACCTGTGCTAGTGTCTCCCCACCCTCATGGCAGAAATTTCCCTCCTTGTACCTGGTCTAAATCTGTCCTATTCCCTGTGCTGCCTTGAATTCCCGCGCTCAATAAATGGGCCTTGTCACTGTTTATTTTTACAAGTTGAAGCAGAAAGTTCTCCATCCTTCCTGCCTTGCACACACACCCCACCACACTGGGCCCTACCAGAGCTGACTCAGCAGCTGCTCAGGCTGGGAAAGGGTGGAAAAATGTGACCCCTGAAGTGGCATGTGAAATGATAACCCTAAGTGCTGAAAACTCTGCTCCCACCTCCTCTGCTGCTGCAATCACAGCCCATTACCAAACTGCTCAGCAGAATACAAACCAAGCCCCTGGCAGGTCAATCTAAAGACTTTGTGAGGCCTGTGGGGTTTATCCATGGGAGCTCAGATACGTGTGTCAGGAGATATGGGAGCAAAGCCAGGGATTTAAGTGGCATGCAGCAATGGAACATAGAAAAAAAAAAAGCCTTTGCAGCTCCTATCAACAACTTTCATCTTCTGCAACTGTTTGAGGAAATAGCTGGCTTCAAAACAAATTAGTAGGGATTTAGATGGCTGTATTTCAATTAATCTCCGGAAGAAATGGGAGGATGGGAGGAGTGGTCCCTTTCATTAGAATTTAGACAAAAAAAAAAAAAAA
>VZRX01011812.1:69143-86701 GCA_013398075.1 Notiomystis cincta
AAAAAAAAAGAAGCTGGGAACTTGGTCTATTCTGAGGTTAACAAAGATACAACTAAAATGTAAAGGTTGAGCCCATGAAGATTTGAAATTCTGTCTACTGTGAAGTGGGCTTTTACTTAGGGTTTTGTGCTAAAAGACTGATGGCACATGAGGAAAAATGTTGGTCCCTGTCACAAAAATCTATGGTGGAAGGAGGGATGGGAGTGTTTGATATACCCAGTTAAAAATAAAGATAATATAAATTAATTAACTGAAGCCAATATACAGAAAGATATGAAAAGTGAGCTGCTAGAGGAAAAAAGAATAGAATTAAATCACAGACATGGTGTGTATTTGTGCAGAGCAAAAGCCACATACCTCAGAAATGCAAATGATATTGCTTTAATTAGACAACTGAAATTAGGCACTGGAGAGGGAGCAGAGCTGCTTCTTTGAGATATGTTTTGGATCAATTGATCAAGAGATGATGGAAGCATCGTGCTTTTATTTGCAGAAGGGACTACAAAACAAATGAAAGGCAAACTCTACAACAATTCATTACCCTTGCTGGAATATTTACAGCCAACGTGGTAGTGTTTTACAGCAGTATGAAAACCTTATTATCCATGGAATTTGTCATAGCAGGAAGCTCTTTTAAGTGGTCTGTCTTTCCCCTTGTTTTTTAATTATCGGGTAGCATATGAACTTTGCCATCCTATTAACTGAGTGTCATCTCTTGCTGTAAAGACAAGTGGCATTATTTACAATTTGCTGTTCGGTTTGAAGGATAAACATCTTCATGGCTTGGAAAGAATGCATCCAGAGCATTTCCAAACTGCAGGTTTATATTAAATAAAGCCCCACAGCTGTGCTGGGACAGCCAGCACCGAGTGGCTGCATGTCACGAGGGGCAAAGACAAGGATATGCCTTCAGACAGATTTCAAACAAAACCAGGGAAGAAACATGGCTGAAATCTGTTTTAAAGCAGAGCTAACACTGAACCAAAGGTCTCCACTTGAATGAGCTGGGAGGACATGCAGGAGTGGCACCAGCAGGGGTACTGGGCCACATAAATGGATCTCAGCTCTCTGCCAGATGGACTTTGGCACTCAACCAAAGCACTGTTCTGGGCCTGCTGCTCTTTGAAGACAACTGTATTCACGGTCCATCACCTTGCCAACTAGATCTGCTGTCTTCTAAGGTGTCTCTTCCTTGCTGAAGGCCAAGGGCATTGGTGGAGCCATGTGAGAGGCTTTCCAGGCTGCTACCTCTTCCAACCACTCCAATTTTAGCAACCACTATGTCCTTTTGTATGACTGGAAATAATTCACATGAAAACACTTTCATGAGTTTAGGAAGCTTTTTGGTTTGTAGTTTTTTGGTGGGTTTTTTTTTTGGTCTTTTAACATTTGTTGCTTTAAAACTTTCATTGTAAATCCATTCAAATCTGAGGAGCAGGAGTGATAACAATTGGGTTCCTTAGCAGAAGAAATTATATTGGTAAGAGACATACCTCAAAAGAAAGAAACTTTTGGAGCTAGAAAGCACCAGCTGTTTCTCCACAGCTCTGCACAGTATCACAGAATGACTGAGTGGTTTGTGTTGAAAGGAACCTTAAAGATCATCTGAGAGGCATTGGGTTGTTTGATTTCCCTTTAATTCCAAATCAAGAAAAATGAAAAGAAAACTCAACTTACAGGCACCTGTGGCAGTTATTTGAAGCTTCATCACCCTTTTGCTTCTACTTGTACTGTCAGAAGCAGCAGTAAAAGTAGCTGTTCCCTGTTATATTTCAGCCATCAAACAGGAAACCTGAGAGGATAGTGTGCAGGACAAGGAAAGAGGATGGAAAATATAATGATTAATGAACAAATATAAAGATTAATGAACCAAATTAAGGGGGAAAAAAGCAGAATAAAGCCAAACTGAGAAGGTTTGCATTTCTGCATTTCTGGTCCTTCAATTTCACAAACTTATTGAATAGTTTGACTTGGAAGGGACTTTAAAGATAATTTATTTCCAAGCCCCTGCCATGCACAGGGACATCTTCCACTAAACCAGTTGGTCACATCTCCCCTAGGGAGTTTTTCTCCCATTTTATTTTATTCTCTTTTTGTCCCCAGCAACAAAGATCTGGAGCCTTCAAAGGGGCTTGAAGGGTCTGTGCCCTGTGTGCTGAGAGGCATTGCAAATTTAAAAAGAGGGGATCTGTCTCATTGTAAGAGGGAGACTTAAGGAGGAGATTGAGTAAGGAAGTCTAGGAAATGGATCCCCCAAAATGACTCAGCTCACTTCTCTTCTAGGAGAATAATATTCCTGTGGATAAAGATGTGTGGAATTTTCTTGGAGCTAATAAGATCAAATTCACCCAGTAGAGAGCAAGGCTGAGGTGAAGAGCAGGTCACAGCAAGCCTGTGCCAGGGTGACGCCATGGAGAGGCACCACTCACCCTTCCAGGATCTCAGACTCCCTTTAGGAGAGCTGGGCATGGAGAAAAGAGTCTGTCCTAATGCCTCTGGCCGCAGAGAGATGGAGCAGGCTTGTAAGGAACTGTGTCTTTGCTCAGATCTCTCTCCCTCCTCCTCCTCCTTCTCCACCAGGTGCAACAGGGCAACTGTGGTAGAAATTCTCTGTAAGAGAGAAGAGGTGCCAGGAGATCCAAACATGTTGTATTTTCAGCATAATTATCATGCATGTCCACGGACAATAAATATATGGAGGTTCCCAGAGCCCTCATGAACTTTGTATTGGCAATGGACTGACTTGAACAGCCACATGTAAACATCTTGAAGCTGTGTAGAAGCTGCACATCCTGGTTATTCTCTAGGAAACAAAACCCACAAACTTTCCCAGGCAGTTCTAAATGCCCATAGCAGTCTTTGGTGACAGACCTCAAAATACCTTTGTGAGGGTAAGCACTGTTTACATGGAGAAAGCAGGGCATGCAGGAACACAATGACTCCCTCACATCTCCAGGAGAAACATTGCCACAAATAATGAATATAAGAATATAAGAAAAGAATATAAGAATATAAGAATATAAGAATATAAGAATATAAGAATATAAGAATATAAGAATATAAGAATATAAGGTAGCTCTTGTCATTCCAGAGCTCTGCCTTTTGATTTTTGCCTCTCTGTATTAAGATCTGAGGTCAGGCATAACATTTTTTTTTCCTTCTTGGAGGAAACTCAGATGGAGATTATGGACTGGGGTCAGGAGCTTTAGCACAGATGTAATTTCTGCCTGAGTATGAAAGGCACCATTGTGGCACACTTCACAGTCAAGGTACATGTTCTGTCCCTGGCATCAGCGTCCCCAAGGGAGGGACTGAATGATCTAGCAGCACCTTGGCATGGCCATGTAGCCACCTTCCTTCTGTCCCTACAGGCTGTGCCTGGAATGGGAATAGAACCATCACAGAATCACAGAATGGTCTGGGTTTGAAAGAACTTTTAGGATTATCCAGTTCCAACCCCCTGCTATGGACAGGGACACCTTCCACTAGACCAAGTTGCTCAGAGCCCCACCCAATTTGGCCTTGGAGACTTCCAGGGATGGGGCAGCCATAGCTTCTCTTGACAACCTGTTCCAGTGCCTCAGAGCAAAGAATTTCTTCCTAATTTCTAATCTAAATCAATTGCCCTTCACTTTAAATTATTTAATATGGGTTTCAAATAGGATTTCAAAGGCAGAAGGAAAAAGCAGTGCCTTCAGAGAGATGATTGAGGTATGAAATGCCATGTCTTGCCTTCCTCCAAGGAAGTGGCGTATGGGGCTTGCTGATATTGGCTTGCTCTGTTTTGGCTTGTAGGAGTTCCTGAAACAACATCATAATTTTTGTGGGAAAACTGCAATTATTTAAAATCATTAATTTTATGACATTTCTGTACCTTGCTCCAAGCTGTACTTACCAGCTCCCCACTTCAAACAGCCCCTTGGCAGAATTAGGTCTTCCAGGAGTATCTCAGCCTTAATTTTCCCCAAAATTTCCTTCTTTGACACAGCTTTTCCTTGCCCTAGCTGTCTGTAATTTGGACAGCGGTTCGCCCCCTACCACCTCCTTACAGTTCAGCTTTCATGTGCTTATGTCTGCAAATTTTTGTCATTTCCTTGGAAAATCTTTGCTGTTCCAATTTCCAACTTCCTTAGCCTCCAAGTAATATGTGACAGCAAATGAAAGCAAATGGACTAATTTATCACAATCTGCAGAATTCTGTTGCTTGTTCACTATTTTGGACAATTTGCAGGTAACAAATTCCAGACGGAATGTCTCAAGGAGTGAACTGAGTGAGCTGAGGACACCTGGAATGTAAAATATACCATATTCCTGTAGATGCAGAACAGAAGCTTGAATAGCTTAAGGAAAAAGTGCTTTGTTCTTTTCAGGGTAATGCGTAATTCTGGCTGGCATTTTCCTCCAGGTCTTTACTAAGATCAGTGTTTACAGTTCCACTTATGTGATATTTTCCAGGTCAGTTTTTTATTCTGCCTCTCTGCACCAAATTTTTTCATCTGTTTACTTGAGCTTTAAAAAAAAACCCCTCATCTCATATAGTATTCTGAAAAAGTCGCCTAAACCAAGGTGCTACTACTAAAAGAACTTGCGTTTTATGGCTGTCTTGCTTAAGGTTATGTAGTTATAGTCCTTAATTGCACTGAGACAAGTGGCAAATAGCTTCTTTTCAATGTGTGAGGTGCTTTTTTCAAAGGCAGGGGTCACCTTTCAGGTGCTTTGCCCTTCTCAGTATTGGAGCTCTGCAGATTCCAGCTCTGACTAAAAAGTTTCCGGTGTTCTGATGCATTATCATTTAGTGGCTAATATCACTGAGAAATATGGTATTTTCTTCATCTTATAATGTTTTGACTTGAAGAAGAGAAAAGAAAAATTTATTTACAGTCTCTCCCTTTCCCACGGTAGCTGATTAGAATAGAAAGGATCCAGCAGAAGGGGTACAGCAATGCCTTTGGAAGCTCAGGAGTACAAAACCAATGAAGTGTGGTGATAAGGGCTATCCAGAAAAGCAATTTCTCCCAGATCAATACAAAATCCAAGCGGGCATCACGAATGCAGAGCAGAGAAAGCACCATAGGAACTGCTAGAAAATTATAAGGGTTTTTGTTTCCTAGGAAATCTCAATTCCTTTAAAATCCATTTACAGCCTAGTTTATCTACTGGATGTGAGCACACTTCCCTTCCCTGACAATACAATCAGCATCTCCTGGGACATTGCCTTCTATATGTTGTTCCCTCAAACCTGAGGCTGTTCCAAGTGGGAGAGTCATGATACAACGGATGGTAATTACACAGCACTGGAAGATAATCAGCAAGCAGGCTTTCTTCTGCAGGGCATCTAGTTATTGTTTGGGAGAAATCCTGTTTAGCATTCCACAGTATTTATTCAGACCTGACTTCCTTTCATCTCATCAGCTGCAATTAAAGCAGAGCTCCAGGAGCTTGAGCTTTGTCTTGAACTGGATAGATTGTCTTTTGTTATAACTTGAGTCTTTTCTTGAAACACAGACTAAGTTGGGTTTGGTTTTTTCAGTTGTTTTTTTGGTTTGGGTTTTTGTTTTNAGGAGAAAAAGAGACTTTGAAAAGGAACAGAAGCTGCTGTCAGTTTTCTCCTGTGACAGCTCCCCAATGGTCCAACAATTCTGTATTTACTTTATTATGGAGTCATTAGTGGGCTGTAAATCTTACTGATGAGCCAGCAACCTCTCTGTGAGCAACTCGCTTACCTTCAGAGTCCCATAAATTCTCAAAAAATAAGGCAGTCTCAAGGATGGTTGGGGAAATACCATTCGTAACTGAGACTTCCAGTTATAATAAGCTGGGTGTAGGAATTGAGAGCTGGCTTATTAGATTTGCATCCTGCAACAAGCCAGGAAGGGCTGGAGATGTTTTAGCTGATGGGAGCCAAGGAGACACCCTGAAGTGGGCATAAGAGAAGGCGTGTTGCAAGATAAAGGGACAGAAATCTGAGGGTGGGATAAGATGACAGTTTTTAATAAATAGAGGGGAAAGAGCAAAGAATTTATTGTGGATGAAGCACAAACTAATGGTCTCAGCAAGGTTACAGCAAGACTTCTTTTAGCCACTACAAAAGCACCTAATAGTAGAAGATAATAATGCACTAAACCAGATGTTTTGGGAGAGGATTCTGAGCCTTTATGGAGAAGGCAGAATGCCACCTGTCAGGACTGCCCCAGGTATGGCTGATTTCTGCCTTGGGTCAGGGGAAAGAATGGCCCTTTGGGTCACCTTCCACCCCTGTGAGCCCTAGCTCAGCTCCAGGTCATACTTGCAATTAGTCCAGCCCTTCCAGGCTCCATCACAATTGATTGTGATTCTGCTTTCTTCTCCTTTCAAACATTTTGCCTCTGTTAAAAACACAGTCAATATTTCTGCTACATAAAAAGTACTGTGACGAAATAAACAATAATTTTATTCCCAAGATACTCACGCTGTTCACGTCTCACAACTGTAATTCCAGAAAAGTAGAAAAGAATGTTGATATGACTGCTTGCTTTTTTGTTGTTGTTGCTGTTGGGGTTTTTTTAAATTAAATTTGAGCATTTCTCCCTTACAAACACCTTATGTAGATTGTTTTCAGTATGTTTCTGACATGGTTGGTACAATTTGGGCTTGTTTTCTTATCACAGTCACATATTAAAGTCTAAACAAATACTATTTCCTTCACGTCCTTCTAGCATCGTTGTGCAACAGTGTCATCCACAATTTTAATGATGACATCTCATTTCAGGAGGGTGTGAGCTGAATCCCAATGAATAAATTCATGAAGTTTAACCTCTCCATGACCCTATTTCCACTGTGTTTTTTTTCTCATCCCGCCCCAGCTCATTAGCTGTCCTGGCAAAAGCAGCTGAGATGAGATGCAAGTCTCATAGCTGCGCTTTAAACAAAAAGAAACAGTAGGAGGAAGGAGAAAGGTGGAGAGAAGTGTCATGCTAGGTCTGGAAATAATCTGCTGTGTATTTGTAAGCAAGCTAATTTTTCCTCAATATGACATGGTTTCCTAGGCAAAAAGATGGAGCTCGGAATAGAAACTACCCTGACATTATAATTATGTTCAACCCTAACTAATTTATTTCTAATGTACTGTGAGTGGCACCCAGCTCATTGAGATTCAGACTCTGTTCCAAGGACATCCTGTGGCTATCGAAAAAAACCTCTGTCTTGCACTCAATTTCAGCAGTGTTTTCACTGTCAACTGTCACCATTAACACAATGTTTAGGTTCCCTCTAAAATAAATCAGCCCATTTTGTCACCCTCTTATTGTTCTGCCAGCACTGAATCATTTTAATGCAGATAGTTCGGTGCCCAAGTTGCTGTTGACATTTGTCTCTGAGCATCTACTTTGTTTGTGCATTTACCCCTTAACAAGACTACTTAGAAACCAAAAAAAAACCCCCACATTTCTGAGAGCATTTATCTCAAAACATCAGTTTATGAATTAAGAGAGTATATATTTTAACCTACATTTTTTAAGTGCACAGTGAGACTCATTGCCATATCTCAACCTCATACAACATCGAATATATTGAGTGAAGATTTTTTTTTTACTGTTTTTATGGCTTTCTTACCATGGTGTTACCATGTTGTTATCCATATCTTCAGCATTAAAAACTGGCAGGTATGAATTTCAGCATGTGTAGAATTGGAATTTCCCCTTTGATTTATTTTCCTTTCTGACAGAGTGACAGGGTCAATTTTAGGGACAATTATTTAAATAACGTGCTAAAAGCCTGGTTTATCTATAGTTTGTTAGTACACTTCAGTAAACACAGCTTCTGTAAAATTGCTTTGTATCTCAGGTATTAAGTTTCTAATAACCTATCCCCATTTCAGTTTTCTGAAATACTGAACTACTCCTACTGAATCCAATGGATTCCAATCATAATTCCCTTTATGACTTTCCCGTTTACAATGGACAGGAATGTAGTTGACTCCCAGAGTATCACCATTACTGGTAGTGTCTTCAGCTTTATTTAAATACCTCAATCTGGGGACAAATAGGAGCAATTTTCTCCCATTGTTCTACACCAGGAAAAAGATGTTAGAGGAGCACAAGGGAAAATAGGAGTCTGTTGATGTTAGCTGAATTTATAGTGAATTGTTACTGGATGAAATCTGTTTAGAGCAAATATATCCTGTTTACTGCAGGATTTTATGGGAAGCTTTCAAATTTGCATGCTGATTACATGAAATGTAGGAAGTCCCTCCCAGCCGTACAATGGGAAAAGGGGATTGTTAAAATGTGAAATCCTCTGGAGCGCTGTGTGATTTGTTCTGGGAGATGCAGCAAGGGACATGGATGTTTACAGTAAGAGAGCAATGCCCAGGACTAGGAATAAACCTGTCCAACCTGTGCAAAGGTTTCATCTCATATGGGAAGTTTCCAAATCTGTATTTCATAGATACAGAGTCACATAAAGATTATTCTTGTCTGAGATTTCTGGGCTGTTTGTTTTCGAGCCAACACAACCTGAGCGAGATCAATAAAAACAGCAGAGTGGCAAGGCACATTTACCTCCTGTTCAACCTATGGTCACCTGGCACTCTACCTCAGGCAGCCTCAGGCAGCATAGCAGGGTAGTCAGGTTCTCCACCAGTCCTCAAAAACCTGATAGGGAGCAGAGGTGCCCAGATGTGTTCCAATCAGACTGGAGCAGGCTCATTAGCAGAGGAAAAAATGGCATCTTGGGAGAATTTTTTTTAACTGGTAGGTTCCATATCTAGACCTTAATCAAAAAACCATGGAATAGTTTAGGCTGGAAAAGATATCTAAGGCTACCAAGCCCAGCTGCTAACACAGCACTGCCAAGGCCACCACTAAACCATGTTCCTAAGTGCCACATTTACACATCTTTTAAATATCTCCAGGAATGGTGACTCCACCACTGCTCTGGGCAGTCTGATACAATGCTTGATGAGCCTTCCAGTGCGGAACTTTTTTTTGACGTCCAAAGGTCCACACGAAGCAAATATTTCATTACAAAAGAAGTTGGAATCTGCCCCAATACAAGGCAGTGGATGTGTGGGCTGAGAGCTCTTTTGCTAACCTGGTTTGGCACCTTCTTACACAAAAAGTCACTATTTCCTCCAAGTGGACACCCATGGCAAAGGATTCTCTGAAGGCAATGGTGTAAGGAGCAAATGGGGTTTTTTCCTATTCACTGACACAAAATAATCTAAAAGTCAGCCACAGAGAACTGTTAAGTGGGACAATAAAGGCAATCAAAAGGAAAACTGAGGGGAAAGGAAGAGGGAGCGGAAAAGGTACAGAGAAGGGGAAAATGATGTATGGGTGTGGAAGCAGCCAACACACAGGAAGGATGTGGGAACAGCAGTTAGCTCAGATGTTTAACTCCTAAACACACTCCCTTACTGATAAGTTGGACATCAGTGGGGGCAATGGCTAGACTAAAAGGCAGAATACAACCCTCATCTAAAAAAAAGGTAGTTAGAGGGGGTTAAAGCCCCAGAAAAAACAAATGTGACAGACTAAGGAGCCTTTAAAATTTCTTTACAAAGCAAAAATATTACTCCTCATACTCCATCTCCTCAGTAACCATGTACAATTATTCTGCCATTTACCAGCACCTCAAGGATGATCTTTTCTTCTGTACCGATCCTAAATTTCTGTCCCCATGCTGTTGTCATTTAACTGGTGAAGTGCCTTTAATTCCTCTGCTAGAACAAACACTGATATATTTGGCTCCTGTACCAGTGTCATAGGTAATGTCCCTCAGATACCAAGGAGCTTTACAACTCATCTTCTAGAGGTGTCACTGTGTGAACCGTAAGCCAGTGTCAGGCACAGGTGTCCCTCTGTGACTGATATAACTGGTACTGTAAAGGCTGTATACCTAAAGGTGTCCAGTTCCAAGTACTCACAGAGGCAGAATACTGATAGAAAAGCAGCAGATAATCATAAGTGTGCTTTTTAGAGATTTAGAGATGTTAAATGCTTTAAAGAGTGAGACCAGAGAAAGTAACAACTCAGAAGAAGTCCTGAAGACCCCCATCAGTCAAAGGATTAAGTGATGACTTAACAAAGCAGTGCTTTGACAAAGAACTGAACCCAATCAGCAAGTCTATATTTAGGCACTGTGGAATGCTTTGCTGATCCCCTTTTTTCTGTTAAATTGACCTCATTGCCCACAGAGGCTGAGAAGTCAACTCATTACCAGTTCCTGTTGTGCTCTGTCCCCCCACTCAGTTTGCAGCTGCAATATTTATGGCAGACAGCATCGAGCGCAGTGAAAGGAGCTGCAATTCCCAAATCTCTCCTTCATGCCATCAGCAGCCTTCAGTAGACACAGGTTCAAAGGAATGTGAGAACAAACCTCATTCCCCAAGGATGTAGGTTGGTGTGAAGGGCTGCTGTATAACTACAGGCGCAATTTTCCCAGATAAATTATGGCTCACAGTGTCAGACACAGACTCTAATTGAGTAAAATGTACTGATCCTCTTACTCAACAGGGCTTTGTTTTCAATAAGGACACTGTTCCCTTTGGCCTTGAATTTTTCAGGGATGATTTCCAGAAGAGAAGGAGAAATGCTGGGGACTGAGAAGGCAAAGAGAAAAAGAAGCCCAAGGACACTATGCTGATCTCAGCTCTCAGCGTGGATGTGGCCACATCACTGTCCCTCCCTGTTAAGATATTACCAGATAATCTTAATTGCAGCTTTAGCTACATGAGGGTGTCACAGTGCTCCAGAAACTGCTTGGTAAATCTGAGAATATTTAGATATTTTATTTTAGTATCAGAAAGGACCATGATGACCACAGAAGGTGCCCAGCTATGTAACATAGGCCATCTGCTTTCATCCCAAAATTTTTGCAACAAGCCTTTTTTCTTAAAAGCAGGTTTCTCTATAACACTTAAACATTAGGAATGGAGAAACCTTCATAGAAATTTAGGCAATCTTCAAAAAACAGATTTTTTTGTTCTTTTTGCAGTAAGGTAGAGACCACACTTACTTTAAGTCTTTTGTTGACCCCTGGCTGCTCTTTTTTTCCTTTAAAACTGAGCTTTGTATGTCTGTTGTCTTATTAGTTTTAGCCCTCTGCTCACACTAGGAGATTTTTGTTACTTTTTACTATTAGGAGTCAGCTGTATAATGTAATATGTACAATTCTAGGTGTTATGGAAACTGGGAGATGAATTTGCAACTGCTTCCAGCATATAGCACATTCCAGCAGCAGCAGCAGCCTGAGCTAATAAGACTTGGTGAATAATGTCTCTTCTCTGACTTGCCTTAATAATGATCATAAAAAGAAAAGACCTACAATTTTTCATGGGCACTGAATGACAAATACATCCTATACCAATAGAGAATGAAATGGTATTTCCACCATTTGCAAGCAATTTTCTGTATCTTTCCCATTCTGGGCGTTTTTGAATGTTCCATAACCAACAAATGACAGGAGAACATTGCAACGGTATCATATTATATTACAAATGTAATGGTATGGCCTGATTGAAAAAGACAGTTACTATTAGAATTACGGGTTTCATTTCTTTGTAAGCACAAAAACCCAAACTCACAGCATGGATCCAGACATTGGGCTCTCACAATTTCTCCTGCTGTTTCTGCATGTGGGATTTGTACCAGAACATCCACAAAAATTGCAATGGGAATGACAGTGTCTGAAATGAGACTTGGAAACATATTGATTCAACTCATTGATGACAATGGTTGACTGTAGCAGCTTTGCTCCTGACTGAAATAACATTATACTAGATAAATAACAATAGAATGGGAAATTAGTTTTGGATATAGACTCATTCACTGGTATGTAGATCATATAAAATTAACAGCATGGAACTTATCACTGTGTAAAACATTAAGATCTTTAGAACACAAAAAATGATGAGGAAAATTTACATTTCTTCCCTCTGAAAACTCATGTTGTGTATCTTGCTACTTTTCTGACAAGTCTTCCTAGTTCCAAGGGATGCTGAAAACCCAGTTTGACCCTGGAAAGGTAAAAAAAAAAACTCTGGCACACAACACGCAAACAATTTTCCCTCTATGTAAATATTTTATTATTTATCCCCCATCAGAGAGAGCAAGAGAGACAGAGAGGACTTCTTTTAATATCATGAAGGAGTAGGACAAGGTGGAATGGCTTCAAACTGAGGGTGGGTTTAGATTAGTTATGAAGAAGAAAATCTTGACTCTGTAGGTGATGAGCCCCTGGCACAAGTTCCCCAAATTTGCTGTGGCTGCCCCATCCCTGGAAGAGTTCAAGGCCAGGCTGGATGGAACTTTGAGCAGCCTGGTCTAGAGGAAGGTGTCCCTAATCATGGTGGTGGGGTTGGAATGAGATGAGCTTTAAGATCCCTTCCCAAGCCATTGCACGATATGTTTTCCTTTGGAAACTCTTTGGAAACACCCCTAGGAGGAAGATGCTTTTGCACTAAACTGGTCAAAGCCAAACTAGAAGTGACAATATGAGCTAGGGAACTTGCAGGCTGCATCATACTTTGGGATCTGTTTGTGTTTCTTTTGGGATAGCTGAGACTTCACCAACACCTTTGGAAGAGGAAGATTGCTGGGTAGAAACTCCTGGGGTTTGGGAGCATTTTTCTGTTTGGAATGGGCAAACTGAAGCTTAGAGAGGAGGGGATGAATTATTCAATGATAGAGTTTTGCTGCAGGAAGAAGTGAATTGTAAATACACTCACATGTGCATTTTCTGTGATGTTTCCTTTTTGGTGCGGCAACTGGGAGATGATTTTAACCTTGAATTTTTATTTTAGGACATAAACATTTAATGACAGAGAAAGATTATCTCCGTAATTTATGCTTTTGGGAAATGGTACACAATTCTGTGAATATTAAACAAGAGTTTATATATAGCTTTTAGGGAAAGATATACACAGCATGTTCAGCCAAAATTGTGTCAAAAATATTCCAGTGAACATATGTCACACATTTATGCATTTCTAGGATATTTCATACTGACAGGTCAGCAGCTGCTTTGCTTTGTTTCAGGGATCTCTGCTCAAGTGCTTTGTTTCACTCCTAAATTTAGTGGCACTGAAAATTTGTCCTGGTAATAATAAATTCTCTAATTCAGATTGATTTCCTTAGAAAGGGAGGGGATAAAGTCAGGGAAATTCTCTACAGCTACATTACATTAATTCCTTCCGTTGGCAAAGAGGATTCAGTGAAATCAAAAATTAGAAATGGATGTAAGAATTTGTAACTGTATACTTATTATTGCTCAGTTTGCTGGCAACTAAACAACTCTGGATTTAAAATAGTTTCTCATAAACAAACCTTGTGTAGTTAAAATCATTTCATCTGAAATATAAAAACATTGCATGGACCAGTCCAGATTCAGATATTTTAATATGGTGGTAAATTCTAGCCCTAAAACTCTTTAGTTTTGCATTTTGGGGGATTGCTAAGGACTGTTTTCACCTGCTGCGTCACCCTTTCTGTACCTACACTCCAAAAAAATCCTTCTGGCATAGCTGGGTCTACACAGCCATGTTATCAAAAACTCTTGTTTGTATTTGTAGTGAGGTTATTCCAGCTACACTCTGCCCATGGCAGCCTGTAGTGTCTGGTAGGTGGAAGTGGGATTGAATTTAAATGCTGTATGTCCATAGTGAGAGTATAACTCCATCTAGGCTGGGATCTTCAGAGGGTTTAAATCACAGGCCACAGCTTCACATGCCCCAAATGGATATAGATTTGATGGCAGAGGTGTATACAGTGGCCCTGGCTTAAGTGGGGTCAGTATTGATAGTTCTGGTACACCCCGTTAATTACAAATGAGGACTCATCGCTGATGGCAGCATTTTCTGTGCACTTTTGCAGCCAGGGCATGGCCAGAAATTTTGGCTCTGTGATGTTCAGCAGCGCCCTGGCCAGCAAGCCTGACAATCATGGCAAAGCTAGTTTCCAGGTGACCCAAAGCAGTGGGTAATGAAGAGGAGGTGTCTGTCCCTCTGGTGAGATCTGGACTGCTGAACGGAACAGGTGCAGATGGTAGATTTCGGGGGCAGCTGGAATGATGCAGTGCTGGGATTTGCAATGAGGATACAGGAGTATTATCTCCAGGGAGACTTCTCCTGCTCTGGAAGATGTCCCCTTGCTTTTCCTCCAGCCAGATAATTCATCTCAAAACACCCAATGACATTATCAACTCCCCCTTTCCAAAACTCGGATAGATATGTGGCTCACACTTGTCATTTGCAGAAGTTAGGCTGGCTCCTTCCCAAGTCGTATTTACTCCTTGGTGTATTATTTCTGTTTATAATGATCCTTTCTCACCTTGTTCCTATGAGCAGTTTTGACATTTTAAACGGGAAGGAATATTGTTTTTCTTTTTATGGTCTTTTTACCCCATTCCTTCTCACTCTCTCTTGTACAAAATGCAGAGCTCTAGTCCCTGTCCAAGACAGGGGGATTGGAATCAGATGATCTCTAAAGTCCCTTCCAGCCCAAACCATTCCATGATTCTATGGTTCTCTTCTGATATAAAGTTTTTGGTATCACTGCTTATCCTATTTCCCTAGCTGCCTATGGGAGATCTCAGATTCTCTACTGTGACCTTCACAGTGACACAAAGAGCAGTTTTGGTGAGTTGTGGAGACCTTCTTGCTGAGCTCTCTCCTTCCCAGTGGACCTCCTCTCCATGGAAAGCCTGGAAAAGGCAGTCAGTGGCATAGTGAGAAGAAAGGGATCAGAGATTTCCATTCAGGGAAGGTCTTCTTTGGTGATCAGTAAACACTGGGAAAATGAGACAAGCTGGGAACAGGAAGGATAACCCAAAACTCTTTAGAAATGCCCATTGACAGAGGTAAGAGGCTTTACTTTCTCTGTCCCTTCTGGTTTAGTGTGATTTCAGGGGATTTACTCAAACAGAAATGCTCTGGACCTCTGTGCTGCTCCCTGCCTCCCAACTTGGATGTTCTCACTGGAATGGAGACCATACACCATTGTCCTAAAAGCCAGGAAGGAATAAATCAGAATGATGATGATGATGATGATGATGATGATGTCAATGTTTGCACATACCAGGACAAGTTGATTTAATGCTATCTTGTTTCCTTATAACTTGCATTTTATTCCAAGCTTGTTTAGTGTGAAGAGAATATGAAACTGTTCCAGGATCATCCAAAATGGAAATCGTGACAGATGGCAATAAAAAAAAATATCCCTAATGTGTCCCATTTTGTTTTATACTCTCAGGGCAAGGTTATTGCTACAGTTATGGTCTTAAACTCTGTTTTATTTTTATAGGTATGATAGTAGTTAAGTTGCCTTTGCCTAGCCAGCTGCCTCTACTGATTAAAACATCTCTAATGGCTTTGTGTAGCCAACTAGGGGAGCAAACAATGTGGGAACTGCTCCAAAGTACTGCTTTAAAATCCAAAAGGGAAATAAACGGGAACTGTTACAATACCGGGGAAAAACACTTGCAGAAAAAGCGGCAAAGAGAAGGAAACCCTGCTCGAAAAAGCAGATTGAGCCAATGGATTTATGCCTCAGCACTGGAGGGGCAGGTGAGGGAGACAGCAGCACTGGGGCCTGGGGGGGAGCAGCACCAGAATGTCTCTGTCACAAAAGTCTGTGGACCAAAGGGATTTTGAAGCTTTAAGAGAACATTTACTCTTTGAATAAAACTATTAGTTTTTATTTAAAAGCAGCTTTGGTACATTTCTCAGTAATAGGAATGGTGTTTATACATTCAGACTGACCGATTTCTCCTAGGTTTAACTATCTGTCTTGTTTTTCAGTTACATTGTGAGGTTTTCCATTAAAATATTTTTAAAATGTAGATATAATATGTGGGTCAGAATAAATTACACATTCTTAAATATTTTTAATTTAAGTTAAACTATCCAGTGTTGTATTTACAAACGTTTTCTGTGCAGTTATTTCCTCGCTCAGATTTTAATTTCTTTTCAGCAATTTCTAATCACCAAATTGTGGGCAGAAATATCTTTCTGAGGCAAGTAGGGACCCCATAAACTAACAATATGTTTTTAAGAACACTGTAATGTTCAAAAATTCAATAGTTATAGTGGCAATTGCTTTGTTTTCCTGTAGCTAAGGGAAATTAAATCAAATTTCAGAGTGTCGCCTCTAAAAACTTTTAGCTGTTTTTGTCTGCAGTTTAATAAAATGCATAGCACCTGTCTGATACAAGCCACGTGTGATTATATGGAAAATAAAACACTAAAAAGTAATTAAATAGGTACGTTCAAGTGCAAATCTCCACATACAGAAGATGGGAAAGCAGAACTATTGTGCCAGGCATATGACCTCTTATACTATCTCAGAATAAATGAACATATGGTGAATAAAGATGCGACTCCTCACCTACCTCTAGCACTAAAACCACTAAAAACATAAACATTTAATCCAAGTCAGCTGTCTGGGCTCCCTGTCACCAGTGTTCCAGCTTTCTCTGGGATAATGGACAGAGGTAAGCACTTGGATGTATCATTTATGGGCATGTTTTATACACATTGTTGGCCTTCAGAGGTGTCTGCCTCTTTCACTTGATTGCAGAAAAGTCTCACAGAGGTGGCTGTAGCTGCACGTCTGAATTTTGGGTGGCTGAAGATGGTTTTCAGACATATGTGGGCACAGAACCCTGAATTAAACACCACTTCAGTCATCTGTAGCTATGAGTGGTTCTAATATATCCACAAATACTCACCCAACCCTGAAAAGTCTCCAGAAAATGGGGTTTCATTTCAATGTGTTACTGTACATGATTCATTCACTCCCATTTCTCTCCTGTTGGGAAATGCAAGAGTCTGAAGCAACTCAGACATTTTCATGGAACAGTACATTTCTGCCACTCATTAGCACTTCAGCTGTCATATTTTGTCACAAAAATCTGTACTCATGCTACTACATGTAGCATAGGTTGCACAACTCCGAGTAACCACATTTCAATAATATATTTACTATGAGAAATAAAGGAAATCCTCTTTCAGATCTGAGATTAATCATTAAATCCTCAGCTTGAGGTGTTACAGAAGCACAATGTAAGTGGAGTATATTTGCTGGAGAATCTAAGTTTAATTTGTAAGATTCAAGTTTAATCTTTTAGTCGATTAGTTATTCAAAACACAACCAAGATTATCCCAAGTGTATCTGAATAGTATAATGTCTGGAATTTAAAGCATGACTAAGGAATGCCTAGAATTTGAGAGATTTTTGTTAACTACAACTTAAGTAAGTTTGTTATTTAAGGGTTTTTTCTGATAAAAAGAGGTAGCTGAAATTATTTAAAGTACTTGTATGTCTGTCTCTATTTCTTGATGTAATTCATGGCTGAACCATGGTGATATTACGTGACATTAAATGAAGGAATCCAGAGCTGAAGAGGATTGCCCTGTATTTTGAGATTTCCACATACACATATTGCAGAATCAGAGCATTCCTCTGTGTGACCCAACATGGAGAATTTATTTTAAATTGCTATATTGAAATGTCAAAAATGTGACCATTTCATCTTTGTCTTGTGGTCTAGCATAGTATTACAATAGATTCCCTCATTAAAAA
>VZRX01011812.1:95456-113627 GCA_013398075.1 Notiomystis cincta
TCTCTCTCTCTCTCTCTCTCTCTCTCTCTTTTTTCTTTTTGACTTTGAAGAGATACATTTGAAGGCACAGATGCATTTCTAGGAGATAAACTCTGTCTACATTTCACATCCAAATTACATTTTCCAAGATGCCAGGTGAAAGCACTTGTACTTGCAGCCACCCACTGATTAGCAAGAGCATCCCTAAAGTGGAATATTGCACCCTGTAAGAATGTAGGGCACAGGCACTTGAATCTTACTGGAAGCATGGAGTAACCCTTTCCTCACTGAATTGTAGGGCAATTGTTGTTTCTGTCACAAAGTTTTCTCCCGGGAAATTGAAACTATTGTAGCTGCTCAAGGACAAACAGTTTATGCTGACTTTATTTTTACCCCCACTCTCCCTTGAAAACAGGGGTCCCTCTGAGCCCTCACATGGAGAATTAAGCCCTGGAAAGATCTCAGCTTACAGACAGCTCCTGTGATCGACAGTAACAAAAAACCCGCTTTAAAACACCAACACAGGAAGCTACTGTGCTGTTCTCCGAGTCACCTACAGTGCTGCAAAGTGAGCCATAAATCTGCTAACAGGTCCAGCACAGATCCAGCTTTCTTAGCACGAGTGTGCACAGCCATATAACACGAGGGGCAAGCACACACATCTCTCCTTTCACCACCTGAAACCCTGATAGCTGTTTTGTTCATAAAGCCCCTGCTGTTGTGGGGGATTTGAAGCTGCAACAAGTGCTGAGGACTCGATGTGGAAATACTTGTCTACTCGTGACCTTATACCTTTCAAAATTATAGCAAGTAGGAACGACAGCATTCGAAAACTTCCAAACCTGCTATTTGATAGCTGAAGAATGTAATTGCCCAAGGATTTGGGGGAGACTTGGCAACAGTTGTATCCATTACCAGAGTGGGAGTGAGATGCAGGACCTCTTTTCCTTACCCCACGGGAAAAGGAGAGGTTGAGACGGTTGACAAGCTGTAGGCTGGTGTCTTTGGTCCATTTTCACAGAAAGCCAGAGCTTGTCTTGCATTGCTGCTAACAGCAGCTTTACTTGGAAATGCGTTTGGAAGGTTCCAAGTGACAGAAGCTGTTGGGGCTCAGCCGCTTCCAGGTCACAGAAACAGCTATTTTTAAGTATGTTTAGGAGGCATGTGATTATCTTCTGAAGTTTACAGATTTTCAGCTCTTGACACCTAATTCTTTGCAATTTGTCTGCAGATGCTGTGTGAAACCAGGTCTTTAAGCATGTCTGCTGTGCCAGGCCCTTCTGGGACATGCGCAGGGCCGCCTCTGATCCTTGACGGACACACTCCATCTTCTCTGCTGAACTAGCAGAGTATTTTGCTCAGATAAGGAAGTGCTGAATCCTGAAATAAGAATCCAGACCCTTATTTTGAGTTCTTGGAAAAACTCAAGTCTGATAAATGTGAGTAATTAAGGCTGTAGAGAATCACAAAAGGTTTTGGGTTGGAAGGAACCTTAGGATCATCTTGTTTCAACCCCCTGCCATGGGCAGGAACAACTTCTATGAGAGCAGGTTGCTCAAAACCCCATCCAGCCTGGCCTTGAACAATTCCAAAGGCAGCTTGATTCATGTAGTGCAGCAAACTAGGTCTGCATCTTATTTATTTCTCTGTATTTTCCCAGTTCTCCTACTATTATTTTTTGTTGCCCTGTAATAGAGCTTGTAGCTTCTTTCTCTACTTGTGTTTAGATACAAACAGCATGAGTGTTGCTCCTATAAAATATTTTGTCTTGCATTAAATTAAACTGAGGAAGAAAAAGAAAAAATCTGTTTTATCTTCAGCTGGCCACAGAGATATCAAAGCCATTACAGTGAGAGTACAAGGTAATTTTCATTGAGGCAGTGAATAACTTAACTCCCCGCTGAGCAGCAGAATGATGCTATTTCTGAAGCTCTTACATTCTGGTCCTTGTTTTGATTTTCTTTGGAAGAAAGCTGCAGCAGTCAGTTCCCACTTAGGCCTTGCTTCTTCCAGAAGATGGACACCTTCTGTTCCCACATATTGCCATCGTCTGTGTTGCACATGTTTGCTGGAGCTGAACAGGAGTACATGTGAGGGGGAAGCCTTGCTCCACCAGACTGTTCTTCCTGGAGAAGATCCATTTCACATGGACACATGATGGTGAGATGTCTCTGTTTATTGAAGCTGGGGATTGATTCAAATGCACTTGCAGACACTGACATGCCCTGAGATGTGAGTTATCCTGACAGGAGTCAAGGTCAAGCACGGGCTGCCACATACCAGCAAAACAGATGTTTAATCAAAGCCATATAAAATATTTACAGGGAAGCTGCAGCTGCTGGTGAAGTGCAGCACATGACACGTCATCTGATGTGAAAGGTTTAAGGAAAATCCTGAGATATGGCCTGGCAATGACTTAAAATAAATAACCTGTCATGAATCGAGTTTTTCTCCTTCTTAAAGCCAGGTTGGATCCAATCTATCTAAATTAAGGTTTGCTTTGCCAGGCCGCTCAGTGCTTCTGCCACAAACAGGAATGATGATGGCTCCCATAAAGCCTCTTTAGGTCCGCATTTCACAGTTCATCTGAAGCTGAAGGCATTACATTTCTGGCAGTTTCCAGCACAGCACAACTGGATGGCACTGGCTTTTAATGCTGCATTGTGCTTAAGTCAATAACCAATCTTATTTTCCGATGTGGTGTGTAATGATAAAGATATGGGCAGAAATGTAACTTGGACTTCATGTAAAGAAGGCAGACGGCTTGTGATTTTCCCTCTTGACTCTGAAAACTATTTATTACCTGCTTATTAAAAATTCCTCTTCCAGTCAGTGTAACCTGGAAAAACCTTCACAGTATCCTCTTCCTTTTTTTCTCTTAATGTTTCAAGCCAGAAGCTTGCTCAGAATTTCACACCAGTGGATTGTTCTTTGAGCTCTGTGCTGGCAACAGCTGGGGACCCACAGCCATGCAGAGCCTGCTCTGCTCCTTCCAAAGAACAGAATGTCTGCAAAGGATGTTCAGCATTTTGCTTGGTTGAACCCCATTTTTTTAAGATGAGTGGTGTTCACATTATTGCCTGCACAGCTGGCACAGTGAGTCATGCACGGACAAATCATCAAGATAATGAAATTGACACTCGGAAATAATTACTCTTTAATTTAGGAGAGAATAAAAAACACAGGCACAATCCTTTGCAAGCAGTTGTATTTGCAGAGCAGCTGATTAAGCACAGTCCTTCTCATTTAATCTGACTGTTCACACGGAGAAACAGTGACCTTATTGGAGCTGAGGGCAAAAATCCCACTGGTTTTTGTTGAACTGAGATCTTACTTTCCACATGTAAGTGCAGGTGCAGGTATTTGCAGACTTAGACTCTCGAGTTGGGTTTTTGATGGATTTATATTGCATTTTTCCCCCCAGGAGCCTTATAAGCAGGGCGAAACCCACTTTCACAGCCAAGTCTTTATTGTTTGTAGAGGATTAACTTCTAGTTAACAGGGAATATGTTTAAAGTTACTTTCTTTTGAAAGTGAATAAGGAAATTTTTTTGCTTGAAAAGCCAAATAAATTCTAAAAATGTTTTTTTTAAATCAAGATAAGAACTTTTGAGAAATGCTGAATGGTCTTGGATTCCCAGACTTATCTAAGTATTTTGCTTTTAATTCAAGTGGAGTTTGCTCTTCCCTGCCTGTGGCAGGGAGGGTGGAGCTAGATGGTCTTTAAGGTCCCTTACAACACAAACTTGATTCTTCTACAGTTCATTTCAAAGAGTACTTGTATAAGGAAACCTGCATCTTTTTAATGCAGGGTGACATAATCATCATATATGAGCAAATACATACAGTTCTCTATTTTGCTATCTACTGTTGTCATGGGGTGATTCTGTAACAGTCCTGTATTCCCCATTGCCTGCTGGAAGTGTTATTTTGTACTTTTAAACCGCAGCCGGGAGGACTCTTCGAAGCGGCTCATTTGACCTTGCAGCCAGACTGTTTACATATTTTTACCCGGCTGGAGACTTTTTTTCCCCTCTGCTAGTGGCAGAGGAGGGGGGTGTTGCTCACTACTATTTCAGCTTTTGGCTGGAGAGGGACAGAGATCTGCCTCAGCGGTTTCTATTCCTGTTTGGACGGTTTTCAGCTCGTTTTCTTCACCTGAGACCAGCTCACCATCTCCAGGATGCCTGGTTAGGACAGCTGCCTCAGACCCAGCGGGGAAGCCCGGCTTGGGCCTGAGACACGTGAGAGAAACTGTGGGGAACCCACCGACCTCCACCTCTGGGATGGAAGGGGGAACTCTCTTTGTTAAATAAACAGGGTTTTTTTCACTCTCGTTTGAGAAATTCTTTATTCACGAACCCGTGAGGGGTGGGTGCTGCCGGGGCCTGCTTGCTTGGTTGGCAGGAGAGAGGGAGAGAGACTCCCTTCCGGGTTGTTTCCTCCTGGATTTGTGTCCAAACCGGCACAACTGTTAACATATATAACAAAAAATTAGAAAGTTTGCCACTGTTTAACACTAGAAAACATCTTCCTGCATCTGGGTACCCTTTAAAACTGTCAGAGTAGATAGATATAAGAACTGAAAAAAGGTTCTTGGTGCAGAAACTTAATTCCTGTTGAAATATTTATTCCTCTTGAGGGTCTGGCACTGAGTTTGAGCTGGTGGCAGCAGAGATGTGCAAGTTAGTTTTACTGAGGTATAAAACCTGAATAAAACTAGCCTGGATTAGTACCTTGGCAAGGCCAGGCACATGTCAAGGTGTCTCCCTGCCTCAGAATGAGATGAAAAACCATGTATTAACAATGTGGATCTTACCAGGATATACTGTACTAGCCCAGGTACCCTCCAAAGAAGCTTCTTTATTTTCTTCAGGGAAATTAATATGAAATGAAAGTCTAATAAACCGCGTCATGATTAAATCTGATCATTTTTGGCATTGGATGCCTATCAACACACATTGGTTCAGAAGATTCCCCAGAGATATTTTTGCATTTGTGTTGCCAAGCGTTGGAATGGGCTGCCCAGGGAGATGGTGGACTCCCCATCACTGGAAGTGTTCAGGAAATGAGTGGATGTGGCATTTAGTGCTCTGGTTTAGTTGAAAAGGTGGTTTTCTGTCAACGGTTGGACTTGAGGGTCTTAGAGGTCTTTTCCAGCCATAACAATTCCACAGTTCTATGTTTATGGACAGCTATTGATTTCATGATCATAGAGCCTTACAGCAGTACAATATTCAGCAAACATTAATTTCACTAAATCAGTCTTTTTCTATCGAGTTTGCCAACTTTCCCAGAGCAAAGCGTTCCCTCTTTAGTCTTAAAGAATTATATATGGCTAACAGAAAGAGAGTGAGCGGGATCAGGGGTACAGGAAGGAGAGCACAAATACCACCTGGTGTTGTCTTGCACTTTCCTGGGTGAAAGGAAATATTTGCACTGCATAGCCCACACCTGTTTAATTAAAGTTCAAAGCCTGAAAACTATGCCTTGCTTTTACATACCTCTGTAGGGAGAGTCAAAATAGTGACAATGGCTCAGGAATGGGATGTGGGAGACAGGCAAAACCCAGCAAAGTGACCACTTACAAAGCCAAACTCAACCACACCAAAGCAAAATGGTCCTTAATTTTCCCAGAAATAGGGCTCACCCACAGTAACTTATCTCTTAGCTGAGGTTATGCACTTTAGAATTTAAGAGGAAGGATGCTGAAAGAATTCTCACTCATCAATTGAGTAAAACACTTTTTCAAGAAAAGCAAAATGAAACCAAACCAAGGCTGCACTTTACTAGCCAAAAAAAATCAACTTGTTCACTAATGAAGACCCTAGATCCTGTTCCAGGAAAGGAAGATTGGAAAAGAGAGAAAAAAAACTCAGCAGATAAGAAAAGGGAGGAAAATGGTGGTGTCCATTTCAGATATGGATCCAAAAAATGATCAACGCAGTTTTGAACAACTTTTGGCTTGCAAGAGTAGATTACATGTATTTCTAAGAAGATTTGCAATTTGATTAGGTTTCTCATATGTCCTGCTTCTGCATTTCCTCAGTGGTAATGCTGGAGCATGCTGAACACCAGGGACCAGAAGAACAGAAGGATGTAAAAGCAAAAAGTCATTCCACTAAGACAACATAATCACACATTTTAAAAGATTACATGAATTCAAGTCCTGGGCAAAAATCCATTGTATTTCGAAGCTCTCACCATTTCTAGGAGAAATTAAATGAAAATTTGAACTGCTATGGTTTCTGTTTATTT
This sequence comes from Notiomystis cincta, assembly GCA_013398075.1. Classification (NCBI taxonomy): domain Eukaryota; kingdom Metazoa; phylum Chordata; class Aves; order Passeriformes; family Notiomystidae; genus Notiomystis; species Notiomystis cincta. The sequence continues at coordinate 101,694 of VZRX01011812.1, forward strand.
TGTACTCTCTTCTTTTCTCACTGGTTCTGACCTTTTTACTGCTAGTCTTCTCTCAAAAAACAATAACACTATCCAGAATCTTAGCAATCTTCAGAGAACAGAGAGAACATCCAAATTTTTTGGTTTTTTTTTCCTTTGGCAAGTTGTCCGCTACAAGCAAAATAATAATTTTTATCTATGTTTGAATTAATGTATTTTAAAGGTGATATAAAGTGCCTTTATAGAACCCCTAGAAATAGGAATATGTCTTAGGTGGTCTGGGATGTATTATGGTATCTTTCTCTTCAAGTAAATATAATTATTTTCTTTCTCGGTGCAGAGAGGTACATAATAAAGCTTTATTAGCTCAAAGCCAGAGCTGAAGGAGTAATAAATAAGATAAACCCATCAATATAGCAATCTACAGCTCATTTGGCTGCTTTGCATGTATTTTAATGTATCCTTGTCTCAGCTGGGATATGAATTATGTCTTGTTTGCATGATTTGTTATAGAAAATTTATATTCTTCTACATGCTATTGTTTGCACCTGAATGTGGCGTTTGCAAGCAAATGCACAGTTGTTAGCAAAAATAACAAAACCCTATCTCCTAGAGGATGAGAAACTCAGGTTAGTTAAACCTGGGCATCATGATCTCAGCTCTCACAGTCGGGAAGACAAGGTGATGAAGCCACAGGCTCCCTGAGCGTGGAAGCATGTAAATGCAAAATCCTTTGTGTGAATGTGAAAAGGGACTTCTAATAGAAAATCTTCCACATGCATTTATTGAAGAGCTAGAAAAAATATTTTAACTCTCCTTCCCAACTTCACACTATGAAGAGCTTAGTCCCTGTGAAGAAAAGAAAAGTGGAATGCACTTTTCTCCCATTAAGTAGGAAAGGGAGAACACAAATCCAATCAGCACCTACTTTTTGCCTAGAAAAACTCCTCCTAAAAGCTTTAAAATTATTGAATTTGGACCAATTTTCAGGTGATTTTACAGAAGTCTTAAAGTGAATTTTGCTTTTACATTGGTATAAATGCCTGCAGAGAAGTAAGAGGGTTCAATGGGAAAAGAATTGCAGGATAGGGGGGTCCTTTCACAAGCCAGAAATCCCCAGCTCTAGTGGTAATGAATAAGATTTTTTTGAAAAATATTTGGCTTCAGCCAAAGTTATGGGCTTGATTCAGGAGCTGGATGTTGAAATTCCCAGGTGTATTTCTGCATCACATCTGTTCTGCCTTGAAGCACCTGCTGGGCCCAAAATGGGTAGCACAGTCTGAGTTCCTGTCAAGGTAATTTAGCTTTTGCTGACCTCAGACTCTCCCTTCTTCCCCACCTGCACTCTCCCACCTCCACATTGGATATTTTCTGCTCCATCAGGTGGCAGTGCACTGAGCACAGTCAGTGTGTTGATCCTGCTAAAATCTACTCCTCTCCTACAGGCCTGGCTTTTGGCTGGGTTCATGAGCTGATCGCATTTGCCACATGATCAGGCACTGAGACAGGGCTAGTGATGAACATGTACAGGCAGGGCTAGAGAGGAGAGTGGGAGGGCCTCTTCCATCAGCAGCAACCTCTGATTTCTTGAGCTATGAAGCTGCCCATGATTCCAGAATCATGGAACCATTTAGGTTGGAAAATACCTCCAAGATCAGCAAGTCTGGCACTGCCAAATCCACCATGTCCCCAAATGTCTTTTAAATCCCTTCAGGGACAGTGGCTCTGCTAGTTTTCTGGGCAACAGACCTTTCAAAAACCCTCTCTGAGAAGAAATATTTCCTAATATCCAATCTAAATCTAATTCACATGCCACTGCAACCACCACTGGATGACTCTTAGTGGATGCTGTTCACGGTAAGCACCATTCCCAGTTGTATTTTCCTTTCTGTGTTTAAATGACTTGACAACGTAGGTTTACTGTAAGAATAATACAGATTGTACAGATACTTTTTTGCATGTGCACTGGACTTCTTGACCTGCCTTAAAATGTTTCAGGTCTATGGTATTTTAAGGGGAAATTGTGAGAGCTGGGGAGCCTGGCCTGAGCTGGAGGGGTTGTTAAAGAAACAAAGGAAGGCTGGAGTGGGTAGATCATTACCAAATAGCCCAGCTACATGGTTCCTGCTTCCCTTATGAGCTTGACAGCATGCAGTGCCACCTCTCTCTTCTTATGTAAAGCTAATCCCTTGCCCTCTCTGACAGCCAGTATTTACATTTGCAAATGAATCCATCTTCCCACACACCCCCTTCCCCTTCGAAGGGAGCAGAGTGAGACAGGAGCAGCAGCACGGTCCTCCCAGGACAGCACCAGCCCCTTGTTGAGGCGTCCCTCACCTAGAAAGCTGGAGGAATAAATGACTGAGTGACAAGAATACCTACGTGGATTGTCTGAGCTGATCCCAAATGAGGAATTAGCCTAACTCCCTCTCTAACCCTGGGGACAGCATTGGCAGACACTGGTTTTCTTCCAGCATCTCTCACTTCCACAGTTGCCACCATGCCGAGGCCGTGCTGCAGGGGCTGCAAGGCAGAGACACTGTTGTTGTCCTCCGCCCCTCGGTCCTGCACCCCTACAGCTCCCATGGCCAGGTCTGAGGCAGGCTGGGCAGCCAAACAAACCAAAATTCAATTTTTTCCAAGGAAAGACACAGGTGTCTTGTGGTTTCTGAGCCGTCTGTGGCATGAGCGCTCATGAGGCACCGTGGGGTGGGGGATGAGGGCCAGTGTGAAGCAGCACCAGGCCTCATTCTCGCATGCTATTTAAATCAAGCACTTGTGGTTTCTGTGCTGGGGAGAGGCAGTGCGAAAAGCAATGAGATTTTGTGTTAAGTTCTCATCTAATGACAGCTGCGTCATTGATTTGACTAATTTGCAGGGAATGATCCTGCAAACGTATTTTTTATAGGAGAACGAAGGCAAGAAGTCACACACACACACACACACCCCGGCCTGGGATCACACAGTAATCGCTAAATACGCCGAGGCAGGGGAGGAAAAGGTGGGAACATGTGTGCTCCGTTCCTCCCTTAGTTTCCATGAATGAGCAGTACCAGCCCTGCAAAAGGCAGAGAAAGCGAGGAGGGAACGCTGGCCCTTCCTGCGGCCTGCAGCAGGGAGCCCCGCGCCTGCCGCCCGCCTATTGTGAGCCTCGCAAAGAGGGGCTTGTTCCGCCGAGCTGCCAGGCTTTTCTGGAGCTAAGGTTATCCTCGGAGCGGAATACATAAATACAAGACTGCCGGCGCGCGCTGCAGCCGGCCTGCGGCTCTAGGAAGTGTTTGTTTTCCTTTCTGTCACTAGGCAGCGGGGAACCCGTCGCCTTTGTTCTGCGGGTCATACTGCCAGGGACGGCAAATATTGACATACATGGAGGTGGTTTGCATTTTCATGTGTTTCTTGTTACCTCTTACAGCTGCGTGGTTTGGCTTTTCTCTTCTCTTGTCCTCCAACATCTTTTTTCCTTTCTGGTTTTTTGTTTGTTTGTTTGTTTGTTGGGGTTGTTTTGGGGTTTTTTTGTTCACTCTCCTTGAATGTTTTCCATATGGGTTGCATACTACAGCCTCATGACCTCTGGCATGGCTTGTCTGAATGTCCTGGGAGCTTGGGAGCTTCAGCTCCTGCCCAGTGCCACGGGGACATTCATTAACAAGGAATGTCCTGGAGAAATTGCATTTCCCTTCTGGTCCTTTTGCAGTTGTCCTTTCAGCTCAAGGTTCTGAATCGTTGCCAGGAGCTGCATACTTCATCCTCTTTCTGCTCAGGCTGTACCTGGCTGGTGCTTAGAGGCAGAAACAAATTTTTCAGGGTTGTCAAACATAAAAATGAAAGGAGAGACACACAGAAACAAGCATCTTGCCCCATATACCTTTTTCTTCTCTCCAGCTTTGTTGTTTCAGTTAATTTGCTGTGGTGCCTTTTAATGAAAATTATTTCTCCCTATTACAAGCCATAGAAAATACTTGTTTCTGTTACTGATCACATCCTAAATTCAGGATGTTGTCATACAACTCAATGCACTGAGGTAGAGGTATCTTCCAGGAAGAAAAATAGGCACGTTAGAAAATTCTGGGAATGACCACACAAAACCAGTATTACAGAACAATAGGAAATGCACGGAGAGACAACAGAAATCATCCCAGTACCATGACAACAATTTTGTAAAATTGAAGTGCATTTTTCCTTAATCACTGTAGAAAAACAGGAAATTATAATTTACTACTGAAATAAATATTTGCAGTACTCTCAGCATACCACATACAATGGGATCCACGTAAACATTTGACATTATACAAAGGAAACAGTCAGCTTTTTGAGTAAAAATGCATTCACAAATAAAGGGCTGAGAGAAAGGCCATCTAAATCTTTGTAGCAATTGCTTGGTCTTTTTAGTAACTTGTGTGTTTGAGAGGGTCTGCTAAGTCCTGTGGCAACAAAATGGCTCCATAGCTCATACTGATGATAATGCCAGAGGCAGCTTCCATTTCCCTGTGTCTCTTGTCACCTGTTTCTGCTACATAATTCAGCTTTCCTAATTCTGTGCATGGACAAATACTCCTTGCACTGGCACATCCTGTGCAGATAATCCTTCTTTTCTCAGTATTTCTGATGCATCTCAGTAACTGTGATGCTTTTTCAAAAAAAAAAAAAAAGAAAAAAAATTTTGGAAATTATTGCCTTTGCAGCAGTCACCTCAAGCTTGCTGTGAACAAAAGACAGAGCATTCTGCTGCTGTGTGGACTGATTTAGCTGCTCAGCCTATTCCTGTATGAATACCCAATTACCCCTTTGAGCTCCGGTAGTGGCGAGGGAGGGGAGGTATTGTCATCATGTTGCAATTACGATTCTTCCACTGTCCTTTCCCCTTCTTCTGAAAATTATCCAGACTGGAAGGGAGTCATTACCGAGCTGATCATGATGGCATGTATTCTTTAACAAATATGCTCAGAACGATTTGGGTGAATAACGCTCCAGTGGTAAAGGATTGCCTCATAGGTGGCTGTGTGATTAGCCATTGACCTCATGTGTGGTTTCTGTCCCACCTGGGTGATTGAAGCATCTGAAGAAGAAACAGAGAGCTCTGATTATAAATTACAATTTCTGATCAGAACCATTGGACTGATAATAACTCATCGTGCAATCCATGAAACATTCAGGTTTCACAAACCCCTCGTGATTAGAGTCCTCACAGAGAAATGGCAACATGCATGAATCACTCAAAATTTTAATTTGTGAACGTAATCATAAATCAAGGTTCTCTTCATAGGATGGCCTTGCCCTTTTTCTGCTTGTTTGGGTGCAATTTTTCTCAGTGAGAAGTAAGGCCAAGCACTGGGTTTGGGACAGCTCTGCCTGCAGGAAGCAGGGATGTCACTCTTCGTGGACTCTGTATCAAAGCTGTTCATCAAAAGGTCAACATCCTCCACCTGCAAACAGCACCCAGGGTCAGGTCTCTGATGTCAAAACCTGCCTGGTCCAACAGTATCCATTTCAGGCAGTTCTTTGAAGGCTGGCTGTTTACAGGGCCTAACCAAACTCTGGCACAGCATCTCTGGCTGCCACCACTCTAAATTTGCCATGTCTAGGACAAGAGGTAAAGCTCTTTCTGCCAGGGGGAATATGTCCTTAAAAGTCTTCTGGAACCTGCCTTGGTTTATGTAAACCTCCTTCAGAGCAGGACACTTCAATAAACAGTGATTCCCGTCCTCAGAAAGGTGCTTTCCAACAAGCCTCTCTACTGATTGAGGATCGTAGCTCAATTGAGCTTAAAAACCCAAACTAATATTGACGCTGCCCTCACTCTCTCATGTGATAATTTTTTTCCTCAGCAGAATGAGCTCTCCCAAAACAAAGGATGTTTGATACAGGATATAAAGCTTGATTTGCATCACGATGGCTCCTGCCCCAAACCACTGGCAGAGAAATTCAGTTTTGCCATTGTGACCAGAATGGTTTGTGTTGGAAGGGGCTTTAAAAGATCATCTCAGTGCATCCCCCCTGCAAAGGGCAGGGACACACTCTACTAGACCAGAATGCTCAAGGCCCCATCCAACCTGGCCTTGGCTTCAGTTTTCCTTACTGAAAAAAAGAAAATTAAAAGGTGAAAAATAGAAAAGAAAGATGGTTTGATGTATACAGAGGGATGAAGGTGCATACAATATACAGTGTACTAACAAATCCATGCTTAGTGCCCTGTTGGTTTTTTAACAGCATTATAGCACTGAATTATTTATCAAACAGATTAACAGTATGTACATGTATATTTAATGTAGAAATTATCATCCATTTACAGAAGGGTTTTAAATTAACACATGGGAGAGGCTCCTTCCTTGGGTGTTTGCCCTTCTTTACAGCAATTGTGCTTCCTCAGCCTGTGAAACTCATCCTATTTTTGAAAATATTTCTCCGGGTTTTGACACTCTTGGGCAGGGTGCATCACCAGTTAGCCAGGAATGCCCTGATCCCACTAGCTAAAAGTCTTCTGGAGGGAAAATCCACTTGCTGCATGACATGATAACTCCAGAAACCAAGCTGTTGCTTAGCACTCTTCCAAGCAATCCAGCTCTTCCAAGTTTTCCAGCACCAGCATCTCCTCAGCTAAACTCTTAGTGCAGCCAGGAGTCTGCCACTGGCACATTCTGCAGAGTCATTTCACCTGAAGTATGGGTGCAGATATTTTAAAAATATTAAGCTGGGCTTCAAACAGCGTTCTTAAAATGTGGGTCTTTTTGGTGTATTTTTTGCAGTTTGAGAAAGATCAGGCCTTTGCAAGTTTAATTTACTCATTTCCCAAAGCTGGAAAGTGTGTGTTTTCCCATGCCTACAACCTACAGCTCGATTTTCAGAACGTGGCTTCCTCATCCACTCAGCATAAATGTTATCGTATTCCTCTTAGGTAGTGGAACAAGCATTTCTTCATGAAGATTTACTCTGAGTTATTCTGGGCAGCTCGAGAGAGAGGGGAAATATAATGACAAAAGATTTAACTACAGTTTGCAGCACTGTAGCCAAGGAAAGAATCGCAGTGCCACAACTAAATATTTATAGCAGAATGCTTGCTAAAAAGCTCTGTACAGTAAATAATTACCATATTGCTTCAGTCAGGACTTCTCTGATGCAAGCCAGGCAGAGCCCATTCCTGCCACCACTTCAGGGTGGGAGAAAGCCATCCCGCACATCCCGGTTGTGTGCTCCAGAGTCACTGCAGCTCCAGCATCCTGGAGACACCTGCTCCACCCTAATACCACCACCGATACCTGTATTAGAGTGAGACACTACCTGCTTTTAAAGCTCTAGACCTAATCAGGACACCCCTTTCTTCATTTTCTGTTCTCTTGGAGGACAAATCTCTTTTAATTCTTCAGATATCCAAAACAATCTACTTATCTCAGCCTGCAAAACTTTCATCTGAGGATCAAAAATATCTTGGTGCATTAGGAATAACGAATTTACCCTGTAGGATAATGTATTTTAATCCTTTAGTGAGCCAGCTCTCCTCCCAGTTTTAAACGAGGGAGGCCTCTCAGCAATCTAAAAGACTTGAAAAACTTGATTCTCTCCTGCATTAATGCACACACATATTATCGCTAATTGTTTAGTCTCTCTTTAATCTATTTAAATGCATAATACAGACTTCAAACATATTATTGTATTTTCATTTCAAATTGCATATGAGTCATTAAGCAGAGAGATTTGTTCACTGATGGTTTTTAAATGTTGATATGAGGGCTAGATTCTACCATAGTGTTAGGTGGAGATAATTACCTTTTCACCTGAGTGCTGGTGGTAGATGCCTCTCACAAGGAAAATGCTCAGGCTGAGTGTTCTGTTTTCATTGCTCCCCTTCTTTTCTCCTTTACCTCATATTAGAGAAATTGAACTTGTTAAACCTGAATATTTGCACTTGACACATGAATTTATTATTCCTGTAAAAATGTTTTGAAACTTATGAAACCTATGAAGTACAGACCTGAGGTAGCTCTTAGGTAAAGGTTTAACTGACAGGGAGAGAAAAACAGGCATAAAATTGTGTCAAAATCTTATGTAATGATAGCAAACTTGCAGTTTTTCTCTTCTAAAGTACCGTAGCATATAGACAAGGCAATTCAAAATGGTTGACATCTCAGGACTGGTGGATGGAGCAAGTGATAGAAGAACTCCAGAGCAATTGAAAGCTTTCCTCAAATGGGAGAGCTTTCATTTTTCAGAGGTTTGAGAAGTTATAGTATGAGGTTGGCTCTGACTGTGTTTATTTGCATCTACAATTCACATCAGCACATTGAAACCCATCTTAATGTCCACAGGAGGCAGGACAAATAACACAACATATTTCATCCATCAGTTGTCCCAAGGGCATTTACCTCATTAATGAGGATGATGGCTTCAATTTTTCTCTTGAGAGTCTTTGAAAAGGAGGTGATTGATACAGTTGCATAACAGTGACATATAACTTCTGTGATTCAAGCAATAAACTCTGTTTCACCTCTTAAAAGCTCTGGGGACTATGGTAAATTTGATGAGAATTCTCTGGGTTGTCCTGTGAAATACTGCCCTTAGATTAAGTGGTAAAAACAGGGAAAAAAGAGAAAATACTGAATGCATCATGTAGAGACCTTTGTGCCCATAATCTCCCCCAGCAGCACAAGGCATCCCCGCAAGGCATTGTCAGGAGAAAGCCAGATGACACCTCAGAGACCAGAGAGAAAAAAAGAAGAAAATATAAACCCCNGTTCTTTGAAGGCTGGCTGTTTACAGGGCCTAACCAAACTCTGGCACAGCATCTCTGGCTGCCACCACTCTAAATTTGCCATGTCTAGGACAAGAGGTAAAGCTCTTTCTGCCAGGGGGAATATGTCCTTAAAAGTCTTCTGGAACCTGCCTTGGTTTATGTAAACCTCCTTCAGAGCAGGACACTTCAATAAACAGTGATTCCCGTCCTCAGAAAGGTGCTTTCCAACAAGCCTCTCTACTGATTGAGGATCGTAGCTCAATTGAGCTTAAAAACCCAAACTAATATTGACGCTGCCCTCACTCTCTCATGTGATAATTTTTTTCCTCAGCAGAATGAGCTCTCCCAAAACAAAGGATGTTTGATACAGGATATAAAGCTTGATTTGCATCACGATGGCTCCTGCCCCAAACCACTGGCAGAGAAATTCAGTTTTGCCATTGTGACCAGAATGGTTTGTGTTGGAAGGGGCTTTAAAAGATCATCTCAGTGCATCCCCCCTGCAAAGGGCAGGGACACACTCTACTAGACCAGAATGCTCAAGGCCCCATCCAACCTGGCCTTGGCTTCAGTTTTCCTTACTGAAAAAAAGAAAATTAAAAGGTGAAAAATAGAAAAGAAAGATGGTTTGATGTATACAGAGGGATGAAGGTGCATACAATATACAGTGTACTAACAAATCCATGCTTAGTGCCCTGTTGGTTTTTTAACAGCATTATAGCACTGAATTATTTATCAAACAGATTAACAGTATGTACATGTATATTTAATGTAGAAATTATCATCCATTTACAGAAGGGTTTTAAATTAACACATGGGAGAGGCTCCTTCCTTGGGTGTTTGCCCTTCTTTACAGCAATTGTGCTTCCTCAGCCTGTGAAACTCATCCTATTTTTGAAAATATTTCTCCGGGTTTTGACACTCTTGGGCAGGGTGCATCACCAGTTAGCCAGGAATGCCCTGATCCCACTAGCTAAAAGTCTTCTGGAGGGAAAATCCACTTGCTGCATGACATGATAACTCCAGAAACCAAGCTGTTGCTTAGCACTCTTCCAAGCAATCCAGCTCTTCCAAGTTTTCCAGCACCAGCATCTCCTCAGCTAAACTCTTAGTGCAGCCAGGAGTCTGCCACTGGCACATTCTGCAGAGTCATTTCACCTGAAGTATGGGTGCAGATATTTTAAAAATATTAAGCTGGGCTTCAAACAGCGTTCTTAAAATGTGGGTCTTTTTGGTGTATTTTTTGCAGTTTGAGAAAGATCAGGCCTTTGCAAGTTTAATTTACTCATTTCCCAAAGCTGGAAAGTGTGTGTTTTCCCATGCCTACAACCTACAGCTCGATTTTCAGAACGTGGCTTCCTCATCCACTCAGCATAAATGTTATCGTATTCCTCTTAGGTAGTGGAACAAGCATTTCTTCATGAAGATTTACTCTGAGTTATTCTGGGCAGCTCGAGAGAGAGGGGAAATATAATGACAAAAGATTTAACTACAGTTTGCAGCACTGTAGCCAAGGAAAGAATCGCAGTGCCACAACTAAATATTTATAGCAGAATGCTTGCTAAAAAGCTCTGTACAGTAAATAATTACCATATTGCTTCAGTCAGGACTTCTCTGATGCAAGCCAGGCAGAGCCCATTCCTGCCACCACTTCAGGGTGGGAGAAAGCCATCCCGCACATCCCGGTTGTGTGCTCCAGAGTCACTGCAGCTCCAGCATCCTGGAGACACCTGCTCCACCCTAATACCACCACCGATACCTGTATTAGAGTGAGACACTACCTGCTTTTAAAGCTCTAGACCTAATCAGGACACCCCTTTCTTCATTTTCTGTTCTCTTGGAGGACAAATCTCTTTTAATTCTTCAGATATCCAAAACAATCTACTTATCTCAGCCTGCAAAACTTTCATCTGAGGATCAAAAATATCTTGGTGCATTAGGAATAACGAATTTACCCTGTAGGATAATGTATTTTAATCCTTTAGTGAGCCAGCTCTCCTCCCAGTTTTAAACGAGGGAGGCCTCTCAGCAATCTAAAAGACTTGAAAAACTTGATTCTCTCCTGCATTAATGCACACACATATTATCGCTAATTGTTTAGTCTCTCTTTAATCTATTTAAATGCATAATACAGACTTCAAACATATTATTGTATTTTCATTTCAAATTGCATATGAGTCATTAAGCAGAGAGATTTGTTCACTGATGGTTTTTAAATGTTGATATGAGGGCTAGATTCTACCATAGTGTTAGGTGGAGATAATTACCTTTTCACCTGAGTGCTGGTGGTAGATGCCTCTCACAAGGAAAATGCTCAGGCTGAGTGTTCTGTTTTCATTGCTCCCCTTCTTTTCTCCTTTACCTCATATTAGAGAAATTGAACTTGTTAAACCTGAATATTTGCACTTGACACATGAATTTATTATTCCTGTAAAAATGTTTTGAAACTTATGAAACCTATGAAGTACAGACCTGAGGTAGCTCTTAGGTAAAGGTTTAACTGACAGGGAGAGAAAAACAGGCATAAAATTGTGTCAAAATCTTATGTAATGATAGCAAACTTGCAGTTTTTCTCTTCTAAAGTACCGTAGCATATAGACAAGGCAATTCAAAATGGTTGACATCTCAGGACTGGTGGATGGAGCAAGTGATAGAAGAACTCCAGAGCAATTGAAAGCTTTCCTCAAATGGGAGAGCTTTCATTTTTCAGAGGTTTGAGAAGTTATAGTATGAGGTTGGCTCTGACTGTGTTTATTTGCATCTACAATTCACATCAGCACATTGAAACCCATCTTAATGTCCACAGGAGGCAGGACAAATAACACAACATATTTCATCCATCAGTTGTCCCAAGGGCATTTACCTCATTAATGAGGATGATGGCTTCAATTTTTCTCTTGAGAGTCTTTGAAAAGGAGGTGATTGATACAGTTGCATAACAGTGACATATAACTTCTGTGATTCAAGCAATAAACTCTGTTTCACCTCTTAAAAGCTCTGGGGACTATGGTAAATTTGATGAGAATTCTCTGGGTTGTCCTGTGAAATACTGCCCTTAGATTAAGTGGTAAAAACAGGGAAAAAAGAGAAAATACTGAATGCATCATGTAGAGACCTTTGTGCCCATAATCTCCCCCAGCAGCACAAGGCATCCCCGCAAGGCATTGTCAGGAGAAAGCCAGATGACACCTCAGAGACCAGAGAGAAAAAAAGAAGAAAATATAAACCCC
>VZRX01011812.1:121097-191870 GCA_013398075.1 Notiomystis cincta
TGGGGGGGGGTGTGGGGGGAATTAAAAGCGACCTATAAAGAGACATCAAAGGGGAGAACGTGATAACCTCAATGAAATAGCAAATTACACCCAAATCTCAGGAAGACAATGACTGTGGTTTCCCTGTGGTTGTCCTGGAAGAATTTTTCCTATAAGAGTGCTCAGTGTAGGAATCTGAGTTAATCCATGGGAGCTGGGATTTCCAGCAGCAGCCTGGGAGGTGAGGCAGGTGAGCATTCTACAGAGGGTGACCAGCCTCTAATAAGCCACTGTGCTAATAAGGAGAAAGCTCATTTCATCCACCATTAAATATCCATTAAGGATTTTAATTCTTGCCAGCTCACTTGCACGAAGCAGAGTCAATGGAGAGTTGTGTTTATTAAGCTACACTATTCATTTTGCCCAAAACAGCCTTGTATCATAAAGAGGAAGAGAAAAGCCAGCGATTCAATAGATGAGTGCTGTGAAAAATATTGCAACTCATTCCCTACTAATAACTTAACTCTTAATGAAAGTAGGCTCCCACTTAGGTTCCTTGGTCATCATTAAGGAACCAAAATATTTCACAGGTTTGTTTTAAAAAGCACAAATCACTGAGTTTTCAATGTTCCCCATGAAATGCAGCACTCACTGCTTCCTTGAGGTGCTCCTAAGCATAGCTAGTGGCAAAAAAATCATAAAGTATGATGGGTTGAAGCCTTCAGAAAGGCATTAAATAGTGATTATATCTTTAGTATTTTGTAAAAAAAAAACCAAACAACCAAAACCCCCCAAAAGCTAAGTATTTTCTTATTTAAAATAGAAATAAGAACTAAAAATTTCCACACCCTGTGAATTTTTTAAAGTCCCTTAACCTGCAATGTAAAAGATCTCTGTCAAACCTAGGGAGGAATCCCTGGTCCCCGTGCAGGGATGCACGGATGGAGTGGGAAGGAGACATCTACCTTCCTGTCAAGAAGTGGTTTTCTCCACTTTGTTACACAATTCTGTGTCTTATTTTTCAGAGAGAAAGGAGCTCCTTTGCACACTTGTGTGTGACCTGTCCTTAGGCTGTTTATTTCTGCCTGGATTCAAGAGGAAGACAAAGCATCTGGGACATGCAGTCCTATTTCTAAGTAAGCAGGTTTAAGGAAGTTGTGATTAACATCAGATAATTCTGGGAGCTTATGGAAAATGAAACCTCTCAGACATTTCAGATTTGTCTCCTGCTGATTTTGGAAAATATTCTTTACACAAACTTAGATCCTGTATCTTTAATTCGTATTTTCTGCTTTACATCAAACCCAACTAATAAGGTTCCTGAAAATGTTTGAAAATATTGATTCTGCTACAGTTTCTTCTTCTTTTGATCAAAAAGCATGACAAACAAATCATCTACAATAGCTTTCATTTAACTGCTCGTTCTACATATCAGAATGCACTTCACTGCTTCCAGCAGTTACCAGTTTAACAAATTATTTTCTCCCCTAGGGGAGAAAGTCTTGCCAACCTCAACTATTTGGAGTTACAGGTTGTTAAGAGTACTGTATCAGATTTATTCTTATAGCTCTAGAAGAGATCATGGCTACTTCTCAGAACAAACTCAGCATTAGAGCCCCAGCTTTGGATTGCCTGGAATCCAAAGCATGGAAGTTGGAAAGAAAACAGGTTTCCATGGTGGATGAGAAATCCTATAGAACACCACATGACTCCTGAGAGTGTGATGGGGTATTTGCCACACAGAATAATTTATTTTGTGACAGAGTTGATAAAATTTTTTCTAATTTGACTTTCTTTAAAACAAACAAACAAACAAACAAATAAACCAAAAAAACCAAAACAATGAAACAACCAACTCAAAATATTCTGAATTGTGATAAAAAACAACCTAGAAATACAGAATCTTCCCAAATTCGACTATATCAATATTGTGGTCCCCATGGGCATCCAGTGTTTTCTTTATAGTGCAAAAAATTATGTTTCCGAATATAGAGACTAAAATGAAAATGCCACTTAGCTTTTCATGCAAAGCCAAATGCCTCCTAAACATTAAACCTTCAGCTTTTTCAGGAAAAAAAATCTACTTTTCCCAAAACACTTTGAAAAGAGACAAAAAGACTACGGGAGCTATTTTTCCTGCTTTTAAAAAGCATAATGCAGGAACCTAAACAGATTTCAGATTAATGAAAAAAAAAAAAAGAAGAAAGAAAAAGAAAGGTTATTTTTACAAAGTCTCTGCATTGATTAGCTTCAGAGAAGGAGGCTATGCTGCACTCATGATGCTGCACTCCAGCTCTAGCAAAGGTGTGTATAAGGAAATGGGAGAAAACAAGAGGAGCTCTATAAAACAGTGGCTGTGTTCAGTCTGTTTGCCTGATTTTTGCTGTTTCAAAGCCTCCTGATGGAAAATGTCAGAGGCTGTTGAGTTGTGCTGATTCCATGGGAGCAGAGGATCCTCAGCTCCCAGAGGAAAGGCTCTGTAATTACCATCACTGCTGTGATCAGAGTATTGATCTGTAGTGAAACAGCACAGCATCAACATAGGGAGTGCTTCTTTTATCCCCAGGATGAAGGCTTGGAGAGTTTATCTTCCTGTGAGAGGACCTCCTTTATTTTATCATGCAAACCATTAAGAGGGTTGATAAACTAGTGAGATTTTATCAGAAAGGGTCTTTTTCTAGAAAGATTAAATATCTCAGTGATGCATTAATTTTTATTTATCAGGGGAAAAGATTCTTCTAATGAAAAACTATAATCAAGCAATCAAGTCCAATTACCTTATTAAAAAAATCCCTAAAATATATGAGCATGAGAATTCCAAATAATCTACTTCTGTAGAACCTTTTGGCTACTTTTTAATATTTAACACAGGCTCCTTCCAAGATAAACCTATAATGCTTGCTATAAAATAAAACTGCAAGGGATAAATTCTCCTTTCATTAATATGCCAACCCCAACAGATATAAGAATAGACTGTGTTGTTCCCTTCTTAAACACATGGGTCTGAATCCTGCAACTAGTGTTGCTCCTTTATATTCTGCATCCATTTGCTTTTTGCTCCTGGCAGATAAGCTAAGCACTATTAATATGAATTTCCTCACATAAATATGTAAATATGCTATGGCTAAATGCAGATAAGTAAGGAGCTGGAATGAAAAAAGTCTTCTCCCCCATCCAGACTTTCAGCCATGCTCTGATTTTTTTGCTGTCTCTTTTTCAAGCACTTTAAAATTTCAGTTTTCCAAAAAGACAAAAAAAATGACCCCTGAAGAAAAGCCAAGAAGAAGATAAAATGAGGAAGAAAACCCCCACCTGCACCAGAACTGGTGCCAGTATCATCTGTGCAGCCATCACAGACTTCCTTTCTGGAGCAGGATTGAGCCCAGGTGTTATTATTCCACTGGATGCTGTCTGCATTTAAGCAACTCTTTCTCCTTTGAAACCTCATTTTTCAGCAGTGTCACTTTGCTATTGTTCTTCTGTGAGTTGCATGCTATGATTTTTTTTTCATGCATTAAGTTATTTTCTTCTTGCATTTATAGTTATAGACATGATTACCTAGGAAAATTCAAGAAGAAGTAGACAGTTCTAAATTTCTAAAGAAAAAGAATAAGTGGGGTTTATTTTACTTTTTTTTACGGAAATATTCTCAATAGCAGAATCCTACTGTTACCTGAGGAGAATATTATGGGGTTTTATGAAGTAAATTCCCTTAATCTGCTTCCATTTGCTAGAAAATGTCAGATGTACCTATACAGAGAATGAGACACTTTAAGATTCTAATAGGCATTTGAAGCAACCTTTGAATCTGTTGATTAGATTGCATGCAACGTGGTAATGAGGTCACAGAAACTAATTTGATGACCTTTGTTGTAAACAGCTAATAATTAACGTAAAATTAATCTTCACATTCACAAGAGACATTGCATACAACTTGTACATGAAAACAAAATTAGAAAGCATCATATTCATGTTATATATATGATTGTTGATTAAACGGTTATCATATTTAAATTATTCCCAAATTATCATGCAGATAAGCAATGAAGGTAATCAGATAACGATGATTTGCTCAGCGTTAGAGTTTGTTCAGTGTGTGACGACAAGCTAAATCATTAAGCAGCTGTTTGAACATGAGGCAGACTCACCAACACTTCCTAAAATAGCATCCCTTGCTTACAAAACCAGGATCCTACTTCTGACAAAGCTTGGATTTCATAAAGGAGAAAAGAAGAAATAACTATAAGCAAGGATGATACCAGGATTATCAGAAATTAGGTGTAATGAGTTTTTTCCCTCTACTTTTTTGGCTAAATTCATTTATCTGCAAAACCTTTCTCCAAAGCTTTGGTAGCAATACTGAAAATAGATAGATTGCCCTGTACTCATCTCCATGCCCTCAATCCCTCAATCCCCTGGCACAGTGGGAAGAACCAGGTCAGCTGCAAGCTCTGAAAGTGTGGATTTAAAATGTGGGATGAATTCAGCAAAATTATTTTAAACGTGTTATATCTTGTCCAATGTCATTAATGAAGGAAATTACCTACTTTCTTACTCCATAGATGAGGGGATAACTCATTAATGAGCAGTAATATATTAGGACTTAATATGGGGAGCTACCAAGCTAAATTCTAGGGGTCTGTTGGTGCTTCTGTATAAGGTTTACCTTAGAGCTTAGCAAATCCTGTCCTAAAAGATCTGCCCAAGGAGTATGGTTGCACTATCAAGTCTTTCATTTTCAATGCCTCTGACTTAAGCTCCAGAAAAAATCATTCCCAGATCATCATAACCCAAGTAATCATTTCTGCATGGTCATAAGAAATTGTTTTTAAAAATTCTAAACGTTGAGACTTGATCATTTCTAGGAAATGACTGTAAAAAATAGCATCTTATTGTTTCCAAATTATTTCCAGATCAAAACTGTTCAATTTTCAAATTAAATCTTCAATCTGCAAGCATTTATAAGTAGCAGCTTTCTCCCCGTCAATAGCTTTATTGAACTCATGTTCTGAGTTCAGAAAATGAAACCAGATCCCCTCAGCATCGCAAACTCTCGAGCTGAGACTCGGATTGTTCCCTGTCTCACATTAGACTAATTACAGAGCTGGACTTTCATTAGCACCAGGGCTAATTAAAAGCCATGGGATCCAAACTGTTCTGACAGAACACTGGCTACTTGACAAAATTAATATTTTCGTGAGAATGCTTTCCAGAGAGAAAGTCAACTTCTTTGTGCAAAAGAAATGCTCCTCTTTCGTTTTCCCTCACACAGTTTTTTTGGACACACATAGGCACATGCCTCCATAACTTGGAGGCAGAGATGCCACCACACATTCCTAGGGCTGTTTGCATTGAAATCCCTGTGCCACTTCCCATCTTCTGTGTGGAAATATCTACCAAATGAGAGGGGAAATGAGGATGCTTCACAGGAAACAGAATCCAGGCAGAAACCCAGGGATTAAAACAAAAATAAATTAAGAATTAGCAGACTCCTGTTCTTCATTTTCCATAAAATACTGACACAGCTTTCTGAGTCTGTTTGTGAGATTACTGAAAGCATTTGAGTTTCTGAGATGTTAAATATTTCTTTTTAAAATGCCCCTCTGTTTGTGATTAGAGATCATGCAATATCTCATTGTAATTGTTAAATCAGATGAAAAAGAACTTACTGGAGCATAGATATTGCCCTGGAAAGTAAAAATACAAAATTGCTTTTAAATAGTGCCAGGTTCTCCAATTTCCTACAGAAAAAAAAACTGAAAACAGAGTAAAAATGAAAAATACTGAGTTTGCAATCAACATACGACAGTGTCACTTCAACTTATGCCAAGCATTTATTTTTAAAAATCCCTTAACATTTATTGCCATGTAAAGTTATAATTTTCCTTTGGATTTGAATAGAAATAACAGTGAGACCAATCAAGCCAGGTATATTGATATTCCACTGCCAACACAGGTAAAATACTTATATTTGAAGAGAGATATTAAACTTGGATGCAGGCTAGGACTTTCTCTCTGAGTTTCCTGGATGAAAGGCACTGTATGGTTAATAAGTATTGGGGCTGTGATGTATTCTTAATACTCCTGGAAGACCAGACATGTTTGGAAAGTCCATTGCCACTTTTAACAAGAGGGAATCTAAAAGTTCTCACTATGGCCAAAGCTAAAAATACACATGGCTGGCTGTTGGAAGGCAGGATTGCCCACAGACTGTTACAAACAGCATATTAAATTCAGCTTATGATTTATTTCAGAGCTCCCTGTAAAGCAGGTGGATAGAAAGGCGCAAGCAGCTATGATGGGAAATCCTGGTTCATTTCCCTCTCCTTGATAACAGCCTGAGTGTGAAGATTATGGGAATGAGAAGAAAAGTGGAGGATTCTGCCAGTAATTCTCCTATTTACACAGTGAGTCTCAAGTCCAATGTCTCACAGTGCAGTCTCAGCTCTCACTCATCACTTACTTGCTCTTTATTTATTCAGTTCCTGAAGTTAATTTTCTTATTAATGTAAAAAGATACCATTTAGAAAGTGTAATTTAATCCATGTCTTTCCCTCTTTACAGTGATGGAGAGAGAAACAAAGACCTACCTGATTGCACTGTTGATTGTGTATTAAATAACCTATTGTATGACCCTAGTGCTAAAACTTTATTTTCTACTGTAGGATAATAATGATTAATAACCAAGTGGCACTTCGGAGGATAGCACCATCTCAGGTTGCCCCAGCCAACACACAAACTGAGGGACATATGAATATAAACTATTATAATAAAGCAGTTACAATAACCTGCAGCCATCCTGAAGGATGAGGAGGATAAGAGAGGGGAGAAAACAATTTTCCCCTGGTAGATGGATACAAGGAAGATAGCCATGTGTTGTCAATAATCCCTTAAGTGAAGATGCTTTACTGAAAGCAGTGCCCTCTGGTATCCTGCTCCAGTGACCAGCCACCCAAAGGTTGCTGTGTCAGTGGCATTTTGGGAGAATACTCTGAATCACCATCAGATTGGAAATAAGCCTGGTTTGCTCCAGGCTGCAATTGTTGAAGTTAAATTCTTTCATGAAAAATTCACCCCCCAAAACCCAAAACACTGTTGCAAGCTTACTGACTTTTGGAAATGGGAAATCATGGATGCTCAGCCAGGTTTGGCATTGATATTTCTCCAAGCAAGAAACAAAAAAACCAAACCAGAAACCAAACCTTCACTGAAGTGTTGGGATAAAGCAGATGCAGAACCACTTAAAAAACCTTCCTATATATTGATTTCATGGTCTGGATACCCTTTTTTCATCCTGACTCTCTTCCAGGAGGAATCCCAAGTCTGCATTTTTCCCTTTCCACATTCTGGTGTCTGGGATGCAGCTAGGGTATGCTAGAGCTGGACAATTAAGGGAGGAGGGTCTGAGGATGCTACATGGATGAAGCAGACCAGAATTTAGCTTTTATTTTAACACAGGTATCTCCTTCCTTAAAAGAAAAAAAAAATAAAAAAGAGACTGTAAATATCACTAAATAATGCAGGTACAGACAGAAAAATCGCTTATCTGCTCTTCTTCTACAGTTTGTATACTTAGCTTTCTTGAAAGTGTCTCCATAGTGTGGCATTTTTCACTGTTAGATATGTTGGTGTTACCATTTAATTCATTATCCAAGGGCCTGTAGTGTAAATTACAATTTTCCTACTTGGATTCCAGCCACACCTGCCTGCATAATAAAAGCCACACATTCATTTCACAAAAATAAATCGAATTCCTTTTAGGGGGCATGCTTTTATAGATGGCAGAATCTGCACTGCTTCTGATTAGACCAGAAAAAAAAAGGAAAAGGAAAAAAGAAAGGAAAACTTTGTCCTTGTGTATATTTGTTCACAGCGTTACAACTGCTTCTGGGAAGGAGGATTGCCTGCTTCTTTAAATAGAGCGTTAGTTGTTAGCCATGCGCAGCGCATGGCGAAGTGTGAGACAATTGCTCTGCTGTTACAGACCAGGGAGAAATGTATGCATGGAGATACGTTCTGGCTTGTTAACATGCTTCAAAGCAGCTTTGTGCAGCTGCCACGAGGTTTCCCCCCCTCTTTGCTGGCTGATTTCAAGAGCTGGCCTGGCTTGGTGGCCTCGGGAAGGACAACACCATGAGCCCAGAACTGCAGCCCTGCTCTGAGCACCACCGATCCTGGCCCTGCCACCACTGTTGACACGGGTGGCATTAATAGCTCAGTGTGACCTGCCAGCTGGGGTGCTCATCCTGGAAAAAGCTGCTCAGGGGGTCCTGGCTGACAGCCTCACCTCGAGCTCCTCCAGATGGGTTTGACAGCACAAGCTCCTCACAAGTGTTGTCATTGCCTAGTGAGTAATTAACATATATTAGTGATTAATGCTCAGTGGTTTGACTCGGTGCTCTTAGAGGTCTTTTCCAACCTTAAATACTCCATGACTGTATCATTTTTTACATCACCATTTGTTTATGTTGTCCTGGAAGTGGCACTCTGCACTGGTGTTGTGACGAGCACATGGAGGAACCATGCAGTTCCACACTTCATTTCCACAGAATTAAATGGGATCTGTGGTTGCCCAGCACCTCAGAGGAGTAGGCACTCATTGCCAAGCAGTGAATGGAGCACTGAGAAGCACTGAGAGCAGGAGAGTTAGCTATGATGCCACCCAGAAGATTAAGAAGCTGTCATATTTGCTCACAGTAAATCATTAGCCAACGTGTTTTATAAAATAATAACAACATACATTGCTCCCTGCAGTCCATGCTCACTTCTGCATGAAATGTAACACAAGTCTGTAACAGGGAACACAAATGAGAAGTGCATGAAGGATGGGAGCCCTGCAGTCCCTCTGTCCCTGGCCTGCCCATCACCAGGAGTACAGCAGCTTGAGAGCAGATAGAAAATCAGCAGCCTCATATGAAGCTGCATATGCATGACTCGAGGCCAAGAGAAATCCCATATGTATCTCCAATATCTGCTAAAGGCTGCCATTCCCTCTCCCAAGACCTAATGGGAACCTCTCTGGAGTCAAGGAGAGCATGACTTGCATTCCCCGGGTTTCCAGCGTGTCCTGAAATCATCTGACTACAGAAAGCCTTTATCACTGCAAAGGTTCCAGCAAAGGGCTCGCATTCCTTATCCTATCTGCTGCTTTTTCATATCACTGGGCTGGTGCAGGCATAACATATCAGCAAATGTTCATTTTGAACTCCTCGTTCGTGTTCCAATGCCATGTGAGGTTCACTGTGTCTGTTTAACTCCAGTCAAATTAGAACCACAGCACGTAAGAAACACCAATTTGCAGAAGTGTGTGATTCAGTGAGAGAAATAACTTCCAGAACTCCTACTGTCTTATCAAGTGATCTCGAGATTATAGTGGCACGGTTAATTTTGGATATCGAGCTCCTGAAAGCTGAAAAAATAGCTCAGTAAATAACGACAGAATCTTATCAGTCATTCATTCTGATCCACAGTTGGGTTCAGCATGTGAATTAAGATTTGAGTTCTCATCCATCCTGTAGGGAAGGAAAACATTTGTGCAAAACACATTCACATATTCCATTAAGACTGTCCCAAAATGGTTCAAGCAGAATCCAAACTTATGGGTGCACTTACCACTTGTGCCCAAGAGTAAAACTTTAACACAAACCTTACAAGATAATTAACTTCACTTAAAAAAAAACCAACAAAACCAAAGAAACTTGGCAATGGTCAACTTTTTTCTTGCCCTCTGTTCCTGATTAACTTTGCTGGAACATCTACAGGATCTTGTGTGCATTTTGCAGCTGTCTCACAAGAGTTAAAAGAAGTTTTGCACATACAATAAAGAAAGCAGTAGTAGACCTCACATTGATCCTCATTTCCAGGCACTTCTAAATGGGATCTGACACTAGTGGAATTTCACAGGAGTGTGGACACCCCCTCAGGGGGATGACTACAGCCCATCTGAAGAATCTCGGGGAGAAAGAGTTTAGGCTCAGATGAGGTTTATCTCCATTCTCACTCTCTCTTCCTCCAAGGGAAGGTGCCACAAAGCAGAGGGAGCAGAGGGAACACTTCCCACCGACTCCTGCAGTCTCCTTTCTCAGCCTTTCCCTACCTTGCCCCAGCAGCCTCTTATTAAAACACACATATATTATGGAAGAACACTTAGTTAAGTATCTTGGAACTTGAATCAACAGAATTACCTTCACAACACCAAATCAGACAACATTTCCAGGGTGATATATTGAAAATCTTATGAGAACACAGGCAGAAGCACTAATTTTGTGTATATCGTTAACTCCAAGCTGATAAAACATTAGCTGCTTAACTCCTGCCAAATGCACCAGGCACCTCTTTCAAAACTGTGTTACTATTTGAATGTTACTGTCAGAAAGTGACAGTACTTTAACTTTGCTTAAATCACTTCAGAATTTGTGGAGTCATTACCTGACTTAAAATGAAGAAGGAATCCTTTCAAACAAAATGCTACATTTCAGAAGCTGGATTGTCTTTTATCTTCCTAAATTCTTAGAATTCTCTACTTTGTTTCTTTTTAATCAAACATTTTTGGCCCTTCCAAATTATTGAGTTTCAGAAAGTCTGAGGAAGAGGATCGAATTCCCCAAGGTGTGGTCTGGAGTGCCTCGCAAGGAGTTTAACAACAAAAATTGGGGTACAGCTAAGGAGATGTGCAATCCCACACAGGGTGATTTACCTTGAATCTCTCTCAGGTCTGTGCCACAGCAGCATTTCACCCTTGACTGTGCTACTGCTGCTGGTTTGATCATAGTATAATAGAAATTATTACATGCATATTTATGTATTGCAAATATTCTATACACATAGATAGAACTGTGACTGTAAAAAGGCATTTTCCCTGTGTATCTAAACCCTTCTGAATACACACATCCCCTGCTTTTAGACTTAAAGAAATTAAATTCCACCCAGTGGATATTGTAGGCACCTTGTCCACTTTTGGATGCTCACACTTGATTCTTTGTATCAGGAATTTCACTGAAAATATTTTAATTCTTAATTTCCCGAGGTTAAGCTTGTGTTTGGATTCAGCAAGAGTCTGATGAGCAATCATACTTGCCCCACAGATGAGTAACACACACAGTGCAATTCAAGCATGTAATAGTCACTGCTCAAAGGCTGTATTTAATTTGATTTATAGCACATAACCCTATTTTTCAGCCCCACTTATTATTTAGCCCTATCAGTAACTCTTTCTTCCACTGTCATTCATTTGTTACATACAAGAGTGTCCTGATTTTGGGGCCAAGTGGGTTATTCCATGACACCCCTGACCTGCTCTGCTGTGGCTCCCGCAGTGTCTCCCTGGCACGATGGATATGCCCCAACTGCTTAAGCAGCCTTTAAAATACCCATTAGCTGCAAAAAATTAGATCAAGTTGTAGCAAAAACCAAAAATAAATAACTGGGAGAGCACTCCTGAGTCAGACCTTTCCCTCCTCTGCTCTGGCCAGCATCAAAGGCTGGACTTCTGCCAGCTGCTTCCTCCTCCAAATCCAACAAAAATGAGCCTTGTGCTGGGTCATGCTCTAAAGCCCTTTCTGCAGAATACACTTGCCTGGCTTGCAAGTGGCTGGGCAAGGCTTGGAGGCCCTCTAATTGTCATGGAGAGATCAGCAAAGCCCTTTGAAAGCCAAGTCAGCCCCATTTAATTATTTTGCTTCACACTTGGGTGCCTTTAACACAACAGTTTCTGCAAGGTGCTCTCCGTGCCGGCGGCTGCCTGGGAGAAGAGCAGCTGATTAAAGGTTAGAGGAGAATAAAAAAAACCCCAACAAAGGTCCATTATGGTTTCCAAGGAAAGTAAAATGAAATGAAACGAGAACTGAAAACAATTGCCCTGGTAATCAGCACAATGATTAAGGAAATGGACCAAAGAGACACCAAAAGACGTATCATAAATCTTGAGGATCAGCTCCCCACATGCTGCTCTATTACAGCTGGCTGCTCAGCACCTCATTAATGCCATGCAATTCAGATGCTGGAGAATGCCTGCTCCTGATAACACTGATAAGCCATTATTCCTGTGTGGAAGAGTCTCACTCTTCATCTGGGCAGCATTTTGGAAAATCAGGTTTCTTCGAAATATTCCTCTAGGTCCAACCTAAAGCCTCACTTTGCCGAGTCAACCCAGGCAATATGAATGACTCTCAGAAAGGGTAGAATCAGAACACCCAAGAGGGTTTTTCTAAGGCCACATCCAGCACTGCTCTTCCAAGAGAAATGAAGCTGAGCAGTTTCCCAAAGAAGGTGTCAATGCATACTCACTGGCCAGGCCCACTGGGATGATGTTGGCTTCCCAGGAATGCATCTGATACTTGCACAGTTCAGTTTTCTGGTCTTGAATTATATTTTCTGATACGTAGGCAAATATTAGAGGGGGGGGGTTAAATATAAATGAGGAAATATATATAACATTATAATTATATTTATATTGTATATAACTAATTATATAAAATACAGTCCACCTTAAGTGATCAATTATATTATTTTTCTCCCCTTCTTAGCCATTGACTTGTTGTCACATGACTTCCTCCTTTTTAAGTACTTGTCTCAAATCATTATTTTAAGTGAAACCAGGCTGGTGTTATTAGTTAGATACTGGCAGAGAAGAGTTGGTACACTAGGTTCTATTTTCATTTTCTCCAGAGCTCTCCTGAGTTCCTGATGAACTTCATCTCCTGATGAAGAAGTGACTTTTGTATATAATTACATAATGTGCTTGCTTTTTTTTTTTTTTCTTTTCCAGGATGGTGAAGAGCCAAAACACATAAAATAATATTAGCATTGATCAGCATTAATTTTGCCAGCAGTTACATTTTCCAAATTCTGTTCTCCACCTTATAATAACATTCTCAAATTATAAGGCACAAGGCTCAAATTGCTACTTACACTGACATCAAAATGTAGCAATTACTCATGTTATAAGGAAATAAGTGTGTGGGAAAAGAAGCAGGTTTGTCTCTCTTCTAGGGCTGTTTCCATATAAATCAGTCTTTCCACTACTGGAAATATTTCTTCACAAGAGAAAGGAAAGAGAGTTTGTTCCCTTCATGATAAATTGAGTCAAACACCAGAGCTGCCTGTCCTAGGCTTTCTTCTGTATGAACAACGACTTTCTCTGGAAAATAGTCATGCATGAGGCAGGATTAAAAAAACAACCAAACAAAAAACCAACATTAAAAACTATTAGAGCAATAGAAGGATTTTGAAGGATTATTTTATGCCCTCTTTCACCTAAGTACATAGGCAAATTTTCCATCATATTTTAGCATTACAATCTTGCAAAGTTAACATCCTAAAGGATTCTTCTCTTCCTATATGTGATTTTGAAAAATCCATTTCATCCTTAAAATATGCATTTTAGCAGTAGCTACTGTTTATCACTTAAGTTAATTTAATTGAATTATTATACACCATAATTATTACCGAGTTATTAAACTTATCTCTTTTAGTTCCTAGCTCATGGAGACCATAAATGTTACTGTGGTTATAAATTAAATATAATGCTGTGCTTTGAAAAGTGACCTTCCTTACTGGTGAGTTCATTTCTTGATTGGTTTATTGAAAATGAAAAGAGGGCTAAAGAAAGGTAAAGAGCATCCAGAGGAGCTGATGGATATGAAGGAGGAAGAGCATGATTTTAGGTGAGATAAAACACAGATGTAAACTCAATGCAGAAATATTTTCATGGTTGAAATTTTGCTTCAGATCCTAGAAATAGCAAAAATGTAGAAAGGCTGGAGTATGTCTAGAAAACGTGCTTCCCCCTCTTCCATCTGTCATCCCAGCCACCTCCACCAGAGAATCCTTAGCCTGACTCCACATCAACTGCTTCTTTGGATCTAGCTTCATCCCTCCTGCTCAACAGCAGTGGGGCGGCAGCAGAGGATGGCACATGCCTGGAATTCAATAGGCACTTGGCACAGCCTCCTCATCCCTCCTGGCAGAAGATCCATGTGCTCCCAGGCATTTCTGGGTGTTCCCTGCCACTCTAGTCTGCAACACATACGGTCAGCCCCAAGGAATTCTTGGCAGGAGCAAAGCCCGGATCGCAAGCTGCAAGATGTGCCTGTGTCCAAGAGCAGCTGGGCCTGGCTGGTCCCTGAGCCAGGGCCTGGACTCTCAGTGTGTGTGTGCGGGGGAAGAGTGGGAAGAGACAGCCCAAGCGAAAACCGAAAACCAAACAAAACAGCATAAAAAAGCCTCGTCTGGAACTTCACTGCATAGGCAGAGTTTTGTTGGTTGCGTGTGAAAATCATCAGATTTTTCTTTACGAAGAGTACTGTCCTTGCTGCTAGCTCATCACATGGCTCCCTCTGTGAGTTCATGTTAGACCACAGGAGTGGGCACGAGGGAAACAAAAAGTGATGGGCTATTTTCACAGTGTGTGCCCCCAGCTCTTCCCCTCAGCATTTCTCTGCAGTTTCAGATTCCCACTGCCTCTAGAGCCTTCTTGCGAATTGTCTTTTATTTTTGGTTTATTCACCCAAAGATGCCTTTACATTCCCACAGGCCTGAACTGCATTGACTGCAATTTCTATTAGTTGTTACATAGCACTAGAAAATCCATGGAAGAATCTTCAGCATGGCAAGGAGCAGATGAAAAATTACTGTGTGAGAGAGAGGAGGAAAGGTCAAAGTGCTAGGCATTATCCTGTAAAACATTGTTTTGTTAATAAATATGTTGTTTGCCAAGGGTGGCAGACCCTGGAATATCCACACTGTGGGAAATCTTTCGGCCGTCCAAAGCGCTATCAAAAGCTTTGCCCCATGGACAAAAAATACCCACCCAAGGATCATCTCAGGGCAAAATCCTTTCCCTCTAAGTCAATAATCAGTGAGAGCTTTTAAGGATATTTTTTCAGGCTTGAGAGCAGCTCTTGGATGGACTTGCAGGAATTCTGGTCACATTGTTATCCGTGTGTTCAGAAAAGAATGTCTGTCTTATGGGAAAGTTATTTAAAGCAGGAGATAAAATGCTGCAGGAAGAGTTCCCTTGCAGTGAAAGAAGATCACAACACAGCAGATGGACATCATCCATTCCTGCTGGAGTGCCACCAGTACCACAAATATGTTTGCAGTATCACAGGAAGAAAGAGATGACAGCAGAGTTTTGATTACACAGCAGACATTTCCTTTATAATAGAAACAACACTCCCAAAAGATCATTGTACTATAGTGATTATTCAATGTGATGCTGACTGAAAATAAAAAGGGATTTTTCATTATAAACCCAGTTCCACATTCCCAGTTGTCACAGCCACAGCACCAAAGCCCTTAATGATTTGTGAATACTAAGATTAAAAATAGCTGTTTGCTGTGTGTCAGCACCTATGCAAAGTCTCTCCTTACACAGTGGGAATTCTTTCCAAACTGTCAAGGAAGTGCCAAAAAGCCAAAACTAATAGGATCCATAAGTACTAATATAATAAAAAGAGTTGCAAGTTGGCTACTTTATCTCCCAAGTCACAAATCTACGGCCATCATAAAATTAGTGCTTGGGGAAATTCTGTGTTTTTCATCTCATCACCCATGCAGGGAAAGGATGCATTTTCCATTTCCACTGCTCCATCCAGCAGATATTGATATTCTAATATCAGGGGTGAAGGAAATGCAGGACTCTGAGCTGTGATGTGGCACTCACCAGGCACAGCAAACTTGCACATATGAAATAGGGTCGTGGTGGCAGTAGCACCAACATCTTGGCTTTGTAGTTTTGCTCCCACCTCTGCTGAGGTACCAGAAGCAAGACCAGTCCTAGCTGGTGGCTTCAAAAAGCAAGCAGTAATTGCTGTGCATGAGAATGGTTGCTCAACTCCTTTAACATATGCACCAGACAGTACAAGCAGGCTTGGAAAGAGATTGAAAAATATAGCCTTTAGATTTTTGGGGAAAGATTCATTGAGTTTTGACAGCATGGAGAGATAGCACAAACAGCCCAGAGGTCTGACTTATGGCCAAAATTAAATGGATATGATGTTGTTTGTCTGGTCTGCACCTGAGAACCAGTCTGGCCTGATCTCAGGTGAATCAGAGCCAGTGAGAACAGAGGATATTCCCTCAGGTCTCAGGCTGAGACGCTCCCTTGACCATCTGTGGCCAGCTCTGCAGGGCTGTGATGAGGGCTGCCTGGATGTCAGCAGGGCCACCCCAAGCCCTGGGCCACGCCATGCCAGTCTGACCACACACCACCCCAGGGAAAGCAAGGAGAACCTGGGTTTCCCCTTCATATCCACCCCATCCTTTTTCCATGGCATCATGTTTTGATTTTGATTTTGATTTACCAAAGGGCTGGAATGCTGCAGGCAGTGTTTAGATGGGGAAATGCAGCACTACTTCTGCAATGACCTCTTCTATGCTTTTCTTTCAAAAAAATGATAATATTATTTCTGCCTATTAAAAGTTTCAACTGGGTGTTTTAATATTGTATAGCAATTCTCCTGAAAAAAGTTTTTCTGAGTGCTCTCTGCAAAGCTGCATATGTGATCCCTGTTAAGAAAACACTGACACCTCATCACACGTCCCTCTTCCACCACAGACAAAGAGCCAACAAGTACAAGGTGTTCTCATCTCCTCTGTATTGAGATGCCATTGAAGTAGAATATACCTAGAATAAATGTTAGATCCAAAACTTACAAAAAAGACACAATTGAGGGAGCTTGTGATTACAAGCAGATTTTCTGGAGAATAAAAATCCCTCCTGGGGACGCTGCACCAGCCACCCCCACAGCATGAGACAGATTCCTTTACTTGTCTGGAAATGTCTTACTCAGCATTCCATCAATCCTCAACCCTTGCAGTACTAAGCACTTAAGAGACAATATCAACTACTCTTAACCCATTTGCTATTGTTATCAAGATCTCTGGACCAGTCAGAAAGAGTCAGAGAGATTTGTGTTGGTCTCAGGCGGCTCTTCTGCCAAAGAAATGACCTTTTATGGGCCTTTAAGGGCTAGTTTGGTATGAGAATTCATATTTGATAAAGAAAAATCTCAGAAAAATATGGAAATATCTTCCTTCTTTAAAATGTAAAATTAGGTGCATTATAACTGGGAAATTCACCAGACCTACTGCTTCCATTTGAATGAGCAGCATTACAGAGACCAAAATGGCTCCTCTGCTCTCCAGTAGGAAGAAAATCTCGCAAAAACCTTTTTTTTTTCTGCAGCTGAACCACCCACCCATCAGTTTTATTTACCTCTAAAAACCAGTAATCATATAATTCCTCGCAGCCTATTCCCATATTACAGAAACAATGGTCCAAAACCAAATAATGGAGCAATAATTTAACACCAACTCTTGGATGCTGCCCACAAGCAACGCGGAGAGCGGCGATCGCTACTGTGACTGAGCTGCATCTGGGCTGGGGCTCTGCCCTATCCTGCACACAGAGACACTGATGAGGCATTCAGGAACTCATCTGGCTTTTTTCAGCCTGCTTGTCCTTGTTCTCCACTGAATATTGCACATGAAAGAATGGGAGTGTGGCCAAGCACTAGCACCAGCTGCTCGGGGAAGGGATCGAGTCACCATTCCTGGAGGCATTTAAAAGACATGCAGATGTGGTCCTGGGGACATGGTTTAGTGGTGGGCTTGGCAGTGCTGGATTAATGGTTGGAATCAATGATAGAGGTCTTTCCCAAGCTAGAAGATTCCGTGGTTCTCAGCTTTGGTGACAAGAAGAGTCCATAGGGTTAGGAGCAAAAGTGCTTAGTCTGTGAAAGCAGCAAAGCCTTTCCACACTACACACATCAAAGTCCCAAGAGCTGAAGGGCCAGCACACCATTAGTGCCATTTTCATGCATTTTTAATGGCATTAAAATCCATTGACTTAAAAATAGAACTTGTAGCCACAGATAAAATCAGCAGAACATGGGCATATGTTAAAAGTACTGGATTTATAAGTGTTTATAAGCTATGGAGGAAATATCGTAATTTGCTGCGCAAGACTTAGGGCAGCAATAATTCAGGATTAATGGGGTTACAGGTGATGTTACAGAGGACTGAGGCAGGAGTTGATGTTTTTAGAGCAGCCTGCTGCCAGAGCTTTAAATTTGGAGCAGTTGTGGGAAAATTATTCCAAACAGAAGTGGTGGTGACCAGCAGAGGCTTTTGTCATTGAGATGAGCGAAAAACAGGCATGGTGTGGGAGTATGGGATAGCTCCCAGCTAGGAACTAGGCTGGAAGATCCACATGTGATCAGAAAAAATATGCTCAAAATAGATGTGACACAATGTTAAACAGGTCAAAATGGCAGAGATAAAATGTCAAATGAGGGGAAAACTGATGAAAAATGTTGCTGTATAAGACCACCTTGGACACCAAAAAAACGCAAAATTTCACAATTGAAAGAAAAAAAAAAGAGCAACACTAAATGAGATATATGTACCCACATGTTGTGAATAAATACACAAAAACATATAGGCACTGTTTGTTATATACACTGCTTTCCTAGGGAAAGCTCCTTGGAGAACCATCTGTTGCCTGAATTCCAATGGTGATGGGGCTGAGATCTCATCAGTGGCAATAAATCCACCCTCATGCACATCCAATCTTGTCACTGAGCAGAAGATTATGGTGACTAATGGCTCTCAGGTTAGCATCCAGCTCCAAGTGGAAAGGTAATTTGTATTCAGCATTAGATTTGTGGCTTGCTAGAAAATCAGTTTTACAACAAAGATAATTCAACATCTTTTATTCTGAAATATTCCAGAAAATTTCACAGATTTTATAAACTCCGTGAACTGAATGTGGTTAAGTTACACTGTAGCAAATCCACAGTTACTCCATTGATTTTGGTAAAATTAAACACATCTGCAGCGTGTACACATCCTCTGTAGCTTTTATGCTTTTCACTGCAGAGTAATGAGAGGGTTTTGCACATAATTTCTTTAAGGGAATTCCTAAACATGCCATAAATCTTTCTCATAAACATGAATATACGGTGGACCAACTCCACAGCTAATTGATATACATTGCCAACATCCATGCTAAATTTTTTTCTGAGAAATATGTACAGAGGTTTTATTAGTAAAATATTACAGGAACAACTCAGCCCAGGTACTTGAGGAATTTACTAAGATCACATAAAATGTATTTTGTTTCCTTCAAACATACAACGCCTGATCTGCTGCCAGTTGTGTCCGTAGGATTTTTTCCATGGGCTGTCCCCAGTGCAGAAGCTGCATAAGACATCGACCTCAGCCGCAAAACTGATTCAAGATCCTCTCCTCTCTCTGAATGTCTTTTTTTATTTCTATTAACTCCCATCTTCCCATTTCCACTCGTGACCCTGTCACTTATGGGGAAATATCTGTGGCTTGGGAGCAATCCCCTCTGAAGAGGTTTTGGCTGCTGGAGGTGGCACAAGGAGGGAGCGTGGCTGGAATTTCAGCCTTGTGGGATGATTATTGAAACCTCTGCACAACACCTGCCAGCAAAGGTCACACCTGAGCAGCCTGGTGCCCTTCCTCTGGCAGGAGCCAGGGAAAAGAGAGGCAGGGCTGAACCCAAAGCAGACAGGAAAAGAAAGGTCTGTCCGAAGGGAATTGCTGGTGGATGCCGGCTGGGGAAGGGAGCCTGCCGGCCACGGTCTCCTGGCTGAGGACACCAGATGCACGACTGCCAGGAGCCTATTAAATATTGAAGAGCCAGCATTCAGCAGGCAGGGAAAGAGCAACATATTGACTCATTTAGTGGCTCGGAGGCGGAAGGTTTTGTGATACGGCGGGCGAAAACCAAGGTGCCGTTGCCGGCTGCCGCTTCCCGCGCGGGAGGAGTATCCCCGTGCGGGTACCGATCTCCGCTGCTCAGTGTCACTGACATTGCCGGCTCCTCGCTGATTGCTTCGGGCAGCTCCGCGGGCGCCCGGTGCTCGCTGCATGCAAACAAAAGCTTTGACATTCACTCGGGGGCTGACGGTAACCTGTTAATACCGCAGCATCTGCATGGCAAACAGGGCCTGGGGATTCCTTTCGGGTTTTTCCCTCTCCGTAGGATGCTGTGGAGTACAAGGATATTTCACATCCTGTGATTACACCTTAACCCCTTGGATTTCTAAGGAAATCTTTGCTGTGATTAGACCTTGGGAAGGTTCATGACCTATTGTGGGAGGAATGTTTTATTCCAAGCCATTCCATTCAATCAAGAAGATTTTAATTTTGCTAGAAATAATGTATTTCATCTTTTCACTGGCTGGGCAGTAACTGAATTCTAAAATGTAATTATAATATGGTGGTTGAAGCTGTTGTCAAATTTCACCACTTAACAATAGTTAGTTCTACAGAGGTGCAATATCTAATAAGTGCTGTTTTACTGGATATGTTTTGTTCTTAACACTAGCAGAGTAATTTCTTTTTAAACATAGACCAGATTTTAATTGAAACCATATTCCAGCTTACACTTGTCCCACAGGTTAATGTGGTTTTCCCCTGCTTCCAAACTTCAAATTTACAAAATGTTTCCTTCTTTTTTGGTACCTACCCTCTCACATTCACTCACAGGGGTTTGCTACTTTCTGTGCATCTAAATGATAAACTTTTCTTTTTTTCACCAAAGCTTTGTGCACTACTTTGTACCCTTCAAGTAAAAATCAGTGTTTTGTATCCTCTTGAGTTGCTTTTTTTCTGTCCATGAGTAACAATAATCAACAGCCTCCATGCCTGAATCAGGCCACTTTAAAACAGCAGCTCGGAAATCTCTCTGTTCTCCTTAAATGCCCTTTTGTCTTTTCTAAATTACTCTAAAAATGTTTCTTTCTGCAGAAAGGAAAAATCTGAACTTCTTCCCTTAGCTTTGCCAAAAGTACTTCCCACATGGATGGATAACCTGTGGCAGTGAAGTTTGATTACTTCCCATAACCACTTTCATTTCTGAGAAGGTCAGACCTAAGACCTAGCTAATCTAGCCAGGATCCGGGTGATAAGGGGAGCTCATCACCAAGTACCAAGGCCAGGCTGGATGGGGCTCTGAGCAATCTGATCTAGTGAAAGGTGTCCCTGCCCATGGCAGGAGGTAGGAACAAGATGGTCTTTAATGTCCTTTCCAAACCAAACCTTTCTATGCCTCTGGAAACCCACCTTTGTCTCCTGCTCTTCCACCTGTCCAGGACTAGTGTGACACACACATATCAATCTTCAAGGAAAGGAGAAATCATTTTTGCACCAAATAGAGCAAACATCCTGCTGCAAAGACCACATTTGCCAGCTGACCTGGCTCCCCTCTATTCCCTTTATGATGATCCTTTTAGAGTTTGTCAGCAACCAGCTCTCTCCAATTCTGGCTTTAAACAGGCAGCTTGTCTCTGTGCAAGAGACTCCTTGCAGGGACCCACCAGGAAGGAATTTTTGTGTGCTGTTCACACCAGCCAGCAGCAGGACATCAACAACCAGCCCACAGCCCACACACTTGACTGAAAGCTGTGACCTGTTTGCTAAGGCCACAGCAATTACAATTTTAATTAACCTCTGCAGTTTCTGCAACCAACAGGTAACTTATTTCACTTATTGACAGAATTAACCAGTTCTCACTCCCACCAAAAACCCCAACAACAACCCCCTTCCCATCACCTGATTTAGAGGCAGGACACATAAGGAGGGTAGGAAATGGGTACCTTAATCATGCCTCCCTTGCAAGCTTGTAGCTCCTGGTTTTACATGCTAACAACTTCCAGATTGGTCCCTTACCATTACTGAGGGAAGACTGAGTGCTATAAATCCTTTGTCATGTCTCAAATCCATGCCACATTCATGCACTTTCAGCCATCAAAATACAAAAATTTTGTGGGCACCCAGTCCAGCTTGCGCTAAAATAAATTAGAATTTTCCAGTCAGTTCTAATGGTGGTTGGATCAGACCTCCTAGAGCGTAAAATTTACAATTTTCATGCTCAGATGGTTCCAAAATAGAGGATTTGCTTCAGCTTTGGAAAACAATACAGCCATAGACTATAAATATGAAATTATTATGTAGATAGTCAGATATGAGACTCTGACAGTTGAATAAAAGTCCTCTTCAAACTTTTGCACATCTTTCAGTGAAAATAGCTAAATAAACCACTAAGGTAATATCTGCTGGTGCATTTCAGGGCAAATAACTTTTTGGGGGGATCATAGTTAATAAACAAACCAAAGCAGGTAACACTGGTAATTAAAAGCTGTTACTGCTCCTTTCTGTTATGATCTGCATTGCTTTTTGTCTTCCCTCTGAATGGATCTCAATATTTCTGCCCTGATGGTTGCAAATCAGAGTTGTGTCCTGGAAAGAGACAGTTCCTGGCTATCCATTCCCCTCAGGAAAGGAAGATTGCCAGAGATACTGCATTATCCTGTCCTCTGCAGGTAGGAAAGGGACTCCAGTTCTGGGCTGGGCTTCCCCACACCAAGAGGGATGAAGGAGGCGCTGAGAACTCCAGAGCTGGAGGCCAGCACACCAAGACCTTTTCTTGGCTCTTCCTATTCTCTCTCTTCCCAGGGCCACCCAGTTATTCCTTTTTTGATCTGGTTCACTCCCACAGATATTTAAGCTGTCTGAGGGGGTCCTTGCACCAACAGAGAGCACACGTGGCCCTTGGAGCCAGCTGCACTCCAGCAAGGCTTGGAAGTAGCTGTGACCTAGGAAAGGATTAGGGGATGGTGTGAAGAGGATAACATCAAGAGTTCCATTACAAGGCTGATTAGAGTTTCCTAACAAAAGCAGAAGTTCCTTAATCATTCTTCAAGGTTAAGAAGTTGGTGCTGCATTCCCATGTGCCCTGACCTTCTCTAGTTAGCATGCTGTTGGTATTCCTCTTCTGAAATATGACTAAGCTATTCATTATCATCACAGCCATTATTCTTCTGCAAGCCACCACAAAGGGAAGAAGTTGCTTCTTTTCACAGGAGACAAGGTCAATCTACTCTATCAGTCAACTAAACCTGAATAATGTATAAACTGTTTTTCACAGGAGGCTTTTGCAGCTGAGCAGGAGACAAGCAATGCATATCCATAAGGATGGACAGCCAGGAAAGATAACCTCCTGTTTGGAAATATTTTTACTGTGAGGTATTTGCTACATCTGCTGCAGCATCATTTAAGTGAGTGGGCCTTTACTACAATTCCCTCTCTTTAATTAGGTGGGAGTTGTGGTGCAGTTCATACCTGAGTGTGAAGATAGAGGAAGGAAATACTCATTTTACTATTCTTGTGGTCGGTGTCAGCAATATCTGCATTCAGTGACCAGCTGTAACTGGGTGAAGCTTGTAGAGAGAGGTAAAAACTTTCATCGGGCCACCTAAAACAGTTCAAAAACACCCAGAATAACTTCTGGGCACAGGAGTCTTTCTGGAGGTTAGAAAAAATGGCCCAGTTTTGTTGATGTTTCTCTTTAGTCCTGAGGAAGGAAGGGTTTGTGCCAAAAAAGCTTCCCTGGTTTTTGCAGCTGTATCACTTCACTCGAAATACTCTCTCGCCTCTCCTTTCAAACTGCCTCAATATATCCTTAGAGTATCATGACACAACAACATTACTGTTAATTACATTAACTCATCTTACATAATGAGAATTAATAAGACTTCTGCCATTACGAAAACAGTCAAGAGTGCAGCACAGCACTAAATACATTCTTAGCATTTTTCTACTCGTTTGATGCTATTCCTATTACATTTATTAACTTAATTGTGGGCCACACAAAAGGAGCGTGCACACACACACACACACACAGAGATATCACTTTTCTCTACCTCTCATGATGAAGTTACAGCTTCATACAGTATGAATATGTGAAGTGCAAGGACTGCAGTTTCAAGGGGTTCATTTTCTCCCCATTTTCTCTGTTTCTTTGCTTAAAACTCTAACACAAACTTAAACTTTTTTGATTTTGACAGAGATATGTTGCCATAAAGCCCCAGTCCATTGCAAATGGAAATGAAGGACAAGGCTGAATTGACTGAATTACTTAATTCCTCAAAGATTACCAATGAGTGTACTTATAAAAAGCCTGATGCCACCAGAACAGCTGGTGTCCTGATATCTCTGCAGTTTGGGATGATGAGTTTAACGTCAGCAGAAGGTAAAGCCTCAAAGGGCTAAAAATCAAATTTTTTCTTTGAGTGCTTTAGGTCAGATTGGCTAACTCTCCATTTAACAAGTTTCTCATGATAAAGCTGCCCAGTCTCTAGCAGAGGGAGGGCTGTGGGACATGTGTCAAAACAGCAAGAACAGCCTGTTTCCAGTCTTGCTCATTTCAGGTTATTCCTGCACTAATAATGAAACTGCTGGGAAAAAAAAAAAAGGCTAAAAGCAGTGATTATGGAATGTCTGTGGTGGGAGAGACAGGATAAACAGTGGGAGATTGATGTGGTCAAAAAATAAGGTATAACCAGTTCTTTAAGGTTTGCCTAGACAGTTGCTACAAAAGGGATTCTGCTTGCTGCAGCACTGATATCTGAGATTACAAAATCCTGATTTACCTTAAGGGAGGAAATGAAGACTCTCTGCTTTCCTGATAAGTTCAGCTGGCACTATTTAAGCAGCAAAATCAAGGGATTTAACATTGACATACGTTATGTGAAGTAAAATGTTTTTTTATATCCACCCATATATTAAATCCATCACTTTTCATACTGATGTTTCTTACTAATTTTATTAGTAGAAACTTAAGATGATAACTTTATCTAATTTTTAGAAGTTGAGTAAAACAAATTACTTTTTTTCAGGCCCACGGAAACCTGAAAAATATTTTTTAGCTCGGCTGAACTGTTTTTAAAGAAGGTTTTTAATCCATAGAAGTCCATAGAAGAACAAGTTCTTCAGACAGTTTTTATAAAGGTGTGCATAAGAATATTTATGGGAAATATGTTGTATTATATTATCAGCCATGTATATGTGGGCTGCAAAGGATAAGTGAATGGTTATCTCGGGTGCTTCCATGGTCTGGGTGTTCAAACATCCTGGTCAAGAAACTTGCTAAATGCCCTCATGCTCTTGTAATCCTGCAGGTCTTTTCCACAAAAAACAGATGTCCTCAGCTGGACGAGAATTGAGCTGGGTAGTGAGTCTGGACACAGTCAGAAGTCAGAGTAAGACATGCTGCAGTTTTACTGTAGAACTTGGGAATATTTCTTTTCTATTTTTCCCTGGGAAAAAAATGCACCTTTTTTTTCTCCTTATCAACTCTGTCTGTTTGGATAATAATGTTCTAAACTAAAAAGAAGATTAGTGCTTTGATCATCTGTCATTTTATCCCTACCTACAGCATCTCAAGCACTGTTTTCTCCTGAATCTCAGAGGAGTTTTCAGTGACTTGAAGTGACTCAACAAATTCTTGAGGGGGCGTCAGGCCATGCAGGAGGTGTCAATACACTGATTTTTATTTATTATACGCATGAATGCTTTCTGAACAGAGAGAAAGCCATGCGTGGTTACATAAGAACTTGTCGTGGTTTGGACAGGTGTTTACCAAGAAAGGCGGGAGCCTCCCTTGGAATGAGAAATGTAAACCCCCCTTCCCTCCGAATTAGTAATATTTTGAAATCAAGGGGCTCTCAGGCAAAAGATAGGGAATAGGAATAACAGATCTTTACTAAGTATTTATATGAGGTAAACAGGCAACAACTGTAATGGTGGCAACAAAACCAGAACCAGAGAACCCACTGGCAGCNGATGCGTCCTCCTCCAAAAACCGAGAGCAGCAGCAGGGCGAGGGCGGGGCTCCAGAAGGCCGAGCTGCAATAAGGAGAGCAGATGTTTCTGTGACCAGGGCTCAGAACCCTAATTGCCAGCTGGCATGTTTTTCCTTAATCTGTTGGAGATATCGACTTGCCAGGCTGAAATGTAGAGTTCCTCTGAACCCTGGGAATATTGGGTGTGTAGCTCATCACTTCCTATGGAGTGAAACACTAATTATAAATGGCATTCCTCATTATCCATGCAACACGGCTAGTTTAAATACTCGCTAATCTGAGGCCCCAAATCCAGACTCAGGAATGACAATATCCAGGTTTTCCTCCACTGCTGATACCTGGAGATAGCTTCCAAAGGTTAAATCACCCAGACATTTGCAGCAGTAGCAGCACTATTTCTTTACTCGTCAGGGAAGAGCCTGAAACGCTGTGGCAGGTCCTTGGTTGACCTGGCACTGCTGTACAAACCAGATTTATATATGCCAGCATCCTCAGCAGTTTGCTATGGATGCAAAAGTGGCATTACTGCTTTGGGTATAAATTTCTCTGGGTTTCAATGTAATAGAAACTGGAGAATGGTATCTGTAAACAACTTAAGCACAGAAAACTGCTGAAAAAGTTTAAATGCATATTAGCCTGACTAGGACAAAGAAAATACTATCCAGCAGCCAGCAGCTGAGATAGGAGCAGAAATTGTGAGAGCCATTGCTGAGGGTGAAACCCTGAACAAAATAACTAAGGCTTTTAGTGGAGGATTAGCAAGCCTGCTTCTTCCCAGTAACTATTATAAATACATGACTGAGTGTTTATTGCTACAAATTATATGCTTAGAAGGCACTAGACAGCAGTCTGTAATCTGGAACAAAACATAAGGTGGAAAAGGACATGCAAAAATGCTGTAAGTAGCTGCATGCCAATTTATAGATGTTTATAAGCCTGAAAAATTGCAGCTCAATGCATCATGCTATACACAGGTGTACTGGAATAATTTACTCTCCAAAAAACAACAGAAGTCCAGTCATGTCATTCCTGCTCCCCCCATCTTTATATCATAACAAAATACTAGTAAAGAATTCACAAAGGTAAATTGAAGATGCCCTGTGCATCTTCAGGGAAAGTGGACAACAGCAATTTCAATTAATTTTGCAGAAACAGACATTTCATGACAGTTTTCTCATGCCCAGCAGGGAATTTCTGTACAAACTGAACACCAGACCAGACCAGGTACCTATCAGGACCTGCAGGCTGCCCTAAGCCAGGCAGAGAAGTGCCTTGGGCACTCGCTTGATTAGCAGTGAAATAAGGGGATTTTCTGGGGTGAGTCTCTCTTTTGCTTTCAGATTCCAAGCAGGGCTGGAACCCAGTCAGCTATCAAAATCTGTGATTTTATAAAAAGCTCGTGAAAAACCCACGCTCGCTTCCTTACCCTCTTTGTCCTGATCCCTTCCCCAGTTCTCCCATGACTACCTTGCTGGTCAGGCTGGGGACTGCCTCTTTTACACATATTGGATATTTAACCATTTTAGCAAAGCTCCAGCAAGACTCAAAGATGAAAAGCAAGTGACTGGCCCAGAGGGCCAGCAATTAGAGCACTCGTCTGGTATGGCAGAAAGGAGATCATTGTTTCTAGCTCAGGGAATGTCTAATAGTAGTTTATAAAGCAGAGCATTGATCCCAGCTTGGACTGTGAGAGTCGATGATCCAGAAGTGAAAATTCCTAATCCAACAGATATAACATTCTTATTTCTAAACTTGAAGCAGTGCACAAGCTCAGCTTTATTTTGTATCAGTCTCTTTATCCTCTTGCAGGACTGGTTCTGTAGGAGGCACTGAACAGCCAGCCAAGCATCATACAAAAACACATGGAAGTCCATACACCCACCAGTGTCTATGGCTTCACAAAGCTCAGTCCTTCTCTAGAGGACATTTGTCACACAACTGGAAGAGATAAATTTTATTATTTCTGTCAGTTTTTTCACGGAAGCCATCATATTTTTTAAACATATTTAAACAGTAGTCTGGGTTTATAGTCCTCAGGAAATAGCCAGTTAGGCATTTATGAATGATCATCCTGGCATGCCACATGACTACAAAAAGCAGCTTGGTTATCACTTATACCTCATACCACTCCATCCTTTCTCTGCTATATCTTTAACTCAATGAAAAAGAAATATCTATTGATTGAGAAAACTTAGCTGATGCTCTAACACAAAATTCAACATCCTGTAAAAACATTTCATTGATCTGAAAACTCATCTTACAGCATTTTTTAATTTATCCCTTGGTTCTATCACTCTTCTTTCACTGCATGTGTGTTTATTTCTATACAGCTTGTGTTATTCAAGTAATACAGGAAAGGGAATAACAATTAAAATTTACAGATAGGAGTAATAGAAATGGATTGGTCCTAACAGAGAGATCCTGACAGTCCCAATAACTCTCAGGTTTCCTGCAGGGTACACTGCAGGAAAAGTAAAATGCTCAATGAAGGGGAATAAATGAGTTTGTCTTGGCACAGCACATCTCCATGAGTCACCTTTCTGAAGAAAAAGAAGCGAAACTTCCAGCGCGTTTAACAACGCAAGTGACTGATTCTTGTGCTCTACATAAAATGGAATTTGGGACATTAAAATAGCTATTCCTCTTTTATTTCCTCCACCTTCTGCTCCCAGTGACTTTCTTCGTTTCAAGGAACATGTGATTCCAATTTCTGAGTGGGTTTATGGAATACTTTCATTTTTGGAGCATCTTTCTGAGAGTAAGTAGCTGTCCTCTGGACTGAATCTAAACTTTGGTCTTTCTGTGACTTTTCATTTCTGCAATAACAGAGCAGAGTCCTAGATTCACAGAATGATTTGGGTTGGAATGGACCTTAAAGATCATCTTGTTCCAACCTCCCCTACCATGGGCAGGGACACATTCCACTAGATCAGGTTGCTCCAAGTCCCATCCAACCTGGCCTTGAACACTTCCAAAGATGGGACACCCTCAGTTTTTCTTGGCAACCAGGGCCTCCCCACCCTCACAGGAAATATTTTCTTGTACCCCTTGTCCTATCACTATATGACCTTGTGAACAATCCCTCCACCCTCTGTACCCTTCACACCCATTATAGAGGTCCTGAGTCTCATCCTTGGTCTTCAACTTTGTTGCTATATCGTCAAAAGTAGCTTTACTCTGGATTTTAAATAGGAGTGTCATATCAGTGTAGAGAGACTGTACATCTCGCTCACACTCATCTACCAGTTTGCCT
The DNA here is from genome assembly GCA_013398075.1 of Notiomystis cincta. Lineage (NCBI taxonomy): Eukaryota > Metazoa > Chordata > Aves > Passeriformes > Notiomystidae > Notiomystis > Notiomystis cincta. The sequence goes on from VZRX01011812.1 coordinate 150,009, forward strand.
CAGTTCTTTCACCTGTAGAATCCCTGTGACTTCCCACTCTTCTATATTCCAGTGATTAAATCACCCAGCTCAGTGAAAACACAGATGTCTACAAGTCCTGGCCTGAGCTCTGTTTTGGGACACTCCTCCTCAGCTCTTTAGCTTTGGCTGGAAGACTGGATTCTCCATAAATCTTGCCTTTTCACAAAGAGGTATTTCAAAAGTGGGAAAATTTGCCAGGCACGGACAAAAACTGGAGGTGTGATGGCACTAAGGGTGGTGCTAGAGCCACTCAAAGGAGAAATGCAAGGGCTGGTCAGACCTCCTGAGCCCTGAAAATCACAACGTCCTGGATTCCCTGAAACACTCAGGATTCCTGTTGGGAGGGATACAGGAATCAATGGATCACAAAGGGCTTTACCCAGAATAAAGTTTAAAACAAGGTAAGTTAGAAACAAAGGTAAGGAAATAAAACAACCTAAGTAACCTTTAATCAGACTATGTCTGATTCTTCTGATACCATCATTTCATTTCATTTCATTTTATGGAAAACTCCACAAAATGAGGCTCATCAGCAAAAGTAGAACTTTGCAGTACTTCTGGATCAGTATTTGAAATCATAAGAAATTTCGAAAAAGCGGGGTTAAAGTCCACTCTCACTTCAGTTTGTCATTTAGGAACACGCTGGAGATTCAAATATGAGCTGGTTTAGCCCATTAGGTTTAGAGGCTATAATTTAGGTGAATTAAGCTGAATTTGGCATTCCTGGAAAGACTATAGTGTCAAACTAAATGCTTTCATGTTGTATTTGCAGTGCAAATATTAAAAAAAATACCCCCAAAACAACAAACAACCCAAACCCAACAGTCAGGTTGTTCCCAACCCCACTTGCTCAAGAAACACAAACACATAAAGGGCACAGAAATGTGCAGGTAAAGAAAATTCATGTATTCATCTATTTGCCATCAGCAGCATGCTCTCATCCCTGAGTACTGAGCAGCAAATATGGTGTGGGTTTGGTTTTTTTTTTTTCCAATTTTCTTAATTTCACCTTTTTTTTTTATTTTACTTCCAAAAGCATCCTGTGAAAAAATGAGTGGCAGAAGGAGAGCTTGGAAGTCAGTAAGGAAGTTCCTTGGTGATTAATCCAGGGATTTGCCTTAAGATACAGGAAGCCCAGTCTGAAGTCCACCTTCCAAATCAGGCAGAACATAGATGGAAAGCGATCTAGGGTGGGCCAACAGGTGTGATTCACAGAGGTTATTAATCAGATTTTCTTCTCAATGTGCTGGTCGTTTCTCTGTCTCTTCCACTTCTATCAAAACCCCATGATGCTGTATTTCAGCAGAGCCCTACAGGATTAAGGGAAAAGGGACTTGACTCTTCACACCAGCAGGGAATGGGATTACAGGGACAGGCTAGGGGTCTGTTGTGAACAGATTCCACCACAGATGTGGGCAGTGAAGAGAAATGCATGAGCTGTGGGAGCCTCTGCAAGCTCAGGAATAATGAAAATATAAAGAATTATGTTGGTTTACCATGTGAGATTCTTGAGTTTTGGTACACAGAAGGCAGTGGTGAATATCCTGACCCATAATTTCTCTGGCTACATTCACTCTGACACTAATGGGACCATGATTTCATTCCGAGACTTTACTCTGAGAGGGAAGCAACAAAACGGATGACTGTTCCTCATCTGCAGACACTCATCTCTTTATAATAGCTTCATTCATCTTTCTGCAGAGGTCATCTGGTTTGTACATTTCTTAATATTCTTAAGATTTGCGGGAGGAAGGGACCAAGGGGAAAAAGATTCCATAAGAGAATTGATATTCCATAAAGAGCAAGTCTTGTGAGAAGCCATTGGATGATTTTGACCTTTCATCTTTACTTCAAACCCTGTGCTAGATTTACGTGGTGGTGCTTCCACAGCCCAAGACTGTCCAATTTGCTCCATTTCAGTTTAAATTAGCATTTACTGTGTCTTCCTTGAGTTATCATATAATGTGATGTTACTATTTGTGTTTTACAACAGTTTAGCAAAAGTCCTCCATGTTTACAGTAGGTTAAGAAGCTGTTATTTCCAGTCCATAAATGGTTTAATGCGTGACTGCTCCGTGATTGTTAACTTGCTCTTGAAAATAATTGTATAATCCCTATGTTGTTTCACTGCTATTGACATACCAGGCCATAGATTCTCATGTTGCCTTCTCTCATAGCCATGTCACTTGGTGACCTTAATCCCATTAAGAACATACTCTGGAGTGTGCTGCAAACACTGCTAAAGTCCCTTGATGGAGCCAGGTCCCTCCACAGCACCACGATTACAGTCTGGTTTGTCATCTTGTGTCACCTTGCAGGGTTCACTGACCCAGGGGGCTACTAGGACTCTGCCTACATTTTTATTGGGATAGCACAACTTTCAGCAATGTGTTTGGAGAAATACTGACGCCTTCAGCCCCTGGGGATGGCCACAGCCCAGCCCAGGGATTTGGGAGCTGCAGCTGAGAGCGGTGTTGACATTGCTGACCACTGTGGTGGACTATTCCCATCAGGGCCACTGCAGCTGGATGCAATTTAAAGAAGCCCTGGGGAGCACTCTAAACTCACAGCTCCTGCAGTTCTGGGGGGAAAGGAAAGCAAAAAATTATGGTTTGAAGCCATATGTTTCTCAGTTGTTCCCTGCTTCCGCCGGTGCTCCCCAGCATGCCAGGCACAAATTCCCCTGGCCACAAGCCAAACTTTCACACAAAAAAACCCTGGCAAAGCATGGGAAAGAAACTGTGTATTTGAACTTAGTATATGCTGAGTATATAATGGCCAAATCCCCTCCATATCTCCTGACAGTAAAGCAGAGCATGCAGAAGCCATGTGACCCCTTGTGGGTCCAGGGAAACACAGTGGTACAAAACAAACTTTTGTTAATATTGATTAAAATCACTAAGCAGAAGGAAAGAAAGTGTTAAAACAGATTGCCTTTATACAGTTTAGCATAAAAGCAGAGCAGCATTAGGCATGGCAAAAGCTATTCTTTTCAAAGCACCAGAGCCTCCATGAAGAGGATAAGGCTCCTATTAAACGCTCCAACTAGCTAGAAGTTAAATGCATGAAAACCAAATTTTTGGCTTTTGGAGATGAAACTTGCTGCTGGCATGAAATGATGAAAAGCAACTCTTAAATCCCTTGCTCATGCAGAGCAGGTCCATATCCCAGAGTGCCTGCTCTCCTCTCCACTGTTCTCCTCTCAAAGGTCTTTGGCTTCTTTATAAAAACAGTTGACAAAGATGCGGCTGCCTGCTTGCACTTTGTATTTCTGTAATTATTTGTATTATTAAATTCTGTGTGTGAATGGTTAGCAGCAGCAGCAAGATTTTCCTCATCAGCTTAGGCTGTCATTTAAAGCTTTCAAAATTAACAGCCTCATTTTCTTCATTGAAGCAACAAACAAAAACCTCAGGGCAGAAGAATATTTCCCCTGATAAAAACAGTCTCCACACAAGTTTCCACACCTTATATTCTAGATTAAAGCTTCACATTAAATTTATAACCCCACCTGCAAAATTCTTGACCTGTCTTCAACGCTAGATTTGGGAAAAAAGAAAAGGGGAAGGGAGAAGGTTAATAATAGGTTGAATAGATTTATTTCCTTTGTAGATTTGCAACACACTAAATCCTCCAAATATCCAGGGATGTTGATCTGCTATTGCATTTCTTTATGTTATACATTTCATGATGTGCATGATATTTGATGTTGACACAAATAGTTAAGGAGGACTCAAGAATGCAAACTCCTTGGGAACTTTCCAGCTCCTTCACTTCCATTTCTCAAATGGGCACACTTTTCTTTCTTTTTGTCAAATGTTTTCTTCCTGTAAGGCTCTGAAGTCTCATGTATAGTTTACTGACATTATTTCTGTAAAACTCTAGATAACTGAACCTTGTTCATTGGGGAAAAAATTACAAAAGGGGAAAGCTGCTTGCTAAGCATCTGCTTACCTGCATTTGGTCAATAAACACTCCTAGGAAATAGGCACAATGATCCTGTGTCTCAAAATGCATGCAGATCAATATCAAAGTCTGACAATATGCAAATATAAATTGACTCAATGAATTTATTTTGACTTAGACACATCAGATTTGGCTCATTATGCACCTACCATTAGGAAATAATGGAAACAATGAGGACATGTGTCACCCAGCACTCATCATTTTGAAAATTCACAAATATATGCTAAGCTGATGTCAAGCTTTGACCAAGTTTCAACTGAACAGGTCCCAGTTAATGGGTTTGTGTGGAAGCCATGTAAAAATCAGTGGTTTAGGCTGAATTTGGAGGGTGCCCAAAAGCATAACAATATCTAAACCAGTAATAATTTCAGCAAAGCCAATGGATTTCCACCCTTGTGAGGTGGAGCACAGAAATCTGACCAAAGGGTGATAAATGTCTATGGGCCAAAAAGCAGAAGGAGACACCACCCTGATGCTTCCACAGGCTGAGCCTGGCTGGCTCTGCTAGGTAGGTACTGCTTTCATCTGTCAGCAGGCTCCTTCCTTACTCCTCACATTCATTCATCTCCACTGCCCTAACAGGAGCTCCACGGAAAAGTGTTGGGAAGTGTCAGGATAAGAGGTGTTCTCACAGAAACAATGGCGTCATCTCCCCACGATTCCTGAGAAATGCTTTTAACAGAAAAATATCTCCTGGCCCCTTCTGGAGCACTCTGTGCTTTCTGCCTGTCTCCTGGAAAACAGAGGGATGATTGCAAAGAGAACTTTCACCTGCAGCCCACAGCATCCACCTCAGCAGAGCTCAGTAGTAACTAAACATTTGGTAGTATTCTGACAGCCTGTGTCAAACAAGTTATCAGCCTGCATAAATCTTTTGCAAGGAAAACAGACACTTTCAGGAAATAATTGTCAAAAAACTGCACCTTTGATGACAACCACTTTCCAGGGAAATACATTGTTTTTGGGGAGTAACATTTGAGTATATTTAGAGGTACAATTTCTCAATATACAGCACACAAATATAAGCATATTGAGACAACACTTAATATTGGAGGAACAATTTTAACACAGAATCTGAAAGTACAAACCATTGCTTCAAGCAATTTTCTCTGAACCTAGTAAAGCAAAGGCTGCACACAAAAAAATATTGAAACAACACTGAAAAGGCACACCACAAACTTTATACAGACCAACGTCTTTAAATCACGATAGAGAACTTTCTGAATTTCAGGTTCTGAATCTAAGCAGAATGCAGAGACCCTAATTTTGTTTCGTTTCATTTCATTTCATGTCCAAGGTGTTTTGTGGTATCAGAACTTAGATCTTTGAAGAACTGAAATACTCATGCAGGGTTTGGAGGTTTTTTCCCTCTGAATTTGAAAACACCTTGAAAAAGAAATCCTGAAAGGTATAAGCTGCCCTACTTATTTTTCTTTCCCCTTTCTCCTTTACTTTAAGGAGAAAATACCTTAAAGATGACAACTTTAGTACTGACTTAAATTGGAATTCTGTTGAATTTTTCTATCTTCAGCTTCAGATTTTCCTTGACCACTTTGATTATTCAGTTGCATATTCCTTGTGAAAATAAACACACAGCTGACACTCAAGAGTAGAGGGGCAGCAGTTGGGCTCAGGTTGCCATGCAGTACATAAATGTGAGCTGTATTTAATTATCTAAGAAATCTTACAGGATCAGACAATTCCAAACTGCTGCGGATGTCAAATATATATGACCATGTCTGCATTGGGCATAATGTAATTGCACTCCAGGAATTTATCTTTTACTGTGTTTTGATTGTTTAATGCTATTCTAAGCTAAAACTTTTCCCACCTCTCATACCAATCCAGCTTTGCAATTTTTATTGGGTGCTATTTGAATAACTGACTAGGGGAAAAAAATTTGTGAAAGATTATGTGATTCTTTTTCAGAGCTCTGTGAGCCAGAGATGTTTTTGGTTTTTCATTTTTTGAAGCATTTATTTAATTTATTAGTTATGAAAATTCTGAACTAGATACAGAAGGAAGTAAATCATTCCCTCCCTGGAAGATGTGAGGCTGCCCTCTGGACCACCCTTATCTGCAGCTTTCCAGTAGCAAGGATGAAGCCTGTGCTTCCTCTGCCTTGCCAAAGTCATCTCCTCAGAAGCAAGGAGGGGTGGCAGCTGGAGAGGTTTTCTGGTGCTAGTGGGACTGGGAGAGCTGAGAAGGTGCCTAAGCACAGAGTCCTACCTTGCTCCCATCTGCAGTGCTGACAGAAGAACCCTGGCACAGGGTGGCAGATGCTCTCCAAGCAAGCCCAGGTGCCATTTCTGCTCACATGCCCCCTTCCAAGCCTTTCCTTCCTAGAAAAGGACTTGTGTGGATTGGGAAAAGCATTCCCCACATCAGCTGTAAGCAAGAGGACTTCTTGCTGTGTCCCAGCCTGAGAACACACAGGTTTATTTGTGTTTCCTGGGCACAGAGAGACTGGGACCAGAACAACCTGGGACCCCTGGGCACCCCTGGGCACAAGGAAGTGCTCTGACAGAGCCCACAGATGCTGTTTCTCCTGTGCAAATGACTGAGGCTCTGCCCAAGTTCAAAAAACTGTGCTGGGTATTTATCCTCCAGAACTTTTCCATAACATCCTCCAAAACAGGCACCTCCCCTACGGGCATCTTTCTGTGAGCAACAGAAAAGAGGGAGGAAGATGGACTAGTGAGAGCAGGGGAAAAAAGAAGACAAGTCAGCTTTTCACAGACTTCCAGCCTGATCTGTTTGCTGTATTAAATTTCCTTCCTCTGCTGTGAATTGTTAATAATCTAACCACTGTTTAAAGGGCAGCTGGATCCTCATGGAAGCAGATAAGAGTTCCAGGTGGTGCATGGCTCCTCACAGCCTGGGAGCTTGGAGGAGAAGAAAAATGAGAGGATAAAAATGAAAGAAACACTTTTAGATACCCATGGAAAAGAACAGTCACTTTTCCCATTGAGTCGTGTATCAATATAGACTCCTTTCCTCAGGGAATGAAATGCTGGAGGAGGAAGGAATGAGGAATAATTTTAATCAGCCATTCCAAGAGCACTCTGTCTGAGAGGAACATTAGTAAGGGCTTGGCACCCTTTGCAGGTACTCGAGGCACAAGGCCACGCAACGTGCCCAAACCATGGAACAGCAGCCTCCTCTTTGTTATTCCTAATGAGATAATCCCAGAGAGAAGAGAGAGGGAAAGGAGAATTTCCACACCAGACAGAACAAGCCCAGTTCAGTCTCCTGGAGCTTGGAGGAAGAATTAGAGCCTGGATGAGCCCTGGTTGATGGAGGGGACCTGGAGATGTCCTTCCCAGTGTGTGGGGTAGGGGCTCCTCAGAATCACACCCCGTGATCCTCTGGCACTCACAGACTATTCACACCTGTCTTCCTAAGAAAAACAGATTCTGTAAGGAGCACCAGAGTGCTCTATGCGAGCCAAGTTTCCCTCATGGCGTTTAAGTGAGGTTAAAGACACAAAGGTGACCCTCCAACTCAGCCTAAACAATGAAACTAAACAAAACACTATTTTATTATATCCACAAAATACCTCTGTAAATGCTAATCCTTTGCTCAAATCCTGATGAAGTATCACTACTTTCACATTTAAGCACAAGAAACAGCTCAGGCCATGGGGAAGGGAAAAGTGTGATGTGGACTTGGCAGTGCTGTTTTAATAGCTAGAGGTCTTTTCCAACCTAAAGTGTTCTGTGATTCCATGAGAGGACTGGACTTGCAGCCAGAACCTGTGCCTGGGAATGACTTAAGGATAGTCCCCACACTCAGTGGCCTAAACACTTCCTACTGTAACTGGGTCAAAAATAGCTGCAGCTCTCAGGGAAAGCATGGATCAGGGATGGACTTTGACTGTGAAACCCTGTGTGCCATTAGCCCTTGAGAAGCAGTATTGAGAAAAACAACCCACACCTAAGCTCCATTAACTGGAAATTCAAAATCAAAAGCTGTTGGCTCTTTGCAATGGATTAATGGACCAAACACCAGGAGAAAATCTGGGTGATATATCCATGCTACAACAGCAATCATAGTTCCACATCTGAAGATTTAGTTTTCTATAAAAAAATACCATAAAAGTAGTATATCTCCATGTGTTTAGGCAATAGGTAGTACAGACAAAAGCATAAATAGATCTCAGAAGGTTTAAAAGCAGGGAATAGAGGGAAAGGAATTTGCTATTAGAGCCACACCTTCTAAATATAGTTCAGCATGCAGAAGAGAGCTTAAACATGTGCCAAACTCTAAATTTAGGAGAGTCCCAGGGCATGTCCATGCCTGTGCATCTTGCATATGTGCACTGGGATGGGATAAGGAGTGCATGGCCAAACAGAAGCTTACAGTGAGCTCTGCAGAGCTGAACTGCAGCATTAGCCTGAGGCAGAACCATGCCCTGCTCCTCTGCTGTTCCTTACCCAGATAGAAATTTCTTCAGCCCAAAACCTCTCCTGGAGGGTCTCCAAAGTAAAACTGAGTGCAGTGCATAAATACCCTTCTGACCTGGCTGGGTGTTAATGGCTTTTTACACCCCTTGCAAGCACATTCATCTCGCTATAGTGAATTCAAAGCTGCACCAGAGGCTCAGCAACCAGGGGCAAGGTTACAGAAATATTAGCACTCCAATTCATTCACAGGGGAGAAGATGAAGACTCAGGAAGCCTCTGACAGGAATTGTCTCATTAAACAAGCTTTTAAAATTTCATTCANAAAGCCACAATTAAATTATTTCAAGCTACACAGAACACTACATGTGCCATTCCAGATGAAAAAGCAGTCCTGTTTAACCAGAACTCTCTCATCATTCTCACTCTATGCAACCTAAAGCATTAAAATTATTTCCTTGCCATACATTCACACTGCTGTGTTAGCCTTTCCTAGTGTTTTGTCTGGCATGAGGAGATGAATTGCACAAACAATGGTCCTCTTCAAACAAAAATGTACCAGTGGGTGCATTGCTGGGTTTTCCTGATCTTCTGCAGGTTTAGATGAGAAATAAGCCCACAGAGCTCACCACATGCCATCCAAATGCAATCAATATGCAGTGTACAGTTTATAAGGTGATAGCCAGGGTGCTGCAACAGCCACACAGCATCCTGGTCAATAGTATATTTTAAATCCCTCTCCTCTGTGAGCAAAGCTGGTGCCCATGAAAGCAGGGTGTCCTAGGTGTGATCACACTCAGTGCTTTCACAAGGTACAAGTGCTATTTTTAGCTTGGTTTATCCTTCATTCCTCTTGTACACACTGCCTGTTGTTCTACTGCTCAGCATCCTCCAGGTGACTTTGAGGCTGCAATGTGTTGATGACAGGCATTTGAGGCTTTAAATCTCCCTTGTCCAACACCATCTGAGCTACAGCAGACACTGACAGCCCATGGTCATGGGGAGAAAATGGTTCAAAACCATTTCTCCCATAAAGCATAAAGAAAAATCTACGAGGGGAAAGAACTCACTGAGATGAAAGCCCACATCCAGAGCAATGTAAATTAAATGTGGTGCTGACGTGCTGGTTGTGAACAAGGAGGAAGGCAGGCTACTGGTGTAGCAACATTTATGGTGCTGAAACAAGGCAGAAAGGTGCAATAGCAGCATGATAGCTGCATGATAGATATGGTCTCCTTGGTGCGCTGTTGTTCTCCTCCAGCCCTGCCAGGTGTAGCAGCTATTCCTCTAACACAGACAGCTGGCCATGACCCTGGCAAAAGCAAAGGACCTGTGGCCTCACAGAGTGAACACCCCAAAACTATCAAACAGCTTCCAGCAGGCCTGTATCCTGTTTCATCTTCTCCTCTCATCCTCTACCAGGCCTTGTCCACCCCACTGGAGGGGCAGTGCCCAGTCTGCCCAGAACATTCCAGAGGGATCACTGCCTTTTCCCTACACAACCAAGGAGCCAGACTAAGAGTAGCCTCCTCCATCCACCCACAGGAGATCCAAACTGAAGGAGTGGCCAAAAAAAGGCATTTAAGCATAAGCTTTGCTGTTAAAGTCTCACTTGTCAGCTGCTCTTGAAAAGGGGACTCATCAGACACAAGTGCAACTTTTTAGAAATGCACAAAAGTGAAGCCTTCAAAGACTTTTGATATAACATCTTTGCTGTAAATCACCCCTTATGAAAATGAGCCACTAATTACATTTGCTTTCCTAACAGCAACTTTGTTCTGCAATGTGATAAACATCTTGCCAATTTTGCATAACCTATCTTTTGTCAAATATGCCGCTTTTTTGAACAGAGCTTTTGGGAAACCTGGGAATGAGAACAGCTTCTCCCATTGTCTCATGCCTCAGCATCAATATCTCAGGGTGCAGAGACAGGAACAGGCTGTGAGCTGGCTTAGCACTTTATTGCCCTTCAAACTATAGCTGGGCTGCCTTAAATTATGTCCAAAAACACCAGGTCCCAGAGACAAAAAATATGACCAAGACTTATGGGGCTACACAGAAGTTTCATCTATGTCCCTTGCTTCTGCACCTTTCCATAAAGAAGGGAGGGTGGATGCAGAGGCTGGCTCAAAGCCTCCTGTGGATTCATTCCCTTGTCAGAGAGAGACTCAGCCAGCTCTGAGAGAGTTCCTGCAGCGTCTTGGTGCTGCCAAGTTGTGCAGAGCAGGCTTCATGGGGCTGCAGCTGAGGTTGGGTATGAGCTCACACGGACCTAAACTTTTGCTGTTGGTCAAAAAAACATAATTTTTGTGATCCTGTGGATGCTTGATGTTTATTTTTGTGTGCGTGGTATCAGGGGCTCTTCTGAAGTTCAAGGCATATGAATTTATAGCAGTGCATTAAAACATCTCTGTTCAAGTACTCACAGCAGAGCTGCCCTTGCTGAAGGACTCCCAGCTCTGTAATACACAAGTTGCCCAAATGCTGGTTCCTCAGCCCTGCCCTGTGCCCCAACCTCCTCCCAGCTACTCCATGGAGATGGAGGAAATTGAGGAGAATGGGAGAGGGGTTTGGAGTGCCTTGGTGAAATGCTATCAGCCCTGTTCCTAGATGCTCTGTTGTGGCTTTATTACATGTATTCATTGTTAACTTTCAACATCATCTTCTTATAGAGAAAGTGGATGTCTTGAGGGCTAAATTTGGAATTGCTGAAGCAAGAAAATTCTAAAATTGCAATTGCAGCCTACTGAAACATTGTATTTGCTCTCTAATTAAAATTTCTCATAAAAATTTGAGCTACTTCAGCATGCAGAGAATTTTCCCTCTCTCTGCCTAATGTTCATACATTCAGTCTCTGCAGAAGATTAATACAGTTTTCTTTTTGGAGACCACCCCATTTTAATTGCAGCATGGTATTTTTCACCTCTAGTCTGTGTCGCCAGAACAGTTTGGGTGTTTTCCATCTCCAACTGACATACATTTTCTGTAGTGCATGGGATTAGGAAGTTTATATATATTAAGGCGTTTATATGTTAAGGAATTTATATATATTGAGAAATTTATACTGTATGTGTGTATTAAATGAGTTTATATATATTTGCATTTGTAGCTATATACACACATACATGTATGTAATGTTCATATTATTTATAACTAATATTAAGACCACACCAGGGCAATAGAGAAACAATCTTTTTTTCTTCTTCTTCTTTTTTTTTTCTGTCCAGAAGGGGGTTTGTACCTGCTATGAATTCACTCCCAGCTGTGTGCAGCTGGATCTTCTTCTGCAACACAAAATAATGGCATGCTTCTCCCATAGTGATGCCACAATGGTGATTCACATCTATTTATATTCCATCTTGTCTTCTGTCACTGGTGTCAGACTTTAGCCTGCCCTTCCCTCTCCCCTTTCAGGTTGCCTCAGTGCTGATTATTGCCATTAGAAATGGCAGTGTGAGGCAGCAGGAGACCAGGCAGAATTAGGGGCCTTAATGAACTGCCCGTGCCACCGAGGGCTGCCTTTGCTGCAGTGGGAAGAGAGAGCTCCACAAGATCAATTAAAACATTCCCGCTGCAGAAAAATTACAGGAAGGGTGTTTTAAGTGAGGAAAGGAAGTATCTGAGGGTGATATACAACTCCAGGCTTTGGTCTGGAGGAGCAAAATTAAATACTCAAGTCGTTTTGCAGACATCTACAGCTGTCGATTAGGGATGTGTGCCGAGGCCACCCGGTATTGGCTGAAGCAGCAGAATAAAGTTGTTTCTAAATATATTATCTTCCTTCAATAATGCATAGCCACAAAAAAAAATTATGAGGTTTTAGAGATAAGAACTGCAGAAGGACTCTAAGGGCATCGTGCAATTAAGAATAGTGAATCCTCTAGCTATTGTTTGAGCTGCTCTGGAGTTAAAGCAGCAGAAAGCTGATGAACTCCGCTGGGTCTGTCACAACACAACTCTGTTCCTCATTGATATATGTCCTCCTTCCCAAAAATTTCTGGACAGTGGCATTTTGTAGCTAGGCTTTCAACATTGATTTCAACATTTCAATTCTGCGTGCAGAAATACATCACGGAATCATGGAATGGTTTGTGTTGGAAGGGACCTTAAAGCCCATCTCATTCCAACTCCCTGCCACGGGCAGGGACACCTTCCACTAGACCAGATTGTTCAGAACCCCATCCAACCTGGCCTTGGATACTCCCAGAGCATCCACAGCTCCTCTGGGCAGCCTGTTCCAGTGCCTCACCACCCTCACATCACTCATTGACATGTATTTCCTGCATCCCCTGTAGTGCCTGCCAGTATTCTGTGAACTGTAAGGTTTGGGGGGTGAAGAGAGTCTTGCTGTTTGTTTATCTGCCACTAACTGGCACCCTGGCAGTTATGGAAGTGTTCCTGGAGGTAAGTCAGAGAAATGTTTGTCTCCAGCAATCTCTGCTGAACTCTCACTGCTCAGAGGAAGACCCTGGCTGTGAAATTTTATGAGGTTCTCAACCCACGACAAGGAATGACAACTGATTTGGATCCTGATCCCAGTCTGGACAGGAGCACAAACATTTCTGACAAATCTCATGCCCAATCTGAGGTCTAGAAATGCTTGTGTACATAGTCTGGGACACCATTCTCTGGCCACCTTAGTGCTAGAAAATCTCCACTGCCCAGATTTCCCAACGAAGCAAAGTAGACTTGTTCTCTTAAGCCAACCTCAATTTACCAAAGTTTATTCTGAGCTTGTAAGTACAAAATTACCCTTTCAGAGGAGAGGAGAGAGTGATTGTTTTCATAAATATTGAAAGCAAAATCTCTACCAAGCACTCAGCGGTGAACTGTTTTTATCTGAAAGAGAGGAAGATTTGGTAGGTGAATTCATCACTATAGGAGACCTATACAGTCTGTCAGAGACACAAATAAAAATGCAGCCAGCACACACAGGGGGCGAGGCAGAGGAAACAGAAAAAACAGAACCAGTTATTTTTAACTGCCATTAATATTACAAGAGGGACTGTGACAAAGGGAACAGCTTCAGAATTCATAGTAGTGCTCTCTTTATGCCAGTAAAATCGTATCTAATGAGAGATGTCATATCAAGAGTAACACAAAATGAAGGCAAGGACAGATATCTTATTAAGAAAACCACAGCACCAATTATATCAAAAAATATTATTGTGAGACCATGAATAAAATCTTGATTTAATACATATAGCAGACATTCCTGCACTTCACATTTCTGCCTCTTAGTTCTACAAGAGCATAAACATTCTCAAGAAGAGGTGGTTTACTAAGAAAGACAAGCCCCTGAGCATTTATTTCTCAGCTTGGATCCCTAAAACAGACTCATTTACTTCATACAACTTGCAGTATCAAAGATGCTTTACAAAATGTTTGCAAAGAATAAAAAGAGAACATGATTCCCCATCATGCTCTGAAAAAGAGGTTGTTCAAAAATTCAGACGCTAATTTGAATAAGTGGCCTCAAAACCTCCTGCATATGTTTACTTTCTGTGTGTGTGGAGAGACGAAAAACACAACTAGGATCATGTCATCTGAACATAATTTGAAAGTCCCAGATGTCCCTGGAAAATGCTACCAGCTGGAGTCTGGCAAGCATTCCACCCCGAGAAGTTAACACATAAATGGTGTCCCCTTCCCTGCTTTGTGTGCTTTCTATTTGGCAATTTAACAACTTCCTGTTGAAAGGACTAAGAGCAGAACCCAAAATTTACTGGTAGTGTAAGCATTTCCAAAAAATTTCCACTAGAAGCTGTGTATTTCTCCAAGTTCATCAAAGTTGATCAATCAACCTATTCATCCACCTTTCCATCTGTCATAAAACAGCTTTTGATAACAGAAGCATCTGCTATTCTTTTCTTTCCAGCTACTGTTCCTGAGAGATTATCCTCCCAATGGGCTTTTCTTCCCAAACACTTGTGATAATAAATTTAATTAACATGACTAGACTACAGGAAAAAGGCAGTATCCTATCTGATAATCACAATTACATAACTCAAGTATTATCTGGGCTGTAAAGGAGCAAATATTCACAGTAGATTTGTTCACAAATCATCTATTGATGTAAAGATGACGAGAGTCAACTGTGAATATTAATTTACAGGCTATCTGGGAACACACAGACAAGAGTAATTAAAGATGCTTATCTCCTGAATGACTTGCTCATCTCTGGTAATTCCTGTTCTCTCTGTCAAACAAAACAGTTGTGCAGACAACTTCCTAATTTCAAGCCACTCCACTGTAAAAATTATCAGCACAAACCCCATAATGCTTTCTAAATACAGCACTTTTAAAATAACAGGAAAACAAATGCTTCTGAATGAAGTAGTCCCTCCCTAGGCTCTCATTTCTGAGGTGAATTAGCATTTATTAACATAAATGTGGTGGGCACTCAATTGGAGCAGGAAACTGATCTGGATTAAAACAAACCTTGACCAGACAAACAAAATTTCAGCATGTATTTTAAGGATTATCTCCCTTCCTCCTGGGTGAGGCACTTCAGTCTCTTGAAGAGCACCAATCTATCTACTTGAAAGGAAGAAAGTTTCTAATTTTGACTCTGAAATAAGAAGAAACTTCTTAAATCTATTCTTGCAGAGAAGAGCTATTATTTTTCATCTAAAATATGCTCAGATTTCAATAGTTACTATTTTCTTCTTCCATGGTTTTGTAAACCTGAAACTCCAGCAGACTCCAATTTCCTAAGGATATGCCCAACATGGGGAATTCCCTGGACAGATAAGCTCTTCCTCCATTATGTCAGCTCTGCTCTAGAAAAGGGAACGAGCCAGGGAGAAGGGATTATAGCCCAAGCTCTACCTGTCCTTCACGGCCTCTTGTGGTGTGCACAGTCCCGGAGGAATCAGGCAGGTAAATCCAATTTACAACATCCTCAAGGCAGTCCATAATTATCACTGAGGTCATCCCAGACTCCAGACACTCCTGATGTGAGACAAGCAAGTAGGTGGCCATCAGACATTTCTGCTCAGGAGGAGATTAATTATTCCTATGGGAGCACTCTAAGTTCTGAAGCAACAATCCCCTAAACGGGAAACGCTGAAGTGAAAATAAACCATAACTATGCTTTTGTTTAAAACCCTGATTTCTAACAAGGCTACAAATAGCATCAAAGAAATCAGCAAGGACAGAGCACTAATTCCTAAGTAACAAATCCTTTCTATGCAGTATTAGTTTCTGTGAATTTCTTCATAACAGACAGGCTTGAGGGCGACTGGTCTTTTTAAATTTTTTGTCTCATGTGGAATCTAGATTTAATATGCTTTGAAATATAAATAGTAATGAGGTCATAAAAGATGCAGGAATGAATGAGAGTCAAAGAAAGAAACATAAGGAGAGGATTCAAGGTGATGAACAAGTTGGTAATTTCAAAATGACTTGGAGTTGGGCTTGCCACTAATAGCCCTCTAAAAAGAATCCCCACAACAAGCCCAGTAGTTTGTAGTTAAAAACTCTGTCAGAGAAGGCAGTTGACGAAAATGGAGCTCAGCACAAGGCAGAAGCAAGGCAAAAGCCATTGCAGAGAATAATTCAAGGCAATGTGAGGCAAAACAGAACTTTCAGCTTGTGTCCCAGCACTGGAGGGTTGTGCCTATTGTTCTCTCAGTGCCTTTTTTTTCCTCTTTGTGCCCACTTTAAGCCACCTCAAGGTACAATCCCTTCCAGGCACTTCTCCTGCAAGTCTTTCTATCATCAGTTAAAGTTTCCCAATAGGAAATGCTCGTTTCTGCATAGTCAAATTTGGAAAAATTCTGTTTGTTAGCCATAAATATATTCTGTTTCACTATCTGGAGCATTCCACTCCCTAAGTTTTGCATGGCCTATATGCAGCTATAAAGATATTCCTTAGAGACATCGCTACAGATCATATTCAGTTTCTTCATTTGATTTTTAAACCCAAGTGAGGGAAAATCTTATTTTATTATTGAACATGTTATTGAACTAGTTTTCCTGCAAATGGCATGCCAGTATGTTTTCTATCTCAACACTTAAACTGGCTAAAAAAGGAAGTGCCTGTCAGCATCACCCATCCACCTTCTCTGGCTTTCCCCATAACCATGGCTGGCAGCTGCCAGCAAGAGGCAATATATGGGGTTATTTTGCATTTTACACACAGTTCCCAACTGGATTTTACTCCCTTTCCCTTATGCCCAGGTAAAACTCCCATTCATACCATCCTGGTCAGAAGTGGTTCCCTAGAATGCAGGTTTCAGTGCGAGGTTCAGGCACTAAAATGAATTACACTGACTTTTCTTTTCCACCTGGAGTAGGAAGATTTGTGAGGTATCAACTTCTCAGCATTATCCCAAGCCATAGAAACAGAAAAACTTGGCAAGGAGGGAGTTAGGGTTTTGTTGAGGTTTTTTTATATTTGCTTTAGGGCTTTTCATTGGTGGTTTGTATTTGTTTTTTTTTTTTTACTTTGGAAAACAATCTCTGTGTGTGAAATGTGGTGATTGGTGACTTGGGTAATATTGTTTTAATCCAGCTAATGTAAAAGCAACATTCATTCTGCATCAAATCAAAAATAATTCACTTAACTCTGCTAGGATATTTGTCCAGTTTACATACATTACAGTAATATGTTACAGTGTAAAATGCTATAAAGAAATACTTCATTTCTCTCTTCTAAATTAATTTCTTAAATTTCATTGTTTTCTATAAAGCAAAATAGGAGTTCATGGCTCACTTTTTGGATATTATCCTCTGATTTATATTTCTCTTCCTCTCCAAATGTAATTAATATTAATATTTTAAATTGTTTCTAACATGGAAGACCCCTGTGTCTTTAATCATGCTCATTTCTGGATATGTTTAAATTCTTCTCTTTTTTTTCCAGTCACAGGACACGACTGAAATTTTAATGCTGTCTGCAAAATGGTTGGGTGCCACTGCTTCATCCCATGTAATGACATTCTGCTATCATTTGGCTTTGCTGCCTGTTGTTGTGCATCCAGAAGAGGTGTCTCTATATACTCAAAATAAATTAAAAAAAATCCACCCAGAAATGGAAAATGTAAATGAGGAACATTCCAGGAGAGAAGCAAAGTGGAGGCACCAAGCAGTTTTGGCACTCTGGAGATGCCTGTCTGGTTCAGGGCTGAGGCTCAGAGCTGAAGGAATTGCTCAGTCTCTACTAATTTTTATAAAGTTATCATATAGATTAAATTTTACCAGCCTGGCACCTTCCACAAAGACCATATACACCAGTGGATGTTAAAGATGCTGTTCCAACACTCTGACAGAGCATTGGCTTTCCTACCAAAGCCCTTTGCCTCTGGGTCTCTAAAGAAGCTTATGACAAAACAAGCCTTATCACGAATTATTTTTCTAAATGTCTGCCTCTTTGTGAGCAGGACAAATTGCTGGCTGCTGCATCAGGGATTTCTGAGAGCATCAGGCTGGGTAAGATCCCACCCAACAATTGGTCTGGGCAGGTTTATCCACTGCCAGTCCATGGGAGAAATCTGCTCCACAGACACCACTCCCTCTGATTTGATGCCAGGGCCAATCCTTGTATTAAAGAGGGATTTTGAAAATGAACATGTCTTTTGGCCCCAGCTGAAATCAATAAATGGCTCCTGTTTTGTCATTAGGGATTGTGGAAGAGGCAAATCCCAGCTCCTGGATAAACAAATGCTCAAGTAAGAGATGATCCAATGACTCGAAATGAATTTCTCCACCCCAGGAGTTTGGGAATCGCCTTGCTCTCTTTCATGTCAGGAGATGTTGCAGGGCATCTGGCAGCACAGCAACCACCACACATCCATCCAGGAAACGTGGGGGGGGGGACACTGGAGGGGACACTGGGAGGAGCATGTTCTTGTCTTTGCCTGATGTGGCATCATGAAATCATTTAGGCTGGAGAAGACCTCTAGGATGGAGTCCAGCTGATAAGCCAGTACTGCCAGGTCCAGCACTAAGCCATGTCCCCCAGCACCACAGCCACACAGATCCAACACATCAGTGGGAGTTGTCTTCATTTCAGGCTGCTGGCCAGAAATTCCAGACAAGGAAATCTAAACCTTCTCTTGTAGATGATTTCTGTTTCTGCTCAATTCAACCATGAGAGCCTGCTCCATACCCTCATAAAGTAACAACTCCTATTTGGGTCTTACAGTCAAGGGCATTTTTTAACTTCTAAAATATGAAAAGGCAAAGCTCCAAGTAATATTTTTCCTTATTTCTTACACAGCTTGGAGTGCTAGAAAATATGCTTTTAATTAGATTTATCTTTTTGAAAAACTAATGAAACTATTGAGGCTTCAAAATTCACCAGATGCCAGCCAAAAGTATGATTTCCATGTCCAACTGAAAAAACCAAGTGGTACCAGTGAGTGCACCTCAAGGCAAACTGCTTTAAAAATAATTTGTATGGGAAGAAACTGCAGCATTGATTGTATAATTACAATTGTTCAATTAACAGCACAACAATTAATAGCACTATTGATTCACCAACAAAAAAATAAAGATATGGTTTTCTGTAATTCCTACAGAATGAGCAATTTGTGTGTGTGGGGGAACTCCTGCCTTGTTTTGAGCTAATTATTTTCTGCCTTGAGACTCTCCCATTAGTCTCTTTCTGGCACTCCATTTCCAGCAATTATGATGTCGGCAGCAAAAACAGGCTGCCAAAAATGACAATTGGAAAAAAATACTAACCTTTTTAGTGACAATGACTCAGCAAATTCTGCTCTTTTAAGTATTAAAAATCCTCATTTTTCAGAAATCCACTACTGCACAGTAACTTTAAACTACCTGACAAGAATTTTTTACAAGCTTGGTTTTTGGGAACGGACCAAAGAATGACTTTTTGTGTGACAGGGTTTAATATTTATGCATGTGATTATGGAAATTTTGTCTTATTTGTCACATAAAGTTTGATCTGAGCACCAAAAATAACAGTCACTGCCAAAAACAGCAGCCTCCCATTGGACATCCATACCTTGGCTTTCCATGATGTGGAGGTGGTTGCCTTTACCACATACCAAGTTTCATAAAAAAGGATTAGGATGTAGAATAGACAATATAGAATCCATTATATGT
Organism: Notiomystis cincta; assembly: GCA_013398075.1. Taxonomy (NCBI): domain Eukaryota; kingdom Metazoa; phylum Chordata; class Aves; order Passeriformes; family Notiomystidae; genus Notiomystis; species Notiomystis cincta. The sequence continues at coordinate 169,475 of VZRX01011812.1, forward strand.
ATAAATATAGAATCCACTACATATATATATATATTTTTTTTTTTTAAACCAAGTTTCACTTTCTACATGGGAAGAAAAAGATCCAACTCAAACAGGTCTAACTGGGAGATGACTCNCACGGTAAAGTTTCATTTCTTCAGGCCGGCAAGACATTTAAGCAAAGGGGAGTTACCACTGGCTACACTAAAGTGATGAGTAAGATACAGTTCACTGCCTGGATCAGGAAATGAAAGTCAGATTATTCTGGGAGTTTGCTAAAGTAAGAGCTTATGTCCATAGAAGAGCTGGGAATAAGCCACATTTTAAGCTGTTCATCAGAGTCATTCAGGCCTACCTTGTACTCTCTGGGATTCAAATTGCTCAGCAAATTTTCTGCAATGCATAAAACCCTTCAGCCACAGCAGCAGTGAAGGGTGCTGCTGCACAAAACCATTCAGTTATTTAACAATTCCCTGAAAAGAATCCCAGTCACCTGCATTATGCAGTCCGTCTGCCATTTGATAGATTACATGCTACAATGAAATATAGACTTGTCCATGTAATTTTATAACTTGAACAATGCTTATGATATGCAGTGCATTTCCAATTATCTTCCATTATGTTTCATGTGCTGTACAGATTTCAATTGGCGTTTGCAAGGCAGCCAGAAAATTACAGCAATTATTGAAAATTATTGTGATATAAAAGCAATGCTTCCCCCTCCTCCTATCAATCTTCTTTGTATTGGTATATAAAACAGACTGCTGCTTCAGCACCTAGGAAGACAAACTATGTTTTGCCTTCTTATCTATACAGAGAGAATTAATTCTACTCTAGTTTTAGGGGTTTGATAGCAGATATACAGTCAATATTAATTCTGAACTTTTTTTTAATGTCGTGCTTTTTATTATATAGTCATTTACTTGACTTAAGTTAGAATTATATCTATAGTTATATAGATATATGTGAACTCACATATATTTCCATGAGTATTACAATCAATTCTTTATTCTTCTTTAAAAACATAATCTATTTTTAATTTCATTCCCACTGCTTTCATTTGGATTCAGGAGATTTTTAACAAGAACATCTTTGACCAACCTTTTTTTATTACTTAATTTATCTTAATGGTAAGGACCTGTCCTATAAACTCATCTACCCATGGTTATTTTTACATTCATGAGTAGTTCCTTCTGACCCTATGGGTATGCTCATGTACACGAAGCTAAACATTCATGAATTTATAAGAACAAGGTCTTATTTTTGCCTGGACTTTCTTAAATACAGAGCACTAAGACTTCATTGTGTCCCTTTAAGGGGAGAAACAATTCCAAAATGTTTGAAAAAGAGGATTACTGTTTTTCATAGCATGTATAAACAACAGTAATATTTTTTGTCGTGTGTGCTTGACTATAAAGTGAAATTTGTAATGTAAATGTCTATACTATAGCATAACAAACTTGCACTTTCTGTGTTCCTCTGAGTTTTATTCAATCTGACATTGGAAATGGCAGGAATTTTAATTACTTAAAATAATATCTGTATTATGACCTAACATGCTAGTTAAAGGGGATGCTGTTTGATTATAATTTGGTTGTACATGTCTCTTTCTTCCTTTTTTAAATGCTTAGAAAAGAAAGTACTTTGCTGTGACAAGAAGGTGTCCCATGCTAATTGCTGGAAAAACATGCCAGAAAACAATCTAAGTAGGAAAATTATGTTAAAATCAAACAAATATTTCAAAACAAAACCACAAAAGAATAAATAATTCCTGTTTAAAACCTTACTTTGACTGCACGTTACATCCACTGCAGCAGCTACCCCAAAAACATCCACATAGAAAGCTCTCTGATGTGGGATACTGGGTGTACTATGTCACAATAATACAAAGTCAGGGCCTTAAATTAAGCAGGACTCTTATTTACGTACCTTTTCCTTCTGTTGTGGTTTTCTCTCTGAACTACTTTTCTTTTCCCTTGAGTTCTGACTGTGACAAAAAAAAAACAAAAAAACAGGAACCAAGAACACCAAGAACACAAACCCAGCAGAGCTTATCCACAAAGTTCAGCATACTTAGATGGAAACAAGGATGCTGTGACAGCAGGAAGCAATTCCAGGAGCTGGAGGTTAACTGGAAGCTCCAAACAAGTCATATCTAACATTACTGAACATTTCAGCCTTCACTAATTCCAGCTGATTATTTTGACACAATTTGTGGCACTAATTATACTGGTTGAATTACTGGCCTTACCCTGACACACATTTCCAGGATCCTGGAGATTTATTTTCCCTTTATCCTGGACTTCTTCCCCAGTTAAACACAGTTGGACATGTATCCTGCACAACATAGTGTCAGTTGTTGCCTACCGCAGTGACTGCTGACCAGTGTCAAAGCAATTTTTAGCATTACATTCCACTTCCTTATTGTTTCTGAAAAATGTTGGGCCAACAAGCCCCAGGAAGATGAAGCCTCCAGGGGAACAAATTTAATCACTCTCTTCTCTTTCCCTCATCCAAAAAAATTCCCCCAAACTCCTATGATGGTGCAGCTCTAAATGGCTGCACCGGGAGCTCATTGGTGTCCTAAGCCTTGGATGGAGCGTGTCAGCCTAAAAGCAGCAAAGAAATGAAACACTGGCTCTGAGACTCCACTGGAAGCAGTGAAGGCTGAAGGACTTGTGCTCACAGCATCTTTCCTTGTGTGGATCACTCCCCTTTTCAGTGCTTTTGTTCAACTCCCACTCCTGCTGTTCCTCTCTTTTCTACAACCTCATGGGCAAACTTTACACCCCCTGATGATTATTTGGCTAGGGAGGAGTTAAAGGACAGTGGCAAAACTTGGATGGTTATTGCTGTGTCCAAGCAGATGAGCATATGTTGCAGAGCTGCATAGCATTATGATTTAAAAATAGACATATATTTATGCCAGCTTTAGTTGCCATGGGTAAATCTAAACTGTGTTTTGTCTTCTTTTTTTTTTTTTCTAAACAGTGCTTTGAGTTATATGAACTCAAAAAACCTTCCAGAAAAAGCAGAATCCAGCCAAGTTGCACTAAAATATTTGATTTTTAGATGTGAAGTACCACTGACGCACAGTGTGGCATGTGCATGGTGTGACAAAGGCTAAGCTACCAGAGTCCTGCATCTGTCACCCACAAAGGAAACTATCCATACTTTTTTATATCAATATAGGTTACTATAGCAATACAGAGCTTTTATTTTTCCTCAGGTTTATTATGTAGGAGCCAAGGAGCATGTTCAGACACTGCATGCATTCATAACCCCATAGAAATGTCTGTTGACTGCACTCTCCAAGGCATCTCTAATGGACTTGTTAACTGCTAACAACTGCAGCCTGCACTGAACAACTCCAGGAACAAAAAGCAAACACCCCTCACCACAATAATACACATCCATCACCCAGGCTCATACCCCTAGCTTAGCAAAACCCAAATATTCTCTTAAATATTAATAATTCACATATAAAATTATTATTTTATCAAATTATTTGATTATTACTATTAAGCAAATTTAATAAAAATGACATTAAATCGCTGGTTTAATTTTTACAGGATAAATTCAAGGGACAAGCTCCTATTGCCAGTACCTTTTCATGTTTCCTTGCTGCCTCTCCAGTGGCAGCAATGGAGCAATCCTGAGGAGATGTGAGATGTTTTACTTCACTTTACTCACTTTAATTCACAGAGAGTTCTGATCTTGCTCCCTGCAACTTGGTTTTACTGCTCAGTGCCACAGCCTCAGCACAAGAGTCATGAACAGATTTTCGTCAGCATCCTCTTGCAGAACTCCCCAGCCCAATGAATACTGGGGAAATATTAGACAGAAATTATTAAATGCTCTGGAAAGACTCTTTTTCTACAAACACATCCATCCTTTCATGACTCATCTCTTTCTCGCATCACTTTAAGCACCGTTTAATTTTAAAACTGAAAACTTTATGGGGTAGCTCCAGGGCATAGCAGACGAAACAAACAGAAAGCAATGATGCTCTGAGATTCTGTTGGCTCTCACAGGAGAGTTATGGACACCCATTCCTAAAAATACAAGCACAATCTATTCAGAGCATCCTTACATTTGCTCACTCTTTGGTTTCCACTATGCTGTGGCTGAGTTGAGAAGAAAGTCTTCAATCTTTTAGTTCTGTGGTGACAGAAGAAAGGCAGCCAAGGGCCAGATTTAAGTTTTATGCAGCTGTGTGGCAACACTTTGGGCACTCTGAAATTAAAGGGGAAAGAAATTAACTTGACTTTGGTTTCCTGCAGTGAACTGTTTTATGGCAGGCACGAAGGATAGTCCATGGGTAAGGAACTGGCTGCATACTTAGAGGATAAAAGTTCAGCTCCTGAGCATTGCAAGGAGGTTTGTTGTTTCCATGAGCAAATTGCTCAGGGCAAGGCTGTCCCAAGTAATGAATGATTTCAGCTTCCTCGAGGGGAGCTTGTTCAACTGGAGGCAATTTAACAGGTGTTGATTTTCTGAGAAACATGGAGAATCAGCATCCCCAAAATTAGGTCCCTTTGTCTCCAGTTTGGACAGTGCAGATTTCCCCCTCACACTCCTTCATGTTTTCTGAAAATCTTGGCCAATCTTCCTGGGGGTCAACTGCTTCTCTGTACTGAGAGAAAACTCCTATTCTTTCCCCCATCTTTTCATCTTTCTTTCAATCCCAGTATCAAAATCATACATTTTGCTTGTCTTTTTTAGTGCTTTACATTGAAAAATGCTGTGCACCTGCACCTAGCTTGGGTATGGGTTAGGTGGCATAAGGAAGAGAACAGGAACACCTTGAATTTTTCTGGCTGTTACAGGCAGAAATAAGCTCTGTGGACACTCAAGAAGAGAGTCTGCCATTTCAGGAGGTGTTGGGAGAGTGTCTTATAACTTACACAGTTCAAGCTTTAGCAGAAATAAATCCATTTGCTTAGGTGTAATTTGTTGCAATCGTTAACATTAGCTCTAATTCAGAAGAGGTAAGGACAGCAGAACTCCCTGCCCATTTCAATTTGTAATCCGTGACCCAGTCTCTTGGACTTTGGTAAAGCACTCGGTCTGAGCATTCTACAAGCTTTACGGCAGAGCATCAAAACCCCCAAAGGTCTTCATCTCCTAACCGTTGGTTTCTGTTCTGAAAAGCAGGTCTTTAGAGCAGCTTTGTTTAAATTATCTCACTGTAGAGAGCACTTAAATTCTGCCTTGAACTGACCTTGTTGTACAAATTGTAATATTTGTTGGCACCAAAGCCTCAGGCTGCAGCCTGCTCCTCATTGTGTGCTGCATTCCATCTTGCCAAACTCATCCCCTGAATGCATCTCCTAGATGTTCTCAGCCAAAGACTGAGAATTCCCAGGCCGAGAGCAGATGCTTGGCCAAAAATTCATTCTCAAGGCACCATTACAATGGTTACTTGGAAGTCAAACCCTTGTCTCAAAAGGAAGAGCAACCACAAAATAATCTACAGGATAAATAATCTATGACATAATCAAGGCCGGGATTGGATGGGGGAAGGTTTTCCCCAGGGCAGGAGGATTGGAATAAGATGGTCTTTAAGGTCTTTTCCAATCCAGGCCACTACATGATTTTATGATCCTGTGTTAAAGTGGGAGCTCTTGGAGCTCTGTGAATGTGTGAAGTTCTGCCCTGGAAACATGAGAAAAATGTGACTTTCTAATCACCACATGATCATACCATGCATGCCTGCAGACATCTGTTTGGCAAAATCTAGCAAATTCCTGTGAAAAAAGGATGACATTAAAACTTGTTTGCCTCAGGAAATGTTAATATTTCAATGCTTCATTTATCCCAAAGAACGAGGCAGCGGAAACAATGCTCTCTCTTCTTCCATTTAGCACTGAGGATACTCAAAGTGAGTATCCAGACCCTCCCTGGCAGTATTTTTGAGAATAAAATGGTATTTTGATGAAAATAATGAAAATATTAAATGTAAATATCATTTTCCATTGGAAAAAAAATCAAACTGAAATTGTAATCCATTCATCAGGAATTGCTTTTAATGTTTGAACTACCTTGCACAGAGTATATCTTTATCACAGAATCACAGAACAGTTTGGGCTGGAAGGGACCACAAAGATCATTTCAATTCAACCCTTGCCATGGGCAGGTACGCTTTCCACTAGACCAAGTGGCTGAGAGCCACATCCAGCCTGGCCTGGAACACTCCCAGTGATGGGGCAGCCGCAGCTCCTCTTTAGGCACACCTCTGCAGCCTTGAATGATTTTTCACCGTATTTTCCATGCACATAGTACTCTATTTTATCTCTATTTTTAAACATACACTGCCAGCATCTAGACTCTTCATAGGTTTGCCCTCTGAATATCCTCTTTCAGGCCTCCTGATATCATTCAGAGTCCTCTGGGAGCTTCAAACCCCACGCAGGAAGCCCTGAGCTGTAGGGAGAGCAGCAAAACCACAACACTTCTAGGGTGAAAGTCTCATCAGGAGCTCTCTGGGGAAATGGCACTGCTACTGCTCGCTGTGATTCTGTCCCCAGCTGCCCCTCTCACAGGAGAGCCATCCCTCAGCCCGCAGTCTGCAGTGAAACACAAGGAGAAAAGCGATACAAACAGCTCCGGCTGTTTGAAACGCTGTCACGGGACACAAGAAATCTTAGGGGGAAAAATCAACCAACAGCCTTTAATGAATAGGAAAAAAATCTTGCTTTGTTCCTAACATGCAAAACAGTGCATAGGACACAGTTGTGTTTCTATTGTGATCTTATAACCACCCTCTGTTTAAGAAAATATGTCTCTAAACAGAAAGACTTTCTCAAACTGAGCATCTAGCAGTACTAAAATCAGGCAAGACATGTGCTGTTTGATAGGGGATTATTTTTTTGTAGTTCTCTTCTTCTTGAAGAATGAAAGCTTCCTCTAGGAAATCATGCAAAGCTAAAATTTTCATTTCCACTTGAGGGATAAAAATACTCACATTACCTCTTAGAAAAAAAAGTCACTATTACAGAAATGGAGATGTAAAAATGCATAAAATATGTTCCTCCCTCCATTTTCTCTTTTTCTTTACATACGTGCCTGTTCATAGATCTGATAACGAATATTTCTAAAAATTAGATTTTAATAATGTACATATTATCAGATTATAGAATAAAGCTTAGTTTAGCAGCTATGACTGCCTGGCACATGCTGGGGTAAGAAAAACTCAAACTGTAAGGTTTCCAAAAGCCATCCAAGAACTACTGACATGGTGGCACGTTGCCAGGCTAATTTATAGACAAGGCTCATTTTTATTTTCCCAAGCTGTCTCCTGCTATCACTCTGGATACCCAGATGTCATACATTTATGAGTCCTGAAGGAGTTCAGAAATAAAGAGGGTGAGCAGCTTGCAAAGATATGTGATCTCTCATTAAAAACAACTTTGGAGGACTGCTGGATAGCCGATGTTTAAAACAATAATTCAGAGGTCAGCAAAAGTATTTGTGTGGGTAACCCTGACATCTGTACGTTTGAAACTCTGGTCAAAATGTTACTTAGAAGCAGAATATCAAGTTGTCTGGTATTGCAGCAGAAGGGAGATAAACCAATGGCCTTTGCAAGGAAAAAATTCATCTCACTTTTTATCAGAAGATTCAAACTGGAAAAATCAAGCAATTCATGAAACAAAACTTGGTTGACACTATAGTGACAGGTTTACCAAAAAATCTTGTCCTGGAGCATTTACCACACTAAAGTCAGAACATTCTGACTCAGAAAAAGTAGGAAACTGAGTAGTGATTTAGGATCACTTTTTAAAAGTACTACAAGGCTCTGTGTTAGATTAAATGCTTAATATATTTTCTAACCATCTGAAAGGAAGGTGAGAAGCAGAGTAAGGCTGCTGGCTGATGATGGAGAGTTATGACATGAGAAGTGACAAAGTTCAGTGCCAGAGGGAAATGTTTACTTGCCTGGGTCCAAAAGCCTGAGTTAAGACAGGGACCTGGTAATAACCCTGCAGCTGTGGTTAATGGTACAGAAGTATCCCTTTCTTCCTATGCATGGCCACAGCCATCCAAAAGTGAATTAATTTAACAAGTGGATCAGATGACAAAGTACACAGGGAAAAATAGTATCAAAATTCAGAGTACAGCTTCAGCTACAAAAGTTGTGCAGAATATTCATTAGGTCATTTTAGAAAACACATTGCAGATTAAACATGAAAAATGCTGAGAGAAGGGCAATAAGAATGGTCAATGGGATGGAAAAAACTCTCATTTTAAATGACTTTAAAATATTGAGACTGTTTTCCTAAAGAAGTTTTACAACACTGGATACAATAATAGAAATATTTGAAGTAAGGAGTCATAAGTAAAGAAGTATATGAGAAACTTCTACTTTTTTTTTTCTGTGATTATTCAAAGTTATGACAACTTATGAAAATGGAAACCAGAGAATTCAGATTTCATAAAAGAAGATAATGGAAAGTTGAATCTGGCAAGGTGGATTGATAGGGACATAAGTTAAACAAATATTGGAATATTTGACAGCAGAGCTATTTTGGGTTTTTTTAAACTGCTTTGTAAAAAATGCAAGTACTTCAACTTTTATGGCCATCTCCAAATAGTAGTTACCAAGACAAAAGCCTCCCAGACACTCATGATCCCTCTGAGATGTTATCTCCACTTTCTCAAGGATCTGGCTGCAGTCTGATGTGCTGAATCTGCATGGCAGTCTCTGTGTTCCTAAACTATCTATTGTCATTAGTGAATGAAAACAAACAAAAGCAAGCCTCTTCCAAGACCCTAAGTGTCAAATTTAAACCCAACTACTAAAATAAGATGACATCAGCTTCACTCAAGAGATATGGTGAGGCATTTTCTAATATACTCAAGCAGCTCCTTAACCTTGAAAAAGATGCTTTTATAAACATATAATATATTAATGGGCACTTTTTTGGCTCTGACAGGTGAGAATAAGATTGGAAATCAGGAGCCAACATGAAATATTTGTGGCAGGCATCCAGAAATGCATAGGGATATATCCAGAAATGATAGGGTGAGCAGGAAATATTGCTCATTTGGGTATTTTTTTTTGTGAATGCTGGTCCTATATTTAACTCTGTTAGGAATTTTAGGACTGGGATGAGTCATCTCATCAAATCACTGCTTTCCTGATTGCTCTTTCGATCATGGTCATAAAAGATCAATGTATGTAAAGGTATAGATGGAGATACAGAGGGCTAATGTAACTTGAGGAGCAGGGTTCTTCTGGAATTCGGGCCAGGAACAATCCAACATCATAAAAATAATATATGCAATGCAGGGGTATTATAGAACAAAGCCTGTGCTTGGCAGTATTTTTGAACCTATTTTTCTGTTAACATATTTAAATATCTGTCAGCCTGACTTCTTATATACAGTGTCCTGAGGCATTAATCTCCTCAATGAAATGGTATACTTTCCCACAGAAGCCAGCAACATAAAAATAAAAGGGGACCTGTGCTCATATTTCACTATAAAAGTGATCCTAAAGAATTGCTGAGTGCAAGGTTTAAACTGTGTAAGTCTGCTGGCTAACCCCCTCTTTGGAGATCAGAGCTGTACTGCAGATACCCCATGAAAATAAGAGGTGGGAAGAGCATGTGAGCATGTGAGCTGAAAACATGACTAGAAGAGTTAATGCATGATTGTCAGAGTGCTTTTGTAGACGTCTGGCTATTGCAAGCTCCCATGTCTCACTGCCATCAATAGAGCCACCACAGTAAAATCTGTCCCTGGCTGGTCACAGAAAGGGCTCTGAGGATTCTGTGAGCAATTCTGAGTGGGCAAAAAGTTTCCCAAGCTCATGATGGCATGGCTGTGCCTATGATGATACATATTTATGTAGTAAACTCCTGTGGCAGGAGAGTTCAAGAAGTAGGTGCAAAGCTCAATTGAGGGTTAATAGTTTCACCATTTGAACATTTTTTCCCCTGAGGAGCTCTTTTTTCCCCTCTCTTTCTAGCCATCACCCTGCTGTACAGCTTAGCCACGTCCAGGCTCCATCAGAAATCCCTCCTGGCACACAGGGAATTAGCTCAGACACCGCAGGGAGCAAAGAGAGGATGAGTGCTGTGCACAGACTTTCTGTCAGCTAGGGTCTGCTCCTATTCACACCAAGAGCAATGAAGGCATCCTGACACGTCTGCCTGGTTCCTGATCCTTTTGAATACTGTGACAAAGAGCAGAAAAGTACAAATGATCATAAATTATGCATTTCTGAGGTGGATGAATTTGTCAATACCATATATAAGATGCTATAAGGCACAGCAGGTTTGTTGTCCTTATTTTTATCATGCCACATTCTGCTAGAGACACCCAGAGACCCAGTAAGATGTATCAAAATGGAATGGGACTATATGACCTGAACAAGACAAAAAATCACATTTGAGTCATAATTTATATTAGATGATAGATCCTATGGTATTTTTCCATCAAAGAAATCACTCTTACACTCCCTGAGAGAATGCTTCTTTATAGCAGCCTGTCTGCTCTTCCCATCTCTTTTATTGATGTAGCAGGGAACACGAGGAGATTTGCCTGTGACCAATGTATTTACTGCATATGCAATATGTGCAGGTCGTACACAGTGCACAATGGATGGCAAAGCATTTTTCTGTAGAATTTAGCAATGTGAAATTGCTTTTCAAATTTCTTGCTTCCAATTGCCTCTGGTAGAGATTCATGTGTTATTTTCCCAAGATTATTTCTGGGCAGAGATAATGATGCTATAAGCATTTGAAAGCTGTCATTTTTGGTTAAATCTCCATGCTGAAAAGGATTATTTCATACGGGTATCTAGGCAGTTTTTGTCAGTATAATTCAGCTGATCAGGGACTGCATATTCTAATTCTGCAAACTGTCACAGTCCCTGGACATGTCGTTCTGACTTTACAGCAGGGTGTTCATAGCTAGGGATGCTTGGCTTTAGCAAATCTTACCTTCCTCTTTTCTCTTTTTTTTCCCCCTTATTTATTTTTTCCATCACAGGACCCCTGCACAAGGAACCATTACCTCCAAATTTCAGGGAGTAATTTCACAGGTATTTTCACAGCCAGACCCATCGTGACCAAGGAGACAAAGTGATCTCCAAAGCTATCATGAGCAGCCATTAGCTATGCAAGAAAAAAAAAAAGGTGAAATATCTCTTGCCACTCTCCTTCTCTCAGGAGAAATGGCAGCACATTCCCAGTCTGTAGATTTAAGTAACAAGTTTCTAAGGTGCAGATTTGTTTGACCCAGAGAGCTGCCCTGCTGAGTAGTGAAGCGTGGTCAAATGCAATAGCAAAATCAGGATGAGTCCTAAGGACTGGTCTCCAAAATAGTTTCAGACAGATATTTGGTGTGACCCTAAGTTTGAAGAATCAACAAATAATCATTGATTAGACTTGCCTCTTTATATCATAAGAATTTTTGCAGCCCACTATTTTTTCCTTTAAACATACCAATGCACTCATACTTCTCTACCAGGTAGAAATGACATAATTCCCCAAATGAGTAAAATTTCCCCACAGTTATTGCTAAAATTTCTCATATAAAAATGAAATTATGCTTCCAAATGCCTGGGGATTGAACACAATTTTCCAGAGTCATTCAGACAATCCCACTTTCCTCTAAAGCCATGCTTTTGAAATCAGCCACACAGCGTGCTGTGCAACAGTATCCTGGATCTAATTATTTTCCCATTTATCAGAAGGTGTGAAACAAACCTACAATCTCTTTCATTGCTCTTACACTTCTAATTATATCTCCAGCTTGTTATCAAAAACACAATTAGGTGAGGTGCAGCGGGTCACGGAGCTCGGTTGCTAATTGCGGTGGGCTGGCGATCTGCCCATGTTCCGCTCCCTCTCACATCCAAGTGTTCTGGGAAATCCACCCCACCCAGGGAAGATTGCTGCTTCCACAGCAGTCTAGCCTTTGTTTGCTTTATTCCACATAATTTACCACTCTCCTTTGGAAGAAAATTACACAGATTTCAGTAATAGCTACCTCTGCTGTAGGCTTCACAGTTTATTAACTAAAAAAATACCCCAAATCTCGCTTTCTAACAAGTGGGGAGCTTCAGCAAGTTTGAAATTAGCTAGCTCAATGACTGGTCTGTCTAGAACAGAGACATGGACATGATGCCTGGATGGAAATTGAAGGACTTTTTAATTAGTTTCAACTCATTAATCACCTGCATGTACTGTGTGTGCATTTTCTGCCCACACAAGGAACACCAAAAGAGAAGTCAGGGCGCACAGCTCTGCCACCCATACTCTCTGCACCCCCAGTCTGTACCACCACTCCTGCCCAGTCCAGTGGGATTACTGGCTGAATGGTGGGTTTCAGACCTAGATTCCTTTCCAGTACACTCTGCGGCTGGAGCTTACCAACTCATGTCAGAAATCACCTGGCCTTTCCTTGAATTTTTGCTTTGAACTGAACCCAAAGATGCATTCAACCACACATATTTTGGCTAATTCCAAACTTTCCAGTTGAGGACTCATATTTCATGAGTAAATTTAAAGCAATATGTACCCTTGATCAGTTCATTAGAGTAAGTAGAACAGAGAACCTCAAATGCAAATTAATTCAAGCCAGTTTTAACCAACTTAATAGATATTTTCAGTTTTAATACTGAAACCAAGTTTACTGATGGGCAGCCCAAGGCAGGACTACCTAAAATCAGACTTTTACATGGAAAATCCTGTCTTTATCAGAGGTGACACCTGTCCTAGCATGATGCCTGAACATCTTTAAACCACAGTGAAAGTCTGGATTCAGGTCCGGAAATAAACATTATAGATAGAGAATAGCTTTGTAGTTACCATATACCATTTTAGGAATGAGAGGTGTTTCCAAGGCCTCCCATTATTTCTTGCCATAGTGAATCAACCTAAAATCCTGGGATTTCTGAATTGATACCATGTGTTCAGAGCTGATGACACTGTTGTAACTTCTGCTTAAAGATACCCATTATGCCTTCATAATTATCTGTTGATAACTGTGTGTCCATCATATTTTTCTGGGAACTAGCTCTACCACACTAAATTGTCCTCAGACCTTGTCTCTGAGAATTTTACATTCTTAAATTATTATGTGTAAACATAAGTAACACAATTACACAAACAAATGGAAATCTCTTAGTCTTGTAGTCATTATTACTATCATCATCATTATTAGTATCATCATTATTGCTATTATTTTATTAATAACTCTTTTGTTTCTGCAGAAGTCTATGAGTCTAATATTGATCAATGAATATTCAAATTATATATTTTGCTATATTTATTCAAAATTACAACTTTCACCAAAAACCTTGTTTCTGATTCCCAATTGGATTGATTGAATTTCCTCCAGATTTCTTGCACACAGAAGTTCAAGTTATACTAAGCTTTTTAATTATTTAAATCATCTGAGTATACTCAGGAAAAATGATATTCAGAGTGGACTTCTAATGATTAATGCCACCAGTGTGAAGGCATTTTTTCTAAATTGCATTTCTCATCGCAATACTTTTTGCATAACCTCAGCTGAAAATAGACTTGCTTACCCAACGTGAACAGACAAATGAGCCACAAGAAAACAGATTTTTATACAGAATATCATTATCTAGGCCAAGTTGCAAATCCAACTGAGATGTGTCAGCCTCTTCTGAGCATAGCAGAAACCTGCTGAAGATCATCGTACATTCCATAAAGATGTCATGCTGCTAGGAAATTGCTTTGAAATATGTACTGAAAGGCAGAGAAATTGAAAAAAGAAAGGAAAATGAGAACTTGTAAAAAGGAAGTGCAAAGGAATAGCTGAGATTCCATCAGTCCCCAGAGAGGTGATCCATCAGATGGCACCGAGGTCCCAATTGACGTCTCGCTTTTCCCAGCTCACAGCACACAGAAAGCCATGCAGGGAAGTGCTTCCAAAAGATTTTCTTCCCATCCAAAGATAATTGTCTATCCTCAGTGCAATGCATGTCCCCTGGACATTTCTCTTCACAGAGGGAGTTCAAACAGCTTTAGACAGGTCATAAATGACTGGCTTGGCCAAGGGACTTGCCTTTCAAGTGGATGAAGATAGAGGGAAACAAATATCATTCTCAATGACAAATTATAAGAATGAAATGTCTGTGAGATAGGATATCTATCTGTCTATCTATCCAAAAATGTGAATCCCTCTAAGTCAAGGTTTTTGTTTGGTTGGAGTTTTTTTTATGTAAAACATATTGGAAGCAGAGAGCAGACTCCAACTCTTTTCTCCTCCAGATCTGTGTGTGCCCTCAGCCTTCGTTCCCCCCCTCTTCTGTTCCACTATTTTCTTCTACCTCCAAGCTGAATACAGAATGTTCCTCACCTCCTGTAGGACAGTCTAAGCTGTATCTCAGTGACCATGGCAGATATATATAAAACATAAAATAATACATTTAATAGAATGCCCAGTGAAATGAAAATAGATTTGCCTCATAAAGCAGAAGCCATGAGCTCCTTTAATAGAAAAGTTTTTCCTGTATTATTAAGTACAGCAAAGCATCCTCAGAGGACCTTGAGATGAAATGAATGATCCCAGGTGTCCTCAAGACTTTTGAGAACACTGAGAAACTTGAAAGATTTCACACTCCAGAGCTGATAAAGGGACAAAACTGTCCCCTTGTGCTCTCTTGCATCTGCCCACAAATAAAACCTCACCACGTTTAAGGGGATGGAAGATCAATGATGGGATTATTTGTAATATAATACTGGATTCAATAACTCACATCACTTTTTCCAGCTGCAGGCTATTTTATTCTGTGGCCCTGCAAAGCTGGAGAGGGAATTGGAGTACGGAAATAAATTAACCTAAAAAAGAATATGCATTCCACTAGCAAGTAAGAAAATTATAAGGTGAAACTGCCCATTTTCCTCATTAAAGTATTCCTTAAGATTTGTTTGATGATATATCACGAGTTAATTTTTAAGGCCTGTATTTTTTTTTTTTTTCTGTGGGAAGTTTATCTGAAAACAAAACACTTATAAATGTGGTGGGAAGTTCCTGAACTTCCAAAGCTGCAGTAGGAAATATTTGACCTTAAGAGCCCCCTAACTGTGATGTTTTCATCAGGGAGAAATTTCACTAAGCAGTGTCTACAGTAAAAATGTCTTACAACAGCAGTGTGGAATTTTAAACAAAATATGTCAGGAGTAATTAAAATCAGAAGAATGATCAAGTGTCTGTTAACGTTGCTACGTAAACAGCCACTACCAAAACAAGAAGTAAAACCCCCCCAAAATTATAGAGACAATAAGCATCTTGTTTAAGAAAATGTACAAGTTTAGAGGTTTTGTGTGAGTACATCCATAATTTATTCCACCTAAATTTAAGCTGTTCATATTTGCCATTTTTTTGTGTCTTTCATGAAGTTTAATTACAATGCAGCAAATAGACAGTGATTGAGAGCATTTCTGTTGTGCAATAAAATTCAATTACTGACAGTTTTAAGAGGGATACTTAGACCTGTGGCAAGTTTGAAAGGGAATTTGCTTACACATTTTCCCAAAAGCAAAGAATGCCTCTACTCAAGCCATGGCAGCACAAAGAGGCTTTTCTAAAGAGTGGTGATAAATAAACAAATAACAATAAATAAAGTAATCTCTTCCATTTTGAACTGCCTTACACCTTTCAAGATCACAGCACACCCTTGCTATTTATGGGTCAAGCCACTCTCTGGAAGAAAACAGTCTGAAAAATCCAGAATAATTTTGAAGAGGAGAGAAAAGAATGCATGGAATTGTCTTGCAGAAACTGATTGTCTGGCACAAAAAGGGCTGGGAACACAAAATCCACGTTACAGGTGCAGTTTGTGTTTTACTCTCCTTTCTGTGACTTCCACACTCCTGGGGCTGACGAAAAACTCAGTGGAAATTTGGTTTGTTTCTTGGACTTGCCTCCTGGATGGGCTAGAGCAGACCTGCAGGATGGAGCAAAAAACCATAGCATTTGGCAAAACAGTCCAAAACTTTAAAAAAATATTAGAACACATCACTCCATCAATTTCATATAATAAAAAGACCACTTTCCTAACCCTGAGGTCACTAATAGGCATTAATTGCAAAAAAAAACTTCACCTGGGACCCCTAGGTGCCCTGCATCCCTGAGGGTATTTCAGCCCAGCCATGGGCTTAGCCCTGGTTTGTGCAATGCTGGTTCCCAAGGCTCTTCCCAAATTATTCTTTGGCACTCCTGTAGCATCATGCCGACTATCTTGTCTCTGGAAGCTCCTATTTTTTCCCTCTGGATGTGAGGGTGGTTCATAATTTCTGTTTAGCTCCATCAGGAAATAAGGAACTTGCTGCTATTGTTGTCCCTCAGGTGGGTAAGTCCCAGGAGCTGAAATTGCCAGGGGAACTGATGGTACTTCGTTTTGGATCCAAGACCTGATATTCCATAAATCCAGGCAAACTCTAGGTCCTGATGCAATCCCAGTGTGATACAGAGAGGGCTTTCAGATTTAGAGGGGTAATGCACCTGAAGCACCCAGAATTTCTTTAATTTCTTCTGTTTGCATGAGATCATCTTATTTCCCAGGTTAAGGATTCCAGGTAGGATGGGTGAAGATATGATAAAATTAAATGTTATGTAGAGGGAAGAGGAGTCCTAAATGCTGTCTGTGTAAGATACTGTCCCTGAATGGTTTTAATAAGGCTTTGCTTGTACCATCTACAATTTCAGCTCAGAGTACCATTACAGCTTATTTTGTGAAGGTTTTAGGAGCATCTCATGCCTGACTTCCTAAATTAGGGTAGCACCTTAAAAAAGTCCTTTTAAACAAGCTCCTATCAGAACACCATCAGCTTTCCTGATGTTCAAGGTGATAAATCCTACAGTCCTATTTTTCCACTTGGAACTTACTGACATGTTTCCAAGGGAATAGGCTTTTGCCTTGCTTCTTTGGAAAAATTTTCCTTTTTTACTGGCATGAGGAAGAGCTTTCTGGAATCCATACATTGTTTGAACTCTGAAGCTACTCATAGTGACTCTGGAACAGGGGGTGTGCTGAAGGCAAACTCAAACCACATAAAGACTAATGTTGACTAGTACATGATCAAATTATTGTTGATATCATTACTTTTCTCACTCCAAAGCATCAAAGGAAACGTTATGGCTTTTTTGATTATTTTTAAAGGCAAGACTGACTAATGAGAAAAATAATCACAACATAGGAAATCTTGTTTATTTGTGTTCTACAGGATAAAAGCCTCTTTAGATTGTTTTTTTTCCCCAAGGTCAGGTTAAAGGCTTTACTTTGTATGAAAGGGAGAAATAGCAACCCGAGTTGTGCAGTCTCCAGTGTGTGAATTAAATCAAGATTCCACTGGACATCTCCCCATCTTCTGTCTTGTCGTGGTTTGGACAGGTGTTTACCAAGAAAGGCGGGAGCCTCCCTTGGAATGAGAAATGTAAACCCCCCTTCCCTCCGAATAAGTAATATTTTGAATTTAAGGGGCTCTCAGGCAAAGATAGGGAATAGGAATAACAGATCTTTACTAAGTATTTATATGAGGTAGAACAGACAACAACTATAACGGTAACAACAAACCAGACCCAGAGAACCCACTGGCAGCTGCTCTCAGGTGTCAGGCACCTTCCCCTTGGTGCAGTTCCGGTCCCGGCCGGCAGGGGCGCTGTGGCTCCGCTGGGCAGGGCAGGTGCGATGGTTCCCCCACGGCTGCAGGGGGCGCTGTGGGGCAGCTCGGGGAGCAGACGCCAATGGTGGCTCGACCGCAGCAATCCTGGGGTGGTGGCAGAGATGTGCTGGAAGCTCCGTGGCTGTCTGGAAACCCGGGACACCTCAGCAAGCAGGGTGGGGGTGCGAGGCTGGTACAGCTGGAACTCGGAGCAGTGCCGAAGAAAACAGCCGGGCCGAGGTGGCGGCGGCGGCCGAGGCGGCGGCATCCACGCGGTCCGGTTGGAACTGGGAGAAATTAGTTCGGATCTCGGGATCCCCAGGTGAAAAGAATTCCCCTCTCAGCGAGATATTAACGGGACACCAACTTCTGCGGCCGTGGCTGGAGAAACAGGCTGGGCTGGACCGCAGTGGCAAGAAGCAAGCTCCCTTCCCCCGGTCACAGCTACACGCGTCCTCCTCCCAAAGCCGAGAGCAGCAGCAGGGCCAGGGTGGGGCTCCGGAAGGCCGAGCTGATGAGCGGGACCGGGCTGTGTCCCAGCCCCCACCAGCTCCACCCCCTGCAGGGTCTCTGTCCCTCCCTGAGAAACCCCCAGACAGGGAGGTGCCGCACCCACATGCCCGCCGGGTTCAGCCACATCCATTGTTTCTCCTTAAGTATCGACTATTTGCATTTCTAAGGAGGAAAAATTTTCTCTAAAAAACGTTGACATGTCTGGAAAATATGTAGCTTTAAGATCTTTTTCATTCTGTGTGTGTTTTGTTTTCCTTTGACTTGTGTTTGCTAATGAAGAACATCTTATTGCCATAAATTGTTTTATGAAGTAATGATCTACAGATGTCATGACCTGGTGAATCAAACCAAGAATTATTTAAAACGTCAGGTGGGTATAATGCTTTGCTAGGTCTCCTAGAAGAGAAGCAGGATCCAGAGGTGAATGTCATCATTTGCTCATCTGACTAAACCATAAGACATGATGAAAGAATTTGAGAGAGAAAATATCTAGATTGTGGGTGCAGATGGTTGATTAGTACAAAGACAAAAGCATGCAAAAAGTGTAGGGGAAATACTGTTTTCTTTCAAGATGTTCCTAGCACAAAACAGTATCAATGAGACATCATCAGGAATGCTTTCTGCAAAGGAGCCATGGAGATTTAGAAATTAAAATATTTTGTGGTTTTGAAAGCCTAAGTATTAAAGCTGGAACTCATAACATTTTGGGAAGTTGTTTCTGTAAATAGAGGCTGAACTCTTTTATGCAGAGGAGCTGATTCAGTGTTGTACAGGAGTAACAGAGGGTGTGCATGTGATCAAGAAGAGCTTTAGCTGCCTGCCTGCTGTGCTGCACACTCAATGCTGCAGCAGTCCTGCTGCTCAAGGCTCTGTGTTTCTTGAGGTTTTACACTTGAGTGAAAGCACCCATTTGACCCTCTTGACAAAGTTTGTCCTGTCTGAAGTAGAGAAGTGAAAAGCAGTTTTCAGACGACATGGATCTATTGGAGGGGGTCCAGAGCAGGCCATGAAGGTGACTGGGGCCTGGAGCACCTCCTGTATCAGGACAGGCTGGGAGAGACAGGGTTGTTCAGCCTGGAGAGGAGAAGGCTTTGAGGTGACCTTAGGGCACCTTCCAGTACCTAAAGGAGCTACAAGAGAACAGGAGAGGGACTTTTTACTGGGGCATGTAATGATAGGACAAGAGGGAATGGCTTCAGTATGAAGAGGGTAAAGTAGTTTAGAGATTAGGGAGATATTGTTCCCTGTGAGGGTGGTGAGGCCCTGGCGCAGGCTGCCCAGAGAAGCTGCGGATGCCCCATCCCTGGAAGTGTCCAAGGCCAGGCTGAATGGGGCTCTGAGCAACCTGGGATGGTTGAAGGTGTCCCTGCCCACGGCTGGGGGTTGGAATGAGATGGGCTTTAGGGTCCCTTCCAGCCCAAGCCATTGTGTGATTGTGTAATCAGATGGACTAAAAGGCACCATGGGGATGCTCAGTACTTAAAACAGGGCTTTGAAAGCTGCTCTGTTGTTTGCTGTAAATGGTGAAGCAGGGGTGACAAGTGATTGGTTGTCACTCACTTGGATGTTCTAATAAGTGGAATGTCAAAAAGGTGCATTCCTGCCACAGCACTTCAGCCACTGCTTGGCTTGTTCCCCATGCAGGAGCTGAACCAGTGGACACCAATGTTATTTGCTTTCTAGTACACCCCTGCCTGAGGTAAATGATTGTGTTTCAATAGGTGGTAAAAGTAAAAGAGAAAATAAGTAATTAGTGTCTCCCTCTGCCCGGGAGAAGTATTTTGGTTGTGTGACTCTAGGAAGAAAAAGCTGCCAAAAGAGCTTGGACTAGAAAGTGCCAAGATTTGAAATAGGCTTTAATTCCTCTGTAAATGAACTTCCCACTCTTTGGAGTACCTTCCAAGAGGACTGCAGCTTGAGATCAGTGCCTTCAGCTGGCTGCAGTTCAGATGAAATCCTGCGGGGAGTGGGAGGAATAGCCCATATTACCTCATTCCTCACATGTTTTGGATCGAATTATTGCACTTTGCCTTTGCCACCAGTCCTTCCCCTGGAAGATCTTCCTTCCTGCCTGGCATGCCAGCATATGGAAAGCTGCTTCCAAGTGGAATCTGAGGAAAGCAAATCAAAGGAATCTGGAAGTGCAGTGAGTACACAGGCTAGTGATTCCTGTGATATAGCTGCAGGTATGGAGCCAGCTGTGCCTCCCACCAGCACCCAGCAACCCAAAAGCTGCCTCTGCACCCCTCTGCAGCAGGCCTGGGAAGGCACCTAAAAAACTGGGGCTGGGTAAACAGGGAGAGTGAGGAATGATGCTTGTCTCTTCTGTCCAAACGTGCAGGACCTACCAAAGCAGCCTCTCTTCAGCTGATGGCATTGCCTCGTCCCTGGAGTACTTCTGGTAGGAAAGAGGTGACTTGATGCTTTCAGGGAAGGGCTGACACTCTTTTGAGCATGAGGAGCTCCTGAAGACAGTAACTTGCTAAAGAGCAAATATTTACTTAAGAAGAGCCTAATCATTAATATTTCAGCCAGTTCTGAAAATGGAAGAGCACAAAGTATCTAATGAGACTCACAGAAAAACTAGAGCAAGCAGGTAACTAAAATATAAAGGAAATTTTACCACTTGTACTATGGATTCACTCATATATTTTAAATTCTATTTAATATTTAGAAAATATTAGATAGCATGAAAAATCCAATTCTTTTGAGATAAGTCAGTAATATACCTGCATCTGGTTTACATCATGTACAGGATACAACTTCCATAAGTTAACCCTTCTAGGGATTATTTGAAAATGGATTGAGAATGTGATTTGTCAGGCAGTTTCTCCACAGGATGCAAAAATGCAAACCATTTAGCTCTTTCTGGAATTTTTTGTGTGTGTGATTTTGGTTTGGTGTGATTTGGGGGTTTGAGGAAATTTTTTGTTTTGTTTTTTTGATTTTTTTCCTTCCTTGTATTTTTGTTTAAAAAGAAACTTTCAAGTATCTTGATTGCTTTTAATGTGCTCCTGCAAATTACCACAACACAGCTTGGTGGCTCTTAATTTATTACTGAGAGCAAAATTTCAACTTGTAAAGTAAGAACTTCTTCAAAGTCTAGGTTTAGAAATATGTACATTTTGTTTGACATATTGACTGACCAAAAGTGAGAAGTATATTGTAATAGATGTTTAATTTGTTCCTTTCACATCAGCCATTCAGACAGGCACATCTGAAAATTTGTTACATTAATTATTGTTATATATGTGTCAGTGAAAAAGCCAAACTGATTACTTTTTGTTTACTTGTTTGTGACTCTTCAAATTCTCATATTTAATATCCTTTTTTTTCATTTGAGTTGGGTAAGGCCAAAGCTCATTCTTACAATTGACTACAAAATACTTACTCTACTTTAATGGAACCACCTGTAGAATATAATACCATTTGTTGCCAGAAAGAATATTAAAAATCAAACTTTAAGTGCTGTAGCCATGTCCAAGATTTGTTTCTGTAGATAGAGAAGAAAATCCATTCTCTGGGGTATTTTTTTTGAATCTCAAAACATTTTCCAGTGGGCCTTCTAGTATGCCCCAAGAAATTAGAAAAGCAATCAAATACCAAAAATGCCTAATTCTTAAAGCATTTATCAGTGTGCAATATTAATTAATTTCTTACATGTTCATAGATATTCCCAGAGATACTTTTGAAAAGTGAAACTTTATCTTGTTGCAGGACAGACAGGACAAATGGAAAGGAAGGGAATTTTCAATTATTCCCTGGAGATTCCTTTCATCCTGGAAAAGGGATTGGTACCATATAACAGCATTAAATCACCTGTCCCTGCAAGTTAACTCCTAAAACCCAGGCTGTTAGAAATGAAGGGTTTAGACATTAAAATAAATGGAAAGAAAAGGCTTTTAAGATTTTTCAGTTAAATGTAACAAAATTTCTTTAAAATACTCTTATATCCCATGTCACTTGAGAGTAATGGCAGAAAAGTGTAATTGTTTCCATGAATTCCTACTCATTTAGAGTTTTCTCTTAGGAAGAAAGGAACTATTCCTAGGCAGAAATTAGTCTTTACCCACCCTTTACCCCATCAAAACTGATGGATATGACCACACTAGTAAAGCCTGACTTATGGCAGCTGACATATTTAAAGTGATTTAGCAAGCTCATTTCACAATTACATTTCACATAATGTCATTAGATGACACACTTACTAGAATTAAAGTTTGCCAACTATTCCAAAAAAAAAAAAAAAA